>SKCR01027481.1:0-71073 GCA_019454045.1 Zanthoxylum bungeanum | reverse complement strand
AATGTAGGTATATTTTGGAGAATATCAAGCAAAGGGAGCTTAAAAGTGGCAATTAAAGGAACACAGGCAAGGATTAATGGAATTTCAACTTGGGTTATATGTGAAAGAAATAAATTAAGTGGAAGATTTTTGGAGTACTTGAAGAAGCCAAGGACCTAAGTGAAATTAGCCTTGTCATTGCTTAACAATTTAAAGGATCACATAAAGAGGCACGAAGTTATAACAGATTTTGATTTCCTAAGGCATGCACATGAACAAATCAAAAGAGAATGTGCCTTCATTAAGTCGGTTAGGCAATAATCCTAACTGATTTAGGATTTGATTCAATGAATCGACATATAAAGAAAGTTACATAGCCATATAAGGCGATAGCCTAGAGAGCGGCAACACAAGATGCAAATGGCCTCACGCCACTATCAACAAAAAAAGTCCCCAAAGTCAAAGGAAACAAAAGCCAAAAAGAGCCCAAACTTGAAGACAAAGAAAGTGGGGATTTTTGGAGGAGAAAGCCAGCCCCTGGATTTATTCACTATGACAGGTTTTATCTTTTCTTTTTATCTTTTCTTTTTTTCCCTAGCTCAATTATGTGTAACTAATTCTTATACTAGGGCTATGATGTAACCTAATTATGAACTCTTGATTTTTCCTAGTTAATGTTAATTCTATAATTTTTCCACATTGTTGATTGTTGTTGTGCTATGCTTATTGATAATTTAGGTTTAATGATTGATCACCATTATGCTTGAGTTAGTGTGATGCAAATTGCAATAGATGATATGTCCAATTTGAGTTTTGCTTCTCGCCTTCAACAACATAAACACTTTTTTTATACGACATTCAATTAGGGTTTGTGTGATTCAACACAATAGTTTCCATAGTTCTTAATGGATTCATGATGTTGATACTTATCTGGACAACATAGGGACGTTGCATGTATGAATACTTTTGATTACACCAGACGCCATGGCCATTGAATAATTTAGGGAAATTGATCATCGTGAGGGATTACTTGGGATTAATGGGCTAAGAGGGATTAGTTATGATGAAGTCAAATGCCCTAGTGTCCAGCGCTCTCTTGATATTTTCATCAACTGTGTTGCTTGCTTTTACATTGTTTATTTGCTTTTCATTGCTTTAGTTTTCATTTAATTTACCATCTCTTCATTAATTGTTTTAATTAAGTACAAGTTTCAATTTAATTTATATAAAGATACGTTACTCAATCTTCGTGGGTTCGACAATCCGTGCTTGCACTCGCTATACGATCTCTCGACTAATACACTTGCGAGCATTAAAAATTATGTATATACAAATATTTTGCAACATATATATATATATATTAACGCAGTATATCTATATTCTACACATAAGCGAACATGAACATAAACTTGTACACAGGAACATATATATTTCGACATACATATGTTAGTGCAGGATCTTTCAAGAGACCCAATAAATGGTCAATTAGATTATTTCATCTTAACTTTTGAGAAGTGACTTCTGACCTACTTCTCGAAACAACTACCGTGGTTGGTTAATCATTAAAGAATTTCTTTTCAAATTGTTTATCCTTTTATCTAAAACTTCGATTCTATTTCTAAACAACACAAACTTGTACATAGGCACATATAAATGTTCTAAAAAAACGCTAGGCACTAATCGGACGGTGAGGGAGCGCCTAGGCCTTCTAGGCGGCGATAGACGCACGGATTAGGCAGTGCTAGGCGGTTTTACTATTTTATTCAAAAAAAAATTATAATTATTTTTGTAATTATGTAATGGATTAATTGAAAAAAAAAATTGTATTTATGTCATCTTTCTTTATTTGAAAAAAATTGTATTCACATCATCTTTCTTATCTTGTGCAATTTACAATAGCATTATATTTTGAAACAACTCATAAACAAGTAAGCGATACATGATCAAAAGCAAATGAGTTTTTCATTGAAAAGAACTATAAAAAATTATTTTAACTAATCAATTCAATAATCACACATTCAAATCTCAAACTAGCCAACAAATAACGATTATTTTAACTGATCAATTCAGTAATTTTATTTGATCAATTCACTAATTATTATAAGCCTTATTTGATCAAGTCAGTGTCTTATATTTGCGATTTTATGATAAAATAAAATAGAAAAATGGATATGGATTAGATATCATATCAATAACACAATTTTTTTACTTGCCCACTTAGAACCCGCTTAGAATCCGCCTAGACCCGCATAGAACCGCCTAAACCCGCATAGAACCCGCCAACTGCCTAGATGACCGATTTTCTCCATATTCAGGACAGGCTAGGGCCGCCTAGCCCGATTTTTAGAACACTCAATACATATGCGCAGTATACTGTATGCATACGCGCCACATAGACTTGCAAGTCTTTTTGCTACATCAAACAAGATAATATGGGTCTTTCAAGAGATCCAGGAATTAGATTATTTCATTTTAACTTTTGAGAAGTGACTTCTGACCTACTTCTCGAAATAGCTACCATGGTTGGTTAATCATTAAAGAATTGCTTTACAAATTGTTTATTTCATCATAACTTTTGAAAAGGGACTTCTTACCTACTTCTAGAAATAGCTACCATGGTTGGTTAATCATTAAAGAATTGCTTTTCAAATTGTTTATTGAACACATGTTGAGTCAAAAGCTATAAGAAAAGTGATTGTCAACTTTCAAAGAGCAATCCGAAAACACATTTCTAAGATAGCTACTAAGCGCTCTCTACATTACAAAAGGAAGAGACGGAAGACAAAAAAGATGGTTAAAAATAATCATTTTGAAAAACCATTTACCTGAAAAAATTTTGATGACACATATAACGATTGCCACAAAAGATAGTTGGGGTTTATGAGAATCCAAGGTCCCTTTCATTCCAAGCAAATGACTCTACGTCGCAAAAACCAAAAAACAATTAATAAGAGGTAGGGTTTAATAATTCTGGCAGTTTTCAGTTTTGCAACATAAGAGGTAGGGTGAAATTTTTTACCTGATTGTCTTTACTTAGGAAAGTAGAATTTTCCATGATTTTCAAACATTTTAAAAGCAATACGAGGCTCTGTATATCCAGGTCATGTTTCACATCCTGAATGCAAGGTGTACTGCATCCTACCCAACCCTGCATCACAATTTATCTATTCCTTTAGAGGATGAAGAAGAAGACAAAAGGAGACATGCAATAAATCATTATTTGATGGATAGATAACCAATGGCAAAAATATGCAATAATTTCATATATCGGTTCTCTTTGAATTAATGAAAAAATAAACGAATTATTGACCAATCATTGTGTGTGTTTGAATGTATGCATACTCATTTTGAACCTATGAAGTCAAAAATTAAAATTAAAACTAGGCAAGTCTGTGGGATAGATAGTCAGATAACCGTTGCACATCAACACTATTGGTCCAAGATGAATAACAATGACCGCACGGCTAAAATGACAAGTAAATTTGCAAAGGCACAAGACAGTAGATTGCCCTCTCTCTCCAGGCTCACACCTCCATAACAGCATAACAATTCATGATGACTTCAAAGACTGCATCAAGTCCTCCCAACTCTCTTAATTTTTCCTTGAAGTTGCCTCCGGTCTTCCTCACAATGCCAGTGGCGTCTGATCAAGTGCGAATGACCAAAAAATTAAATTAAATAAATGAACAATCAGCAAGACTAAATTTTAAAGATAAAAAAATGAAAAATAATGTGCATTTCAGTTTACTTGTTACTATATGCACGTGCAGTTTTTTCCTAGGAACTACACATACACACATAAATAATATATATATATATATATATATATAAGTGATCACATATAAATTGTCCTGATGTAATAACATCCGGACGTACAATCTCGTACGTCCAAATGTTATTACATCAGGATGGTTTGTATGTGATCAGACCTCTATCTCTCTCTATACACACACACACAGAGTTCTCTCCGACTAGCATTGGCACGAAAATTTTCGTGCGGACAGGCGAGAAAGTACACTTACTTTCTCGTGTCATTAAAAAAACATGAGAAAATATGTGTACTTTCTCGCTTGTTCGCATGAAATTTTCGTACAAACATCGCAGCTGTGAAAATTATATATATATATATAGAGAGAGAGAGAGAGAGAGAGATCCACACACACACATAGTCCTCTTCGAATAAGGAAAACCTCATTTTATTGAAATAATGACCAAGCTAAAAGATAGAAAAGGCAAAATCCAATATGCTAAAAGATTTTTAAAAAAACACTGCATTGGAATCCGTGTTTTTCTTCTCCTATAATTTGGTCCCCATTACAACGTGCAAAGAAGAAGTATATACACATTAACTATTCAACAAAACACCAACATTTTTCAACCAAATATGATCAAACATACAAGTCCCAATATGACAATATATAATAAAACGTAAAGCTATCATCATATTACATAAAAAGAACAAGGGATGATTTCCCACAATACCTTCAAGAGAAATTTTAGATAAACAAGCCTTCTCCATGGTTAACAAAGCTAACCATTTCGGGCTTAACTCTAGCCTCGGCATTCCATCATCACCTCCACAGCTTGACTTCATTTCCTTGCAACAGGTAAGGATTTCCTGAACCTTGGATAAAATGGCGGAAGTGCTTGAATCTGAAGCTTTTGTTGCATCTCGTATGATGTCAGCATCCTTACGTAATGCCAAAAGTTTAGAACCTATTTTCTGTGTTTTGTCTTTAGAAGCAGTACTGCTGACTGGCTTCAACAAATTTATTAGAAAACGAATGCAGCTGTGTGACTCCAAGAGATGATCATCTTGACCCTGACATTGTAAATTTAAACACATCTTTAACAAATTTAACAATGGCAATCTAAATTTATAAACGAATGATTCATTTGAAGTTATCTCAAATAAAAGTGTAATCAAGTAAATATAAACTCTGTACATGTTTGAAGCATTTGAAATTAACTCGTGTCAGGTGAAAGTTTAGTTTATACATTAAAACATCAGTGAAAATGATATTTGCTGTGGCTTTGATTAAGATTAGGGACGGTTCAAATCACACAGATCATCCATTAATTAACAAATAGAATTACAACTTCACAGTCTGAATAACTTACATCACTGGTCAAAACATAAAAAAGCGCTGCAGCAGCTAGGTTGCTGGGTGAATCGTCAAAACTGAGACCCAAAACAGCATCAATAATTGTCTTCACCAAACTGGAAAAATGTTTCAAATGTTATGTAAAGAACCAGAAATCATGGCACAACAATTATGGCTTTTGCAAGACAAGAAGCTAGCACTATGTAAGACAAGAACCAATTAAGCAAACTAAAAATCCGGAAACTCCATCCTCACCTATTAAGCAACAACTAAGATATTAAGAATGTTCGATAACCAAAGAGAATTGTTGATCTTTTAGTAGCAATCACTAGCTCAAGAAAGCTTGAGGATGTTATTGAAATCTTCAAACTTGCATAACCCACATCCCAAATGGTTGAAAGTTTCTCACATTTCAAATAATAGAACTCCAAATTCAAACATTAAACTTAAAATTCTAAATTAGTCAATCTGGAAAAACTCAAGATTCAAATACCCAACAACCCAATTTTAAAAATCAAAATCAAAATCAAAATATTTCCACACATCTACAGGGGGAAAAAAATAAAAAAATAAAAAAATAAAAAAATAAAACCTTTGCAAGCTTCACAAACAACTATAAATCTTGAAAACACACATACCCTTCAGTCCTTAGAAGTCTTCTTTGCTGAGCCGTGCCGCAAATTGACAGCAAAGACAACAAACTAGCCCTTCTGATCCTCACTTGAGACCCTTTCGTTAACCCATCAATAGCGAAATTCACTTCATCGACGTGCTCCATCATTTCCCCAAACTCCTGGGCTTCCATAAGCGTCGAAGTCGGCGGAATCAACGGCCCAAAATACGCCTCATTCTTTTGCTTCTTCGACTTCCGAACGACGCCGCTATTTGAACTAGAAAAATTGGGTCTTGGCGGAGGGGGCAAAGTTGGAAGTGGAACTAAGTTGTTTTCTTGGGAGGGCCAGAAAGAGGAGGATTCTTGAGAGGACGGGAAAGGGAAACTATATAAATCTTGAGGGGTATCTTGGGAAAGAGAAAAGGAATCTCCTAAGGGATCGTCCGAAACGTCGTCGTCGTCGGTGTTAAACGAGTCAGAATACGTTCTTGATAGATCTCGGTTGCGGCGTCCGTAAGTCCTTACAATCATGCTTCAAATCTTGGTGCCGCAGCCGCTGCCGCGTCGTCGTTTTCGCCAATTTGAAAAAGATTTTGAATTTCGCATTTGAATATAAAAGGGTACTTGAGAAATTTTATATATATGTGTGTGTATGTATATGAATGAGAATTGCGAGCTGAAGCGAAGAGAAGAGAATAAAAGGAGAAGGTTTCTTAAAGCGTCAAGCTCAGCCGATTTCGATTTTCCCCGTTTTGAAACTTCGGTTTTAAATTGATCTGGGACTACAAGCCTTGATGACGATGATGATATCAACGGGGGTGAGGGGTATTTTAGTCATTGAATTATGGGCATGTGATATGGCAGAAAAGCTCGGCCCAATCTGAAGGCAATTTTTTAAGGATCGATTATGGATCCGACTTGAGAAAAAAACCCGATTGTGCCTGGTTTTTATAAATAAAAAAAATATTTTTTAATTATATAAATTATTTTTTAATTTAAAATATATATATATATATATATTTATAATTAAAATTTGAAAGTACAATCTAAAAAACAGTAAAACATTAAAATTCTTAATTTTTTTTATTTTTAAGTATTAAAAAATTCAAAAAATTAATTTTTAAATAAAGTCCGACCCGGTCCGAACCTTAAAAAAAATAACGTGGTTGAGTATTTTAATTCTCATTGTAACTGAAAAATGTGACAAAAAATTATATATGTGACTGAATTATAACTAAATTGTATGTGTGAATGTAACTATGACTGTGTGACTATGTGACTGTGAATGTGACCATTGTGACATAGTCAATTTGAGTCTAATTTTGACCTTACAGAATTCATAATTTAAGAGAGTTTTCTTAATTAAAATTGTAAATATGAATGTTAATTATATGTTGCATCTTACATATTGTGGTTTAGATTCTAGATTATGGAAATATGAATATTTAAATATGGTTGATCGATAATTTATAAATGTAAAAGTATTTTTTATCTTCTTTTTTTTCCACCAAAACATATCTCACGGTGATATGGTCCGATATATTTGGGGCGAGTCAGAGGATAATTTTTTATACTTGTTGGTGGACAGGTTGGGTACAGATATTAATATATATGTTCAAATAGAGATAAAATTTATGTGTGAATGGTGACCCGCACAGAGACTACGGGCCCAGTATATTAGGAGCGAATGAGGAGAAAATTTTCATACACATTGATTGAACAAGGCGAATATGTATATTGACATCCTTGTACTGATTCCGACTTATTGTCATTACTTATTTTAAAATTTATGATTTATTTTTAAATGATATACACTTAATTTTTATTTTTATTTTTAAAAAAGGCATATTTTTAAAACGCTTAGACCTGGCACAATTTTCAAAATTTAAATTAGGGCTGATAAGAAATAGTTTATGGGCTAAATAGGCGTGCTCTCTTTCTTTTAACAACTCTTGAATCAGATTTAGGAGTCAGCAAATTTTGGTACCTTATCTTATTTAGGTGGAACAAGAACTTACCATAATTTAATTCGGTTTTTATATTTTGGAACCAAAACCTACCCATTATAATAAAGTACCCTACTATGTCAGTTCCAGTTCAATTCCATAATACCCTATTGTTGAGGCGAATGTGGGACCTATAGGGTCGGTTTAATGTCCCGCGCAGCGGAATTGGGTCTAACCCGTGATATTTGAGTATGGGTGTATTTTTAAATATTTTAATGAAATATCATATTCTATTACGAGTGTTTAGGGAAAAACATGAGTAAATCGAAGTCCGGAAATACTAAATCAGGATAAAAACTGGGTCCAACACGTCTGATGCGCGCAATGCATGCAACATACACTGCATGCCATGCAGCAGCACCCTGCATATGCTACGTTGCAGCGCAGAACTCTCGAGATTTTGATCATTTGGCTAATTTTTTACGTTTAAATACCTTAAATAATTTTATATATATATATACAAGCTCCAAGCTATCAACTAAAGTTCCAAACTCTAATTTTATGTTTATGTCTACCCTAAATATTTTGACCCAATCACAAACATATTGTGTTTATGCTTCCAAAGCATATGTACATAATTAATTAGTCTAATTTCAACATCAAGCTATGTTATTATGTATACAATACATAATTCATCACTATATGTCTCATTGATGATAACTCACTAATGAAAACATAATTTTGGAGAAGATCAAACTTACCTAGCAAGCTTGATTCCAAGAACCAAAATTCTTCTCCTTGTTGAAATATTGTGGAGAACCTCCAAAACTGGCAAACTTGATTCGAATATCCAATCTTCTTCTCATCGTTGTTGTCGAGAACTTCCAAAGCTAGCAAGCTTGATATGAAAATTCAATCTTCTTCTCCTTATTGTTGTAGAGAACTTCCAAAGCTTCTCCCTAAAAATATTATTTAGGTTGATATTTCTTTCTTTTGCTTAATGCTTGTTTTAGCTTACTTTGCCTTGATTAAGAACTTGTTCAAGTTTGTCTTTTATAGAAAAACTTATGCTTTTTTTAATTAATAAAAGTTCTAATAAACTTTTATGTGTGATTAATCCAATTTCTCCAAATATGTATAATTAGATGTGACTAATCACTTTTGTCTGCCAATTTGATTTAATCTAATTAAGTCAAGAAAAATTTAATTAATGGATTAGTTGAATGTCTAACACTTTGATTTAATCCAATTAAACCATGTCAAATACACTTATTATTACATATTTATAATTACCAAAATATCATCCAATGGTAGTTGATAGAGATATTTATGAAATTACAACAAAGCCCTTGTGTGATTTTGGATTAATCCAATTGGGTCAAAGTAAATAATTAATGTTATCCAATAACACTTAATTATTTTAATTGATAATTATAATATCAAATATTATTTTTTATCAAAAATTATCGGTTACCCAAGAACGAGTACACTTCATATTGTGAGACTCTGTAAGTCTACACTCGTTCGTCATATAAGCCTAGCTTATATGTACGCAATTCAGCCACCTCCGAATTCGCGAAGAGCACGACAACCTTTCTGAACTATATAAGTCGAGGTCATCACATATGTTTAACAATCCCTCCGTCGTAGGCTATTCGAGTTGTGCTTAGGAAATATAGATTACACCATCAAGTTTCCGATGAGCACATCTCATGTCGATATGTTCACGATTCTTTACAATTAATCAAAACACTATTTCTGATACATGTGATCCACCATAGGTGATCAACTTTGGCCAAAGTCTTAAAAATCGTGACTTACTCACATGGATACCTAAACCTATTGTGGTACATATATGAGTCGACAGATCCTATCTTGATACGCACTTGATTAACGAATGCATCGGTCCACACCCAACAAATATATAACGGTCAGACCATGAAATGTCTCTAATATATATGGCATCAAAGTGTGGACGATCACACACAAAATCAATGATATTCTATAGTCAAAAGATCACATATGCTACTCGACTCGAGGAGATTTCTATTAACGGTGGTGTGTACTTCCAACTGACACATTCAAAAATGGTTCCTTACTCCCAAGTATAAGAATATCGAAGTAATAAAATAACCTGGTAAGTCCGAGGTCGATCTATATGGAAAAGATTTAGTAAATTAAAATAATAATTCGAGTAAAAATGAAAAGATTGATTTATTTGAAGTCAATGACAATTTTAAATTGGATTGCAATAATAAAATAAAATGATGGGATATAGAATCCACTTTTAATATTTCAAATTTAGAAATCTTATTTTTAATAATATATAAATTATCATTATTACTCAGTTAATTAAATTCACGAATTAATTATTCCAAAATAAATAAAACCAACCATAAAAGCAGTGATAACTTTTATCGATAGCAAGCTCAGTTAGGTACTTAATTATGCCAATTAAATAAAATCAGCCATATAGGTGGTAACAAAGTTTATCAATAATTAATCCAGATTTAAATTAAGTATTAATCATTAGATTATAATTTATATATTATAATATAAATAAGATTAATCTATATTTTTCATATTAAGAGTTTCACCTATTTATCCTAGTAAAAAGAAATTAGCTACTCATAATTTGAATAAAAACAAACATAATTTTTTTATTGAAAGAAAAAGAAAATACAAGAAATCTTTTAAAAAAATAAAACACATGAGATTTAGAAATCCACAAATTTTCAGAGAAAATTATGGAATCCGGACTCCGGAAAATGAGGTGCAGAGTACCTCTATCTTTGAAAATTTTGCATTGCATTTAATAATGCAATGTAAAATTTTCAACTTAATCGACAATCCACTTTTGTTTTTTTGCTTTAATAATTACATATAACATACTTTGGATTTTTCATCAATTTCGTTCTTGAAAACTTCAAAACTGGAAAATCTTGTCAACAACAACATTGTAGATCTTTGCATCTTTCTTCATCTGAAACTGGAATCACTTCAATCCGATATCAGAGTAAAAAGTTATGGCCAAAAATACGAAAATTACGGAAGGTTAAAATTTCTGAATTTGTACACTGTTAGGACGCTCTTTCAAGTTTTTGGCCTCCAAAATCTAAATGACATGTCCATTTTTCTAGTTATGCATCCAAAATATTATTTCATCTATATAAGAAATAAAATTCATAATAAAAATATATAAAACATAAATTTAATTAATATGCTAAATTAAGAGAATTAATGAAACTACAAATGTAAAATGATTAAATTTCTTTTAATAAATGTGCACTTTTTAGTGTTCATCACCAACTATTAGAATCATTTGTGAGTCATTCAGTATTCTCTTCAACGAATATCCACATGTCTATACGAGTTTCGCTTACTCATGGTACATCGGGTTAAACCATTGGAACTCAAATTCCAATATATGACATGTGCTAGTCTTATAGGTTATAGGAATTCGACCGTATTCCAAATCAACGACTATGGATATTTTACTTTAAGAATAGTTTATAATAGTAATATTATCTCAATGTCAGACCACCAAGTGTCCAATATTACTACATGACTATTCTAATGTCAATGTCATTCTCAGGATATTTATATATCAAACTAATATTCATAATGACATTACCATTTAACAATGTTGAAATAAAAATGTAATTTTTTTATTAGCAAATAATAAAATATAATGTACAATACAGTATTTGGATTAGCGCTCCAAATACCAACTCTAACACTTATTTTTATATTTCATGAAAAATAATAATAACAACATTTAGATAAAATATTTTACTAGAATATATATCATTAGAGTCATTACAAATTATTATTCATTAGAGTTACAACAAACAGGAATTGCCAGCAGCAGTCAACAAAGATAACAAATAGAATATAAGCATTAGCAGCAGCATCCCACAGATTGAATAGAAGCAACAGCAGACAACAAATAAAATAGCAAAAATAGTAATAAAGATTTTTTTTTTTTTTAGTAATAAAGATAGTATGTAGAAACAACAACCACCAAATGAACAAAAGCAGCGACATCAAAAGAAGAATAGATAATAAAATCAACAATCATAAACTCATACTCCTAAATGAGTTTCATTAATATCATCTGTTGATGGTGTTTTCAGGCACTATGTTATTTAAGTAGCACGACATGGGTAAAAAAGGTAATTCACTTCTCAGTCAAGATTATTAATGTCGACCCGACCACTAAAGAGTCAACAGTAAGGGACCGTGAACTTTACGGTTAGTGACCGAGCACTTGAGTTCAAGATGACCGGGCAATTATCAGGTCGACAGCAGCATTCTCAGTACAAAAGACTATTATGACCGACCACATGAAGACCGACCTCGTGAAAACCGAGCATAGGGCAAGACATGTTCGGGAAGATAAGGCATTCTATCCATACAAGATAAGATAATAAGTTATCTTACTTTCATTGGGTAAACTAGTAAGTCAATGTCCTAGTATGATAAAGGAAGTAAATGTAGTTTTTGACTAGGAATCCTTATGGGAAAAAGAAATTGTTTCAACTAGGAAACCCTTGTAAAAGAAGGAATCTGATTTCTGCACTATTATAAATAGGAGGGTAGAGTATGCTTAAGTAGAGGAGAATAAGAAGAGAACCAATATCAGGATCAGAATCATTACCATCAGACTTGTAAGAAACCAGAAGCAGAGCCGAGAATCGTGTTTGAGTAATAAAAAGTATCATCCATTATGTGCCCGTGGACGTAGGTTGGATCTAATCCGCCGAACCACGTTAAATCTCCTTGTCGATTGGTGTATTTATCTGTCTTTTGCTAAGTTTGCTTTTGGTTCCCCCATAAACCGAACAAATTCACTATTGAGAGAGGGTTGTTCTGGGGGTAATATTCCCATATTGCCCTGAGACCAAAATCAGCCGTCAACAATGGCGTCGTCTGTGGGGAACTCAACAAAAAGTGGTTCGCGTAGTAAGACGATGGCAGAAGGCGGAAATCACCAATCATCGGGGAATCCGGCCACAAATTGGATGAAGAAGATAGAAGAAAGCATAAGGAAGGACATGGAGGATAGTCAGGCCCTCCTAAAAACCATGATGGACCGACTGGAGAGAATGGAATGTGGGAACCGCGAGAAGCCTGAAACCAGAGCTATTCAAAGAAGATGAGAGATAGTAGATGGAAAGAGGGTTGTGGATACAAGTGAGGACGATGGACCTAGGAGGAGGGGGCCTTACGGGATAAAATCCATAGTTGTGGAAGAAGATTCACAAGCAGAAGACACATGGGAAGAAGAAGAAGAGAGACGTTCGACAGATTCCTCTTATGATAGTCTCCGCTACACTAGAAGAGGAGGCACAAAGTACGACGAGACTGTTCGGAAGATCCCAAAGCGTGAGGAACACGGCACCCGTGGCAACAGACATGAAGAAGATTGCAGAAGGCGACATGGCGGCCCAAATAGCGAGGTAAAATCTTGGTTAAAGAAAGAGATGGCCAAGTGGGGGGCAAACCTCAAAACAGATACAAGAGACGCCCGGGATGACAAAGAGGAATCCCCCCTCACAGAAGAAATAAAATCAGCAAAATTCCCGAAAAGGTTAAACATGTCGACCATGACGCCCTACAAAGGCCATACAGATCCAAAATCCCATATTGAGAGCTTTGTACTATTGATGGAGGTCCAAGGAGTGACAGGGGACGCCGTGTGCAAGGTATTCCCCCTAAACCTTGGGTGGATCCACCATTCTATGGTATATAGGTCTAGCCCCAGGGAGCATCTGTAGCTTTGCACAACTCATAAAGTCATTCGTACGGCACTTCAAAGGGGCTGCGTCCCTAAAAAGACAATCGGCTCGGGGCTGGAGTTCGTTCCGCCGATGCCACTTCAACAATCGGCTCGGGGCTGGATTCGTTCCGTCGAGGCCTCTTCATCGGCTCGGGGCTGGATCTCGTTCCGTCGAGGCTGCTATACTATTCGACTCAGGAGTCGGGTTACGTCCCACCGAGTCGTGCTTATCAACCTGGGGACGGAACATTCCCTCAGAACCAAATGTCTCTTTAGCTCGGGGTCCTCAAAATATTCAGGGACATACTCGATGCATAGGATCCTTGAGAAGCATAACACGGGGAGGGATGATACCCTCGTGGCGATTGCTTGCTCCAGTGTTACCGAACATAAGGAGGAATGCCATTAATGTTTCGAAACACTCTCTGATCCTCACTTACCCGATGTAATGGATCCGTGAGAAAGCATAGCACGGGGATAGATGATGCCCCAATGACGATTGCTAGCTCCAATGATGCCGAACCTAAGGAGGAATGTGCCCTTAGTATCTCGGACACTCTTTGATCCATTCATCATTTGGATCCAAGAGAGGCGCAGCACGGGGAGGCGTTGTGCCCCTGTAGCGTGTGCCTGCTCCAGCGTGGTAAGGAGAAGCCCTCGCACAATACACAGGCTCCACAGTGACCCGACGTATAGAGGATGTGCCCTTACCATTTTAAACACTCTCTGATCCAAATCCTGGTTCGTCGGGACACTGAATTGAAAGGTTCAGAATTGTGTTTTGGAGGCCTCGGGCAGGACGCTGTTTCGAGGCATCTGTGCTATTGTTTACACTTGTGAAAAGTTTTGCTTTGGGACAAGTGCTAAGTCACCCCCACCTTTTGATTTTATTTTCCAAAGTTTTATTTTTGTTTTTCGCCGGTCTGGCAAGGGGACGCCCGTGCCAGATTTGGTAGGGCTTCAAAAGGTTGAGTCACCTCCATTATGAATAAGTCCCAAGGATTAATCGACTCGGGGCTGGATTCGTTCCGTCGAGTTTTCAACAATCGGCTCGAGGCTGGATTTCATTCCGCCGAGGCCTCTTCATCGGCTCGGGGCTGGATCTCGTTCCGCCGAGGCTGCTATACTATTCAACTCAGGAGTCGGGCTATGTCCCACCGAGTCATGCTTATCGGCCTGGGGACGTAACATTCCCCCAGGTCCAAGTGTCTCTCTTCATTCGGGGTCGGGTCACGTCCCACCGAATCAGCCCTTCGGACTGGGGACGTAACATTCCCCCAGGTCCAAGTGCCTCTCTTCATTCGGGGTCGGGTCGCATCCCACCGAGTCAGCCCTTCGGACTAGGGACGTAACATTCCCCCAGGTCCAAGTGCCTCTATTCATTCTGGGTCGGGTCGCGTCCGACCGAATCAGCCCTTCAGACTGGGGACGTAACATTCCCCCAGGTCCAAGTGCCTTTCTTCATTCGGGGTCGGGTCGCATCCCACCGAATCGGCCCTTTGTACTGGGGACGTAACACTCCCCCCGGTCCAAGTGCCTCTCTTCATTCAGGGTCGGTTTGTGTCCCACCGAATCAGCCATTCGGACTGGGGATGTAACATTCCCCCAGGTCCAGTGTCTCTCTTCATTCGGGGTCGGGTCGCGTCCCATCGAATCAGCCCTTCGAACTGGGGACGTAACATTCCCCCAGGTCCAAGTGCCTCTCTTCATTCGGGGTCGGGTTGCGTCCCACCGAATCAGCCATTCAGACTGGGGACGTAACATTCCCCCAGGTCCAAGTGCCTCTCTTCATTCGGGGTCGGGTCGCGTCCCACCGAATTAGCCCTTCGGACTGGGGACGAAACATTCCCCCAGGTCCAAGTGCCTCTCTTCATTCGGGGTCGGGTCACGTCCCACCGAATCGGCCCTTCGGACTGGGGACGTAACACTCCCCCCGGTCCAAGTGCCTCTCTTCATTCGGGGTCGGGTCGCGTCCCACCGAATCGGCCCTTCGGACTGGGGACGTAACATTCCCCCAGGTCCAAGTGCCTCTCTTCATTCGGGGTCGGGTTACGTCCCACCGAGTCTACCCCTTTGGACTGGGGACGTAACATTCCTCCAGGTCCAAGTGCCTTTCTCAGCTCGGGGTCGGGGTACGTCCCACCGAGTCAGCCCTTCGAACTGGGGACGTAACATTCCCCCAGGTCCAAGTGCATCTCTTCATTCGGGGTCGGATTGCGTCCCACTGAGTCAGTCCTTCGGACTGGGGACGTAACATTCCCCCAGGTCCGAGCATCTCTCACAGCTCGAGACAAGATCACATGCCACCGAGCACATCATCGTTAGCTCAGAGGCAAAATTTTCTCCTCACAATCGAGATTGGATCAGTCAGGGGTTAGGACCTCTAAATCTCTGGTACATATATTACAGAGGAGGAGTCATTTTTAGTTTGGACAAAAAGAGGAACTTCATCTCCTGATGGAACGACCCAAGTAAGCAATTTGCTTTGAGGTGGAGAATCATTCTGAATAGGGTCAGCATCTCCAATAACCGAGGATATGAAGATAGAAACGGAAGACTTAGTTGATGGCGAAGGCAATTTCTCTGTGATTTCTGGAGCGACCACCAGCAAGGCGATCAGCACACCATCTTTATATAGTTCCCGGCACCAACTTGCATACTCGTTGGAACCGAGAACTAGGGGACATATGTTGATGGTGTTTTCAGGCACTATGTTATTTAAGCAGCACGATAGGGGTAAAAAAGGTAATTCACTTCTCAGTCAAGATTATTAATACCGACCCGACCACTAAAGAGTCAACAGTAAGGGGCCGAGAACTTTACGGTTAGTGACCGAACACTTGAGTTCAAGATGACCGGGCAATTATCAGGTCAACAGCAGCATTCTCAGTACAAAAGACTATTATGACCGACCACATGAAGACCGACCTCTTGAAAACCGAGCATAGGGCAAGACATGTTCGGGAAGATAAGGCATTCTATCCATACAAGATAAGATAATAAGTTATCTTACTTTCATGGGGTAAACTAGTAAGTCAATGTCCTAGTATGATAAAGGAAGTAAAGGTAGTTTTTGACTAGGAATCCTTATGGGAAATGGAAATTGTTTCAACTAGGAAACCCTTGTAAAAGAAGGAATCTGATTTCTGCACTATTATAAATAGGAGGGCAGAGAGTATGCTTAAGTAGAGGAGAATAAGAAGAGAACCAATATCAGGATCAGAATCATTACCATCAGACTTGTAAAAACCAGAAGCAGAGCCGAGAAGCGTGTTTGAGTAATAAAAAGTATCATCCATTCTATGCCCGTGGACGTAGGTTTGATCTAATCCGCCAAACCACGTTAAATCTCCTTGTCGATTGGTGTATTTATCTGTCTTTTGCTAAGTTTGCTTTTGGTTCCCCCATAAACCGAACAAATTCACTATTGAGGGAGGGTTGTTCTGGGGGTAATATTCCCATATTGCCCTGAGACCAAAATCAGCCGTCAACATCATCTTCATGCATCACTGCACTCATTTCTGTTATAATTACAAAAAATATTCACTTGTTAGTATAACTGTATAATTCTTAGCTCATAATCCCAAATGAATTTCATCCATATCATCGATGATGACGATGAGTCATTTGGGTTTGGCCAATCACTTCACTAGCTCACTACTCTGCTCATGATTTACAGATTTATGGTTTGGAAAAGAAAGATAAATGCCTTGGTCAATGCCTCAATGGTCACTGCGCATGGAAAAAATAAACGAGAAAAAGTAAAAAAATCATAATTGTGCTTATGGTCACGGACTCACTAAACTTAAGCAATTCAATTTTTAAACTCATCACTGGCTCATTTCAAATTTTTACTTCTAAACTGGCCCATTTCAAATTTTTAACTGAAGACCGATTTTGAAACTAAGCAATTCGGTTCAGGTTCCGGTTCTTATTTAGAGTCAGTTATACGGGTATGCTCCGGTTCTTAATATTGTAGAACCAGAACCTACCCGCATAAATCGATTTCGTATTTTTGGAACCGGAACATACCCTAAATGAAACGATTCCTTATGATTCTAGTTCTACCCTGAACCGATGCTGTAACATCCCCGATCTGGGAGATGTTACTGGCAGGGAATAGGCCGTGCTATTCTCCTGAGCCTCTGACTTCTGATTTTGCTATTCTTATCTAACATAAAATTCATGCATAAGGACCTTTGCCCCAACTCAACGACATGAAATGCATCTTAAATACTCATATAGTGTACCACATATCACAACTTTGATAATAATACATTATCACATTTTAATAAATCATTCAATACAATGCATGACATACAGATTTCACTTTGACTCTGACAATGTTGAAACTCTATACACACTCTGGTGGACTCAGACCCTCTTGTGACTGCATCAGTATCCGTCAACACCAACAAAACTAAAAACTGGGAGTGGGGGGAGTTAAACCGTTGTAGGATTTAAGTGAGTGGACAATAAAAACTGGAATATTGTAATGAAAATGTTAATTCAAAAAAATAAGGTTATTTCAGAAAACCAACTTATATATAAATCCTTTCCTTATCTGAAAACTCTGAACTATTTTTAGAAAAACTTATCTGGAATCTCTTTTATAAAACTTAACTTTTCTGAAATCTACTTTTGAAAGTCTGGTACTATAAACTTATGTCTGAAAGTTCTATTTTGAAAACTGTTCTCTGAAAATCTGATATTTGAAAACTGGTCTGTATCTAAAAAACTTGACGTATGGGGGCGTTACGTATCGCCGTCCCCTCATACGCCTAACTAGAGCCAGAAATGCAAATCCATGACTTTGGGGAGTTACGTATCGCCGTCCCCTAAGGCATGCTAGTCATGTCCCTGAAACTAGTGGTCTTGGGGTCTTACATATCGCTGTCCCCCAAGCTACTGAACTAGAAATGGGGGTGCGAATCTACGCTACCCTCCAAGCTCTGAAAACTAGGATCTGGGGTCGTTACGTATCATCGTCCCCCCAGCCCTCTACATGTGCACATGTGCTCCCCGTCAATTCCATAATTGAATCAAGTTACATACTGAGGTGAGTTTTTCCCCCATGCCTCGAAAAACCATAAAACCATGCTTTGAAAATAATTCTTTTTCAAACATATCTTAAAACATGATTTTTCATGAAATTTCTGCAATAAAAATCAACTACCACCCTAAAAGTGTAAAGTAAGTCTGATATGTAAAATAGCATATTAAAAATCAACTTTAAAGAAAAGTTTCCACTCACTGGTTTGATGTTTCGCTAGCATGACGTAATTTCGCCGATAGGTTTTCTGGTTCCTGCGATAATCCTTAATTGATAACTCTGATTAGAAAATAAGTCGTGGAGTGTATTACAGAATTAAGCTAAATCTATCGATTTAAATACTCGCTATCCTTTTCAGGCATAATATACTTACATTACGGTGTATTATATATAAACAAGTCGATACGAGACCCTTAAGGTGGCCTCTAAGATGCTAGAATGGAACTAAGATGGTTTAAAATGAATTTGGGAATGGTTTTGTGCCATGCCTCGCGACGCAAGTCCTTGCGCGTCGTGACGCGCAACATCCAGAAACGTGCTGCTCATTTTCTCTTGTGCGTCGCGACCCACAGCCCTTTAGCGTCGCAACGCAAATCCGTTTTCCAGGATTCTGTTTTTGCTTCTCCATATTCATCCTCTACTTAAATTACTACAAGCACTTTTTACAACAAAGTTATTGTACAAACCAACTTATTTAACTTCTAATTCATAAATTCTACATTAAATTATCATCCTCAACCAATTCTCCAAGTATCCTTATCCTTGCTTTTTTTTTTTTACAAAATTTTCAAATCTTCCAAAGTTTGGGTATTTTAACTCAACAATTACTTTCTTGACTTATCAATTACCATTATGAAATCCTTATCATCCTAACATCTATATTCTATCATCATGCTCCTAAAATCTAAAAACCAAGTTTATGGGTCAAGTCTTTTTACCTTCTTTCTCTTAATTTTTCTTCATTTCTCAAGACTCCATGGTAGCTTGTCTTCTTCTTAATTTGATGAATGGTTGTTTAGAACTTTCTTCTTCTTCCTTTTTCCTTCTTCTTCTTCCTTCCTCTTCATTCTTCCTCATCAACCTCACGTTTCTTTCTTCTTTTCTTCTTCTTGTTTTCTAATTTTGTGAAACAATGAATAGTAATCCTTTTTATACTATGAATCAATTTGTTAATTAATTTAGGAAGAAGGTTTTGGAAATTTTGAGAAGTTTTGAGACTTTTCTAGATGGGTCCACGTGCACTATTCATCTAGAATTTTTACCTACATTTTTGGCTCACTTCTAGTTCGAATTTGGAAAAATATTCAACGCAAAAGTTGTAGATCTCGATCTCAGCTTTCCGAAGATATAAAATTCATAAAAATCGAAATTCGTATGAAAAAACTACGGCCCAAATATCATGGGCTGTCTGTAGTGAAACTTTGTAGAATTTCGCATCGAAGTTTCGAAGAACTTACCGTTTATCCCTAAAGTCATTCCATGAATGTATATATGCTCAGACATAATTTATATTTCGTAACACTCATTTCATGATGTAATAGTAGTCGAGCTTTCCGGTCGTTACAGATGCACACCCCTAATCAGATTTGGTTTGAAAGTCAAGCCACACTGAACTGAATGATGCCCAACACAGCATGTATTGGGATATATGCCCTAGAGCTTCATGTAATGTAAACATAATTATTTGTTATGAAATAAAATATACATTATTCATTAATCAGAATGTTTGATTTAAATTACATAATGTAAATTATCTTGTTTATTTTTTATTGCTTATGTGCCTTCAGACTTAGTGTATGAGTGTCATACACAAGAGGATTTAAGTCATAAATTAATAATCTAAAATATTCCATCGAGAGCATACAAAGCTGGTATGTTTTTTACGATTTATCTATAGTTGTGGTCAATTCTATAATTATATGGCGACCTTGAGCCGGGATCGTCCATATGGTGACATGAGAATGAAGGCACCTTGTATGATGTGATCATATAGGACTGGACCCAAATGGAAATGAAGTTCTTATAATATCCGTTAAATAAAGAAATTGATTTCAATCAAATATATGGTCATATATATTGATATGAATCTTAAGTGCACTGCGAACTCCTACATGGCAGGCTATGTCCTTTGATTTACAAAGTGAGGTTGGTGTAGCAATCCCGACCAATAGCTACGTACTTTGGGAACATGGTTTGGTGTGTGGCTGGGAACGTTTTACATAAATATGAAGTTCACTTCTTCTTTAGAGAAATAGATGAGTATATTCCTTATATGTAATTCAGTACTTAAACGATTAGAGCGATCAAGTCTTTCGATTGTGAATAGAAAGATTCATATTTATAATAGTTATGAATAAATTGTTCATTAGAGAATTAATGGCACTTAAGGTAAAAATAATTAGAGGGGTATAACGGACAATATGACCTGATTCTAATTATGAGATACTTGTGAAGGGTCAATCCATATGTAATGACTATATCGATGGACACCGACGTAGTTTGGAATATATTATCCATCTACGGCAACGAGAGTGCGGCTTCAGATTTTAGTGGAATAACCCGAAGTTAATAATTCAAAATATTTAATTAAATAGTTTAATTATATTTCGGGATTATTGGAGCTCGGAACCGTAGGTCTATTTGGTCCCCGTACTAGCTCAACATACTGTAGCAAATTAAATATAATTGGATAGTCCAATTATATCCAATTATAGACTCACATACATATATTATTATTATTATTGGGATTAATGATATATTTTGTCACACATGTAACTTTATATTATATTTAATATAAGGTTTTTTAAACAAATAATTATGAGATAATCATTTAATTTAATAAGTATATTAAATGGTTTGATATATCATTTATGGTAATGTAAAAATTTTCAAATATGATAAAAATTTTCAAATATAATTTGTAAAAAATTCAACATCTCATTAATGGCATTTACACTTTATTTTGACAATCAAACATTGTCATTATGATGGCAATTAATAAGTTAATTGTTGCAAAAATTAAGTGTAGAAAATCTAGGGTGGCCAAATTTTTACAAGGAGATGGCTTAGGGTTTTTGTTTAATTTTTACAATATTAAACCCTAAGTATAAAAGGATAAAGATGTTATCTTTTTACACTAATTCATTTTCTTGAAAAATATAACCACCACTATTCTTGTTTTCTCTCAAGTGTTGAAAGAAAAAGAGAAAGAACAAAAATAAAAGAAAATATTCTAGTGTGATATTATTAATCTCCAAAGAGTTTAGAGATTGATTTTGTGAGTCAAGCCTACCCTTGTTTTTTTGGTTGCGAGACATAGCACGAAAAATCATTCGATGTTGGAACATAAAGAGATATTTCAAGGGTGTTGAGGGGTTTTTTTGAGAGAAAAATCAGGCTTGAAACACTACTACATCACACGCAAATTACAGGGTGTTTTGGGTGAGCTTTCGCATATTTTGGGTTCAAAATGATTCATATCTGAGCTACTGTTCGAGGGCTATTTCGGGACTAGAAAATTCCTAAAAACAGAAGCAAAATACCAGAACAAGGGCTGTTTAGATTCGACTAAGAGAGTGAGAGAGTAGAAAAAAATTTCAAGGTCGATTCCGATACCTAAGGCGTTTCCACTGCATGAGGGAAAGCGTTTCCTACAATTGGCATCAACAGCGAAGTTAAAAAGTGTTCTTAACCCTTCTGTTTTTAATTAAAAGTTTCAATTTTTAATTATTTATATGAGATATAAATTTTTGGTATGCATGATGTGATGAGTATGTACATTTTAATGTTCATGTGATGAATGTTTGTTTTAATGTTCATGTGATGAATATTTGTTTTAATGTTCATGTGATGAATATTTGTCTTAGATTCATGTGATGAATGTATTGCATTGATCGTTAATTTTTTACGGCTCTTATTTTTGTGTTATTTTTGGTTTTGGGAATGTAAGGTCATAAGGCCAAATTTTTACAAGTATTGTAAATTTATTTCCTATGTAAAAATTTCAAGTTATAGCATTCTATTGTTGGGTTTTCTAGGTCAAACCAAGATCAATTAAGCATAAAATATATGTGAATAAACAAAGTAAGTTGCGGAAAATACTCAATTTGATCGACTAAGTGGATGTAGGAGATAACAAAATTCCAAGCCTTTGTGTTGTGCTCCAAGCTCTCCTTTGATGTATGTTGAGCTTCCAAGCTTTGTGAATGAGATTCCAAACTCACGGGAAAGGTTCCCTATCAACTTTGTATGATCTTTGTGTGCTAGCACTAGGAATAATTTGCAACAAATTTATTCCTTGGAGTTTTTGAAGTTCACGGCAAAGTGAACAAAAATGAGAGAGTTAAAGAAAAAAAATGTCGTGAATGAGAGAGAGAAAATGATGAATGAAATTGTATTTGATTTCAAAAATTAAATTGCCAAATACCAAAAGTTAGTATATGTCTTTCATACATCGAGCTTGTGTAAGTTACAAGCCACCAAAATCCACCAACTTCTATCAACCAAAAAGCTAATAAAGTTGACTAGGTGATGTGACTTGTGTGGGCCCCACTTTGATTCAAAATCCGAGTGGGCCCGCAAACACATTCCGGGTTCGGGTTCCTTAATTCCGAATTAACGAATTTTCCGTTGCGACATAATTAAATCAAATTTAATTAAATAATTATGCCTAGCAAAATTACTATTCACGTCGCTCGCGAATTAATTCTAAATTAATTCGTTCGCCCGAATTAAAATCCAATTTTAATTCCGTTATGAAATCTAATTTCATTTAATATATCGAATATATTATTTTATCGATTAATTCCAAATTAATCGTTCTCTCTCTTCAAATAGTATTTTATCCCAGATAAAATATCTCCGTAATTAATCATAGATTAATTTTCTCTCTCTTCTAATTAATCTCAGATTAATTATCTTCGAGTCATACGTCATCGGTGAATCTTCGGGAAGCGGCCCATGAGATCCATGGATATGTTGGCAGTAAATCCGGTCATCGGAGTATCCGAATACGTGCGTACCCGGTACCACGTTCTTACCGATTTACAAGACATGGTTGGCTTCTAGCAAAGCGTCGTGCCTACCCAATTCTCCAGAAATATTCTTTTAAGGAATATGTAAAATATGCCAGGCGTAGTATATGTAGTATTGCGTATTGCGATCCAGTATCGGATGTCACATGCTAGACCTAGGGTTGGAATTGTGTCTGCCCCGAACGAAGCACATTTCGGATCTCCGGTAACTAGTCTCTATAATCGGATAAGCATGACCTAGTCATATTATCCCGATGACTGCAGTACATAAGAGTACTAGTTCCGTATCCTACGTGATCATCATCTCCATATGACTAGAGTGATACTTCCATCTTGACATCACACCCAATACACTACGATTCTCAATATACCCAGAAGAGGCGTACACAGAACCTGTTAAAGTCTCGGACGACCAAAACCAAAGTATATTGATTGTCGCAAGTATTAGCGATGCAAGTCTCAGGTTAAGACCAAATATGACCGACGTAAACACACACGCGTATAACGCAAGCGCACGTATCGTTCAAGTAGTATAAGAATATCGATCCCACAAGGACTTAATTCATACTGTTGTTATTAATTGTTGAATCTATTTATTTACAAATATCTAATTAAATGGAGAAGAGAATGATTGTTTGATTGGTTGGTTGAATGTGGTTTTCCTTAATTAAAATAAATAATAAATAAAAGAAAATACTAAGGAAAATAATAAAAGACTAAAAGATCTAGGGTTGTGAATCTTTCTAATATCTTTTAAAAGATGAAGTGATTATTTTATGTTTGTGTAATAAATCGGTTTAATAACCTGGAACACGAAATTATGCGAAAGCCTCTGTCGATGGTCAGACGCAAATACCTAGTTTAACTCAATTGAACCATATGTTTATGTCAACCAAATTACCTGGATTCATTAGGATTAAGTTCCAATTATGGCTACCCCCGCCCGACAGGTATATGTCTATCCTGTAAGGAAATCTATTAAAGGGTTATCTATCCTCAAGGAAGATCGTGGGCTATTAAGTCTAAGGCTGAAACCTAAAATTCCTTTGTCAAGTTTATTTTAGATTTACCATATCAATCTTATTAGTGGCCAATTTAACAAGACGCATTAAGCTTAAGACTTAATAAGTAAACCTTTAAATTACCCAAACTATAAAATAACCCGTATAAACCGGTGATATTGGATTTCATCACAACCCTAGATAACTGGCTTAGTTACGACACATATTTACGGGTAGTAAAAACTTAAATAAAATAAAAGACATAAAGTAAAATGCTGAAAAGTAAATTGCTGAAAAGTAAATGACGGAAAGTAAATGCTGAAATTAAATACTGAAAATTAAATGCTGAAAAGTAAATGCTGAAAATAAATTACTGAAAAGTAAATGCTGAAAAGTAAATTGCTGAAAAGTAAATTGCTGAAAAGTAAATTGCTGAAAAGTAAATGCTGAAAAGTAAATTGCTGAAAAGTAAATTGCTGAAAAGTAAATGCTGAAAATAAATTGCTGAAAAGTAAATAAAGTAAAAGTACAATAAAAGAAAATGCTGAGGTAAAAGGATCCACTTTTATTACCTCTATTTTATATATCTCCCTTAATATAATATATTAACTTTGCATGATAATTACCAACCAGCCATATAGGCGGTATCCAGATTAAGTCAAATTAATAATTAATTACCAACCGACCAATCAGGCGGTATCCAGTTTAGTCAGGTTAAAACCAATTTAAATAATTACCAACCGACCTATATGGCGGTATCCTCGTTAAGTCAGGTTTTAACTAGTTTATATATTATAATTAATGGAGATTAATATAAATATTATTAATAAAAGTTTTACCTTTTACACCAGCAAAAAGGAGTTACCTCCTCATTACTGAAAAGTAAAAACTGAAAATTAAAGAAAGAAAAGTATTGTGCGTAAAAGTAAATTGCGGAAAGTAAAAACTGAAAAGTAAAGAAAAGAAAGTGCGAAAGCGGAAATTAATTACTGAAAGCTATAAATAAACAAACAAGATACAATCTTCTTAGTATTCTTAAGGAATTCCTTAGAAGAAAGTATATATTTTACAAATGAAATGGCTTGGTATTTATAGGCAAAATTTTGCCTCCATCAAATCATCCACCAAATCCATTATTAATTGCTCCACTAATTGCTCCACTAATTGCTCCACCAAATCCATTATTAATTGCTCCACTAATTGCTTATCATGTTTGGTGGTGATTTGATAATTTTTATTAATTTATTTTTTTGCTTTGAAAATGATTGAAAGTGACTTTAATAATTACACACAACACACTTCTGGATTCTTCATCAATTTCGGGCATGAGATATTCAGAATTCGAAATTATTTTGTCTTTCAAAGTTGTATGTCTTTGAGTCTTCTTTATTTTGGAACTTAAATCAGCTCAATCCGATATCGGAGTAAAACGTTATGCCCAAACTACGACAGATACGTAAAACTGGAATTTCCAAAACTGCACTTCATTAAAATGCCATTTCAAGTTTCCAATCTCCAAAATTAAAATGTCAAGTCCAATTTTTGCCCTTATTTGACCCACATTTCGTCCTAAATGATTTTATTATGTCTCAATATTATTTTATCTGCAAAATAAACTAAAACACATCAAAACGTTCATCAAACCCGAGAAACTAAACAAAATATAAGTAAAAAGGGAGGTAAATATTGATATATTTTCCGCTCATCAAAATACACCTACCCTGATTCGGACTCCCATAGACACATAGTCATACTACCAATGGGATTTCAAGGGGTCTATCCAGAGCGAAGCTGTTTCCGTACCATCGGTAAACACAACCTCCTATCACACTTGCATAAGTATCCAATACTTAAATATATGAGAACTATGTTGTTATGCTCCCACAAAGCGCACAAGTGCAATACTAGTCTATTCCGCATTATCGATGTCCAGTCTCGATAATATTATGACTAGGGATATTTAATGATGAAATCTTAATGGATTAATATTGTCTAATGTCTTATTAATCCAGAATTAATCATATGGACTTTTATCATTTATATATCCCGATAATCCAATTACAAATGATAAAAGAGCAATTTCCTTTGTCACATAGTTAATTTATACAACAACACCATATTCTATACAAATAGTGATGCTATGGGTCATAATTGTCCAACAATCTCCCACTTGGCCTATAGCCAATCACTCAAATATCCTACACCTGAACTATGTACGGTTCGCACAAACTTCTGCTGAGAAACAACTTTCGTCAACGAATTTGCATTGTTATCATCTGATGCGATTTATTCTATCATGACATCACCACGATGTATGATCCGACGAATCAGATGAAACAGTTGAAGTACATACTTGGATCATTGATGAGACCATTAATTCTTTAGCCTGTGCTGTAGCCTAGCTCAGCCGCTAACAGAACTACACCTAATCTAATTAGGATTATATAGATCCAAAATGCTTCTTTTGCTGCCTATGCTGCAGCAATATTCCGCTTTTGTTGTTTATTCGGCAACAGTATCTTGCTTGAAAGATTTCCAACTCACTGTTCCGTTATTCAAACTACATAGTACCCTTATTACGACTTATAGTCATTTTTTGTCGGTTTGGAAACTTGCAGCGGTGAACCCAGTCACTTCAAGTTCTCCTCCTCCATAGCTTAAGAAAACATCCTTAGATCGTCTAAGATACTTAAGGATGCTCTTAACATCAATCCGGTGACTATCACTTGGATTGGCCTGATTGTGACTCCATATGCTCAAAACATATGAGACATCAGGTCACGTACATCTTTTCAATGTACGAGTTCTCGGAGAGTGCCAACAACTTTTAGATCTATCCCAGTAGATCCTTATTCCTAGAATAAATGTTGCCTCTCCCAAGTATTCTATGGAGAATTTTCATGAAAGCAAAGCTTTCACCGATTGTATTATGGGAATGTCATTTCCAAGAAATGACATGTCATCATTATATAGGACAATCATTGTCAGTGCACTCCCATTAATCTTCTTATATACACAAGAATCATTTTCGTTTTAAATTAAATCATATAACATTATGATTACATCAAAACGCTGGTTCCAAGAACGCAATGCTTGCTTCAATCTATAAATTGATCGAATCAACTTGCAAACCTTGTTTTCTTGTTTTGGTACGACAAAACCGTTAGGATGTTTATAAACATCCTCCAAAAGGTTTCCGTTGAAGGAAATCGGTTTTGATGTTCAGCTGCCATATTTCATAAATGAAATATGCAGCATTAGCAAGCATTATCCAAATGGATTTAATCATGGCAACAAGTAAAAGGTTTCGTCGTAATCGACACAATATTGATAACGATACCTTTTCGCTACAAGCCTAGCTTTGTACGTTTGTATGTTGCCATCCATGTATGTCTTCCTTGAAGACTCATTTAGTACCAATAGGCACAATGCCTTCAGGTACAACAACCAGTGTCCAAACTAGGTTGGTATACATGGAATCCATTTCGAACATCATGGCACTTTGCCATAATAGGGAGTCGATACCTTGTATCACTTTCTCATACGTAGTCAGTTTGTCTTCCTCAATAAGATTGACATCTACATGAGGTGAGATCAGAAACCCATACCTCCCAGGTTGTTTTTCTGACTCTCTCCGACTTACGCGGTTCTTGTGTATTCGAAGATTATTGGTACAGTTTCATCCCTGATTAACTGTTTGTGTTCAGTTAAAGAATCGGTGCCTGGAACAGTATTACTCTGATTTTCATCGAGTTTTACTTTCCTCCCACTTACCACTGTATATAGGTATTCCTCTTAGGAAAATCGCACGGAGAGCAACAATTACATTTTTCTCTTGTGAGTTGTATAAGTACTATACTTTGGTTTCCCTAGGATAACCAATTACAAATTAGGCACTTATCCAATTTGGGTTCTAGTTTGGTATCATCCAAACATATGCCCAGCATACCCAAATCTTCAAGATTGAGAAAACCTGGTTTCTTTCCTGTTCATATCTAATATGAAGTCTGTCCAACAAATTTTTATGGAACCTTATTCAAAATAAGTACTGCACTGTTTAATGCGTATCCCTAGAAGGAAAATGGTAGCTCAGAGCGATTCATCATTAACCTTATCAAGTCCAAAAAAATTTGGTTTCTCCGTTTGGACACACCGCTCAATTGAGGTGTTCCGGGAGGAGTCCACTGTGAAAGAATACCATACTCTTTCAGGTAATCGAGAAACTTATTGCTTAAGTATTTTCCACCACGGTCTAACATTGACGGTTTAATACTTTAGCCGGTCTGTCTATCTACTTCGTGTCGAAACTCTTTGAATTTATCAAAAGTTTCCGGTTTTAAAGAAACATATAACCATAACGCGATGCCACATCCGTAAGGGTTACAAAGTATTCATATCCACCTCTAGCCTAGCTAGATATGGGCCCACTTACGTCACAATGAACGAGGGCTAACAGATCGGTGGCACTTGCACTTTTACCAAGTAAAAGGTATTTTAGGCAATTTGCCTAATAAACTAGATTCGTAGACATCATTTGAATTAGAATCAAATCTGTCCTAGTATCCACTCTTCGAAAGTGTGGATATACGAGTCTTGTTAATGTGTCCCAGACAACAATGCCACTTATAAGTCTCAACGGATTTATTCAGTTTGAGCTATTTGTTTGTCATGTCATACATATGAGATTCATTTATATTCTAAATATAAATACTGTTATTCACATCTAATGTGCTTATCTCAATATCATCTTTATAAAATAAAACACTTAGTGTTCTAGAATATAAAGGTATACCCGCAACTGGTTAAACTTAAATATAGAGATAATGTTTCTAGTCAAACTAGGTACATTATAACAGTTTCCTAATTTAAGTACATACCCAAAAGGTAGTTCCCAAACTTAGGTTTCTACGGTTAAAACAACGACTCTTGTCTCGTTTCTGACTCGCATGTCGATCTCAACTGAAGCCAGTCTTCTGCTTATCAGCAGATCTCGCACATCAGTACATATATTTATGAACTACATCTAGTATCAAAAATCAAATTTTGAAACTAATAGTGAACATGTTTATGACAAACATACTTGAAGCCGGAGCCTTGCCCCACCTTCACTTCCTTCATGTCTGCCTTGTCCATATGGCAGTCACGCTTCCAGTGACTCTGTTTGCCACAGTTTAGGCAGACATCTTGGGATATGTCTTTTGTCTTCCTAGAAGACTGTGACGATTTTGCCTTTGCCCATTTTAGAAGCTCTGGCTCTGCCTCCTTGAGCATAGCCATCAACTCTCCAAGAGTTTACTCTTGGTTCATAATGAACCTGCCCCAGATTTCGAGTAGAGACTATAAGATCAAATCTTTGGAAGTCTCGGCCACGTAGGTAATGCCCAGCTAACCTAGCTGATCGATGTCAGCAATCATCTGCGACACCTAGTGCTCGACAGATGTTCCCTCTGACATACGCGAGTGAAATAGTTTCTTTTGCAATTCGTACTTTTCAGATCTAAGATTAGATCTATGAAGATCTTTAATTTCAACATCGTGGTATAAGGAGTGTTGAAGCATGTAATGAGATGATTTTTTGAATCAATTATGTTGGACATGAGTTGAGGATAATAAGCATGATTAATGGATTAGATTAGTATTTTGGAAATGTTAATTTAATATATTAATCATGGCTAAACACTTTGGTTTATTAAATTATGAATTTTGGAAAATTTGGAATTTAATAAATTGGGCTTGTAATTGTTGTATTTGGGCCTTATGGACTTTGTTGGGCCAAGTTGGTTTAGGCCAATTGGATTGGATCCAAATTGGGCCTAAATCATTCCATTAAGTCCAAATATAACAAATGGGCTTTAAATGTTTAATTGGGCCTAATGGGCCAAAATTGGTTTCTTGGCAAATAAGGGTGATTCCTTACTTGGGCCTTGGTTTTTGGGTTTGACCCATATTGACCAAAGCCCATGCCTTATGAAATCAATTGAAAGCCCATTGGACTTTTATTTAAACAACATTGGATGTTAATTGGGCTTTGAGACCCATTAAGATTAGATTTGGAATCTAAGTCGTTAAAGCGCATTAAAAAGTGTATATATTTAATTTGGAATTAAATAAATGAATTAGTATTGAATATGAATTAAATTAGATTTAAAGAGTAGTTCGATATAATTCAAGAATTCGTACTTTGAGTACTTATTCTCAAACGAGTTGGACTCGCGCAAAATCAAATCATTGTTTGAACATTGGATGATCACTAATATTCAAAGATTAATTAATTTGATTAGATTGATTGAATAACCTGCTTGAATGAATACATGGATGTGATGAATGAATAGCGTATATCGGATGGATATTAGAAGGGAAAGGGCAATTTTAGAAATTGTTGTAAATTTAGAATTTATAAATTGGACCTGCGTGTCCAACCTTCTCTCTTTATTGATTCTTTGTATTCTCTTCTCACCTAATTCCCCTCAATGTTATGAGGTTTCTATTATTGTATTATGTAATTGGGTAGAAGTATAATAGTGCTAGCCGGGGAGAGGAAATGGAGTGATTTGTTCTAGGAACAAGTTGTTAAATATTCATCCGCATATCGTTATTAATTTACTTTCCGCGCCTTATTATACTTGTAGAATGCATGTTTAAGGGTGTATGATGAGACCTAACAAAGATAATAAATTGGTTGCAAATTTACGTGAAAAACCCTCAAAACATATTAAGCGTTTTCCTTCCATTGAGTGATTCTTACTCAAGATCCAAGATTGGCACTGGTTTGTTGGCCAAAGTCAAGACCTTTGTCAATTGCGGATGTGTTTGAATCATGAAAGCTTTGTTCCATATCGGTGTCTTGTCCAAGTTGTGATTCGTTGGCCAAAGTCAAGATCACTTCTTGTCTATCAACATTGATTACGAAGCTTTCCAACGTCAATAGGTCCCGCTTAACTGGAATCATTAAGCTTGTTGTGCCAAAGCCAAGGCTTAGTTGATTCAGAGGAAAAGGTTAGGAAAATATATTGGATATATTGGCATATATATTGTATATATGTTTCGGACTTGGAGGTCCACCTACCGGATCTAGGAATTGGATGAGATCCAATTGATCTTCGAGATCTACCTAGTTAAATATCATACAGCTTGTTGGCCAAAGTCAAGGTTGTGCGTTATTTAACGGGATCCTAGCCCACTAGGAAACTGGGTTTCCCGAGTACTCAACAGAAGGTTAGAGGCTCGCCGAAAAATAGTGGGAGGCTAGTATTGAATTTTCAATTTCGTTCAAATACTTAGCTTTACATGCTTTCAAATTATTTTGTCAAAATTATTTTATTAGTTGGACTAATATTATGTTATTTTTCTTGTAACAGTTAGACTGTACCCTTACATTGTTAATTGGATAGTTAGACTATCGCAATTAAAATGACTGGAAATAACAGTGTCCGGTACATCATCATGGGCGATAATGTCTTTAACGGGACTAACTTTTCCGATTGGGATATGAATCTAAGGATAGTCCTTGGATCCGAGAGGCTGCTATATACTATAGAGAGATCTCTTGGGCCTAAGCCCAGATCTGATCAGTTGCTCGAGCTAGATCTTTGGAAGACTTTTTGCGATGACAACGCAACTGCTCAATCTATCATGTTTGCTGCTATGACTCAGCAATTCCGTCGATAGAACAAGGGATTGGATCCATATACCATGTTGGCGAAGTTGAATGATCTACACCGATCTAATCTTAGATCGCAAAGATATTAGTTACAGAAGAAGCTCTTCCGCGTTTGGATGTCGGAGGGTACATCTGTTGAACATCATGTGACACAGATGATTGCCGATATCGAGCAGCTTGGACAAATGTAGTGCTGATGTCCACGTTGCGTGAGGTAGAAAATGAACTTCTTAAGGGCAAGAAGTGCGAGGCGCACTTCGCTTCTACATCTCGAACTCCGAGGGCTGGGCCCAAGGCGACTGGAGGTGTTAAAAAGAAGAAGCATAAGAAGAAGGGCAAGGGCAAAGCGTCAAAGGCTTCTGGGAAGCCTTAGGACAAATCTCAGGATGTATACCTCCAGTGCAGGAAGTGGGGTCACTGGAAGCGTTACTACTGCCGGGAGTACAAGGCGCTCCAGAAGGAGATAAAGACGGGCAAGGCACCGGCCTCAGGTATGTTTGTTATAGAAATAAACATGACTACTTCTAGTTTTAAAAATTGGATTTTTGATTCTGGTTGTGGTACTCACATTTGTACTGATGTGCAGGATCTGCAGATTAGCAGGAGACTGGCTTCAGGAGAGATTGACCTACGTGTTGGAAATGGGACTCCAGTCGCCGTTTTGGCCGTTGGCACTTTTGTTTTAGAACTACCCTCGGGGCATGTACTTGAACTTACAGACTGTTATTATGTACCTAGTTTGACTAGGAATATTATTTATGTATCTATGTTAGCCAATGTGGGTACACTTTTGTATTTAGAAACACTGGGTGTTTTATGTATAAAAATGATATAGAAATTTGCACTGCTGTTGTAAATAATGGTCTTTATATTTTGAATATAAACCAATCTCAAAATGTAACAAACAAAATGCTTAAAGTAAGTCATAAAGATGAAAATTATATGTGGAATTGTCGCCTGGGACACATAAACAAGACTCGCATATCCACACTTTCGAAGAGTGGGTAGTTGGAAGGATTTGATCCAAATTCATATGACGTCTGCGAATCTTGCTTATTAGGAAAAATGCCTAAATCACCTTTTAGCGGTAAAGGTGTACGCGCCACCGAACTGTTAGCCCTTGTTCATAGTGACGTTTGTGGGCCCATGTCTAGCCAAGCTAGAGGTGGATATGAATACTTCGTAACCTTTACGGATGATGCATCACGTTATGGTTATGTGTATCTTATGAGACACAAGTCGGAAACTTTTTAGAAATTCAAAGAGTTTCGACACGAAGTAGAAAAACAGACCGGTAAAAGTATTAAGACATTACGGCCAGACGTGGTGGCGAATACTTGGGTAATGAGTTTCTTGACTACTTGAAAGAATATGGTATTATTTCACAGTGGACTCCTCGCGGAACACCGCAATTAAACGGTGTGTCCGAACGGAGAAACCGAACCTTGTTAGACATGGTAAGGTATATGATTAGTCGCACTGAGCTACCTATTTCCTTCTGGGGATATGCATTGAACAATGCAATACTTATTTTGAATAAGGTTCCGTCAAAGTCTGTTCAACAGACTCCGTCTGAAATATGGACAGGAAAGAAACTGGGTTTCTCATTCCTGAAGATTTGGGGTTGCTGGGCATACGTCAAACGTTTGGAAGGTACCAAACTAGAACCCAAATCGGATAAATGCCTATTTGTAGGATATCCTAAGGAAACCAAAGGATATTACTTCTATCACCCGAGAGAACAAGTTTTTGTTCAACTTTGTTGCTCTACATACGGTTTTCCTTGAGAAGGAATTCCTAAATGTAGTGATAAGTGCGAGGAAAGTAGAACTCGATGAAAATCAGAGTGATACTGTTCCTGGTATAGAATCCTCAACGGAACATGAACAGTTCATCAGGGATGAAGCTGTACCACAATCTTCGAATACACAAGGACCACGTAGGTCGGAGAGAGTCAGAAAACAACCTGAGAGGTATGGGTTTCTGATCTCACCTCATGTAGATATCAATCTCATTGAGGAAGATGAGCCGGCTACGTATGAAGAAGCGATACAAGGTATCGACTCCAGTTTATGGCAAGATGCCATGAATTCTAAAATGGATTCCATGTATACCAACCAAGTTTGGACACTGGTTGATGCACCAGAAGCCGTAAAGCCTATTGGTTGCAAATGGATCTTTAAGAAGAAGACCGACATGGATGGCAACTTACAAATGTACAAAGCTAGGCTTGTAGCGAAGGGGTATCGTCAACGACATGGTGTCGATTATGACGAAACTTTCTCACCCGTTGCCATGATTAAATCCATTCGGATAATGCTTGATATTGCAGCATATTTCGATTACGAGATATGGCAGATGGATGTCAAAACCGATTTCCTTAACGGAAACCTATTGGAGGATGTTTATATGCAACAGCCTGACGGTTTTGTCGTGCCTAAACATGCAAACAAGGTTTGCAAGTTAAATCGGTCCATTTATGGACTGAAGCAAGTGTCGCGTTCATGGAACCAACGTTTTGATGAGATCATAAAAGAATATGATTTCGTTCAAAATGAAGATGATCTTTGTGTATACAAGAAGGTTAGTGGGAGCGCACTGACTTTCATTGTCCTTTATATTGACGATGTATTGCTTATGGGCAATGACATTCTCATGTTAACATCGGTGAAAGCTTGGCTTTCATTAAAATTCTCCATGAAAGATCTGGGAGAATCAGCCTTTATTCTTGGAATAAAGATCTACCGGGATAGATCTAGAAAGCTGTTTGGACTCTCCCAGAGCACGTACATTGACAAAGTGTTGAAGAGATTCAACATGGATCAGTCCAAGAGGGGACTGTTGCCGGTGTCACATGGCGTCACTCTATGTAAGGACATGTGTCCTAAAACTCAAGATGAGAGAGACAACATGAGTCGGATACCGTTCACCTCGGCATTCGGATCGATCATGTATGCCATGATATGTACGCGACCTGATGTCTCATATGCTTTGAGCATGTGTAGTCACTATCAGGCCGATCCAGGTGAAAGTCACAGGATAGCGGTTAAGAATATCCTTAAGTATCTTAGACTTACTAAGGATGCTTTCTTAATCTATGGAGATGGTGAACTTGAGGTAACTGGGTATACCGATGCAAGTTTCCAAACTGATAAAGACGACTTCAAGTCGCAATCCGGGTACGTATTTTGTTTGAACAACAGAGTAGTAAGCTGGAAATCTTCAAAGCAAGAGACTGTTGCCGATTCAACAATTGAAGCGGAGTATATCGCTGCAGCTGAAGCAGTAAAGGAGGCAATTTGGATCTGAAAATTCCTAATTGGATTAGGAGTAGTTCCGTTAGCAGCTGAGCCCGTTCCATTGTATTGTGACAATAACGGGGCTATAGCGCAGGCTAAGGAACCGCGATCTCATCAATGATCTAAGCATGTTCTTCAACGTTTCCATCTGATTCGTGAGATCATACATCGTGGTGATGTGAAGATCGAGAAGGTCGCATCAGAGGACAACATTGCAGATCCGCTGACGAAAGCCATTCCTCAGTAAAAGTTTGAGCGACATGTACATAGTTCAGGTGTTAGATGCTTGAGTGACTGGCTATAGGCCAAGTGGGAGATTGTTGGACAATTATGACCCATAGCGTCACTATTTGTAAAAGACATTATGTTTTTGTACAAATTAATTATGTAGCAAAGGAAATTGCCTTTTATCATTTCGTAATTAGATTACTTAAATGTGTGAATGATGAAAGTCCTTATGATTAGTTCCGGATTGAGATGATATGAGACAGTATCAATCCACGATGGTTTAATCATTAAATATCCCTAGTCGTAGTATTATTGAGACTGGACATCGATAATGCGGAATAAATTAGTATCGCACTTGTGCGTGTTATGGAAGCGTAACATCATAGTTCTCATATATTTAAGTATTGGATACTTATGCAAGTGTGGTAGGAGGTTGTGTTTTACCGATGGTACGGAAAACAGCTTCGCTCTGGATAGACCCATCAGAATCCCATTGGTAGTTTGACTATGTGTCTATGGGAGTCCGTATCAGGGTAGGTGTATTTGGTCTTAACCTGAGACTTGCATCGCTAGTACTTGCGACAATCAATACGCTTTGTTTTTGGTCGTCCAGGACTTTAACAGGTTCTGTGTACACCTCTTCTGGGTTTATTGAGAATCGTAGTGTATTGGGTGTGATGTCAAGACGGAAGTATCACTTCAGTCATATGGAGATGATGGTCACGCATGGATACAGAACTGGATCTCTAAAAGGTTGCAACCGTCGGGATAATATGACTAGATCATGATTATCCGATAATAAAGAGACTAGTTGCTAGTGATCTGATATATGCTTCGTACGGGGCAGACACTATTCCAGCCCCAGGCCTTGCATGTGACATCCGATACTGGATCACGAGATACGTAATACTACGTATACTACGCCTGACATAGATTATATATTCCATTAAGAATATATCTGGAGAATTGGGTAGGCATGGCGCTTTGCTAGAAGCCAACATTGTCTCGTAAATCGGTAAGAATGTAGTACGAGGTACGTACGTGTTCGGATAGTCCGACGACCGGATTTACTTCCAACATATCCATGGATCTCTTGGGTCGCTTCCCGAAGATTCACCGATGACGTATGATTCGAACTTTATTAATCTGGGATTAATAGCGGAGAGACTTTATCTGGGATAAAGTACTATTTGAAGAGAGAGAAACAATTAATTTGGATACCATTGTTGGGTTTTCTAGGTCAAACCACGATCAATTAAGCATAAAATATGTGTGAATAAGCAAAGTAAGTTGCGGAAAATACTCACTTTGATCGGATAAGTGGATGTAGGAGATAACAAAATTCCAAGCCTTTATGTTGTGCTCCAAGCTCTCATTTGATGTATGTTGAGCTTCCAAGCTTTGTGAATGAGATTCCAAACTCATGGGAAAGGTTTCCCTATCACCTTTGTATGATCTTTGTGTGCTAGCACTAGGAAGAATTTGCAACAAATTTCCTCCTTGGAGTCTTTGAAGTTCACGGCAAAGTGAACAAAAATGAGAGAGTTAGAGAAAAAAAATGGCGTGAATGAGAGAGAAAAAATGATGAATGAAATTGTATTTGATTTCAAAAATTAAATTGCCAAATACCAAAAGTTGGTATATGTCTTTCATACATCAAGCTTGTGTAAGTTACAAGCCACCAAAATCCACCAACTTCTATCAACCAAAAAGCTAAAAAAGTTGACTAGGTGATGTGACTTGTGTGGGCCCCACTTTGATTCAAAATCCGAGTGGGCCCGCAAACACATTCCGGGCTCTGGTTTGTTAATTCCGAATTAACGAATTTTCCGTTGCGACGTAATTAAATCAAATTTAATTAAATAATTATGCCTAGCAAAATTACTATTCACGTCGATCGTGAATTAATTCTAAATTAATTCGTTCGCCCGAATTAAAATCCAATTTTAATTCCGTTATGAAATCTAATTTCATTTAATATATCGAATATATTATTTTATCGATTAATTCCAAATTAATCGTTCTCTCTCTTCAAATATTATTTTATCTCAGATAAAATATCTCCGTAATTAATCCTAGATTAATTTTCTCTCTCTTCTAATTAATCCCAGATTAATTATCTTCGAGTCATACGTCATCGGTGAATCTTCGGGAAGTGACCCATGAGATCCTTGGATATGTTGGCAGTAAATATGGTCATCGGAGTATCTGAATACGTGCGTACCCGGTACCACGTTCTTATCGATTTAAAAGACATAATTGGCTTCTAGCAAAACGCCGTGCCTACCCAATTCTCCAGAAATATTCTTTTAAGGAATATGTAGTCTATGTCAGGCGTAGTATACGTAGTATTGCGTATTGCGATCCAGTATCGGATGTCACATGCTAGGTCTGAGGCTGAAATTGTGTCTGCCCCGTACGAAGCACATATCGGATCTCTAACTAGTCTCTATAATCGGATAAGCATGACCTAGTCATATTATCCCGATGACTGCAGTACATAAAAGTACTAGTTCCGTATCCTACGTGATCATCATCTCCATATGACTAGAGTGATACTTCCATCTTGACATCACACCCAATACACTACGATTCTCAATATACCCAGAAGAGGCGTACACAGAACCTGTTAAAGTCTCGGACGACCAAAACCAAAGTATATTGATTGTCGCAAGTATTAGCGATGCAAGTCTCAGGTTAAGACCAAATACACCTACCCTGATTCAGACTCCCATAGACACATAGTCATACTACCAATGGGATTCTGATGGGTCTATCCAGAGCGAAGCTATTTCCGTACCATCGATAAACACAACCTCCTATCACACTTGCATAAGTATCCAATACTTAAATATATGAAAACTATGCTGTTATGCTCCCACAACGCGCACAAGTGCAATACTAGTCTATTCCGCATTATCGATGTCCAGTCTCGATAATACTACGACTAGGGATATTTAATGATTAAACCTTAATAGATTAATATTGTCTCATGTCTTATTAATCCAGAACTAATCATATGGACTTTTATCATTTATATATCCCGGTAATCCAATTACAAATGATAAAAGAGCAATTTCCATTGTCACATAGTTAATTTGTACAACAACACCATGTTATGTACAAATAGTGATGCTATGGGTCATAATTGTCCAACATCTATGTCGTTTGGAGAGCCGGTGCCGCAAACTACTCAACCCCCCTCCATTGAGCGAGATTTTAAGACCAATGGATGTCTTGGAATATTTTGTTCTAATTAGATTAGTATTAGAAAAAAATAACAGCCCAATCAATGCAATTTTATCGCCTTGGTTATTTTTTTTTTTTTGGTTTTGGGAATGTAAGGTCATAAGGCCAAATTTTTACAAGTGTTGTAAATTTATTTCCTATGTAAAAATTTCAAGTTGTTACATTTTATGTCATTTGGAGAGCCGATGCCGCAAACAACTCAACGCCACTCTATGGAGCGAGATTTGAAGACCAATGGATTGTAACATCCCCGATCCGAGAGATGTTACCGGCAGGGATGCAAATCCATATACATATTATTCCCTTGAGCCGTACTATTCCCTTGAGCCTCCGTCTCTCTAACACTGCTAATCTCACTTATATACATACTTATACATGGGACCAATGCCCAACTCATCACTATAAATGCATAATGTTTTTCCATATTAATTTCTCAATTTTACAACGCGTTAATAGCTCTGATAGTGAACCACTTATAATACGTTACATATATAATACATGACATTTCATTACTCTGACTGACTGGACTCTGTTTCTGACTCGACCTGGTGGACCAAATACCCTAGTGACTGCCATCAGTATCTATCCTCCAGAGCTCATCCTCTAAGTAAACCTGCAAAACAAGGAAACTGGGAGTGGGGGGGTTAAATCATTTGAACGATCTAAATAAGTGGACAGTTTATAAATAAATACTAAAACGCTTTTGAAAACACATGGTTCTGAAATCCAATTTATCTCAAATTTATCTTTTCTGAAAATCTCTTTTATAAACTGAAACCAACTCTTTCTTTCTGAAAAGCTTTTCTAAAATATGCTTTTCTGGAAATCTCTTATAAATTGCTTTTTCTGAAAACTTTATTTCTAGAAAAGGTTTCTCTGGAACTTTTCCGAAAACTGTATCTGAAAACTATTTCTAAAAAACTGGTCTTTGTCTCTGAAAACTTGACGTTTGAGGACGTTACATATCGTCATCCCCCCATACGCCTAACTAGAGCCAGGAATGCAAATCCATGACTTTCGGGCATTACGTATCGCTGTCCCCCAAAGCATGCCACTCATGTCCCTGAAACTAGTGGTCTTGGGGCGTTACGTATCGCCGTCCCCCAAGCCACTGAACTAGAACTGGGGGTGCGGATCTATGCTACCCTCCAAGCTCTGAAACTAGGATCTAGGGGCATCTGTCATCCCTAGTCATGAACTAGGATCTCGGGGCATTACGTATCACCGTCCCCCTAGTCCTCTACATGTGCACATGTGTTGTCCATCAATTTCATGTCTGTACAAGTTACATACTGAGGTGGATTTTTCCCTCATGCCTCAAAAATCATAAAATCAAATGTTCTCAAACATATCATAGAGCATAATCTTTCATGAAATAACTGCAATGAAAATCAACTAACGCCCTAAAGCGTAAAAGTAATTATGTTATCAAAATAATAAAATGAAAATCAATTTAAAGAAGAGTGTCCACTTACAGATTTAGAATTTGCTGGTGATGCCTTGCGATAGTGGCAGAACCGCATCTTCCGGTGATAATCTAAAATTAGCAAAATTCGTTAGTATCGAGGTTGCAAATTTGTATCCTTACTTAACAAAATTTATTCATTATTCATGATAACTCATTCGTACTATGTTACTAATATTTAAGGGTGGTCTAAAGATTTTTACTATGCTCGTTCGAGGATCTCACAAGCTATTTCACAAAACTCCATATTTTGCCCTCTGTCCAGAAATTTCAGTGCACCAACACTGACTTTGAAAATTCAGTGTGCTTAATCGGTGGTGAATTTGGGGCTGAAATTTTAATAGAATACTCGCATATGTGTGTATTTTATCTTAGATTTTTTGGATCGTGATTTTGATTACTAGAACTCAAGTTATAAATTTTTCTTTACACCTTGTTCTATTACCACATAATCAGTAATTCACTGCAGTATGGCCAAGTTTGAAAATTCGGTGTGACTCCATCTTAAGTCTAAAATTCTCAATTTTGGATATGTTATTTTGACCGGCGTAAGAACACACGTATAACGCAAGCGCACGTATCGTTCAAGTAGTATAAAAATATTGATCCCACGAGGACTTAATATCTAATCTATTAATTTTATGAGGTCAAATGATTACTAGTATCTAACAGGTTGTTTGATTGATTTGAAATGGTGACGATTCTAAATTTAAAAACAAGTAAATAAAATTGTTCGAAAGTAGGTTTTAAGAAAATTCAATATTAAAAACTATCTAGGGTTGTGATTTCTTTTAATATCATTTTAAAGATGAAGTGGTTATCTTAAAGTTGGGTAATATATTGATTTATTAACCTAGAACACTAAATTATGTAAAAGCTTCTTCCGATGGTTAATTACAAATACCTAGTATAATCCAATTGAACCATATGTCTATGTCAACCAAATTACCTAGATTCATTAAGATTAAGTTCCAATTAAGGCTACCCCCGCCCGACAGGTATATTCCTATCATGTAAGGAAATCTATTAAAGGGTTATCTATCCTCAAGGAAGATCGTTGGCTATTGAGTCTAAGGTCTTTTAAACTTAAAATCCCTATGTCTAGTTCATTTTAAGTTTACCTAGTCAATTTTATTAGTGGCCAGTTAATAAAAAGCATTAAGATTAAGACTCAATAAATAAATCTTTATAATACCCAAACTATAATCTAACCCCTTATAAACCCGTGATATTAAAAGTCATCACAACCCCAGATAACTAATTTAGTTACAACACATAACTAGGGCTGGTAAAAACTTGAAAATAAAAGACTTGAAGTATAAATGCGATAAAGTAAATACTGAAAAGTAAATTACAATAAAATAAAATGCTAAGGTAAAAGGAATTACTTTTACTACTACTAATTTAGATATCTCCCATAAAATAATATATAAACTTGTGATAATATTACCACCCGACCAATCCGGCGGTATCCTGATTAAATCAAATTAAGTCCAGCCATTAATGCGGTAATATTTGTCCATAAACCAGCCATAAAGGCGGAACCAAAATTAAATTACCAACCGACCAATCTGGCGGTATCCTTGATTAGTCAGGTTTAAACCATATTAAAATTAAATTACCAACCGACCAATATAGCGATATCTTTTTTAAGTCAAATTTTAAATAGTGAATATATTATTTTTAAGGGAGATTAATCTAAATAGCAATAGTAAAAGAATTACCTTTCACCATAGCTGGGGAAGTTACCTCCTCATGGTGAATAGTAAAAACTGTAAAAATAAAGAAAGTAAATTACTATTATTACAAAAAGTAATTAAAATTTAATTACAAAACTTAAATTAAAAAAAAAACTAAAAACTAAAAGAAACTAGAGAGAGAAACTCTTTATTTACATCAAAGATATGAGAGAGAGTGGTGCATCTAAAACTGAAATCTCGAGCTCAATTTATAGACCCCGGTAGGCTTCCAGCGTCGCGACACCAAGGGCTTTGGCGTCGCTACGCCAGCTTCTGTCGACGTGGCACGCTCTGGTTCGTCGGTTGCAGATTCTGGATAAGATGATAAGGTGACACGTGGCGTGGTGGTTGAAGACTCAATTATTGTGACACGTGGCGGCTTCTGATTGGTCGGCTAGATTCTTATCCGCCACGTGTCAGATAAGAATTAGATAGCCAATAATTGATGCTGACGTGGCGGTGATGTGGCAACACATGGGAAATGGATTGTCGGCACCGTAGGATTGCGACACGTGGCACTTCCTGATTGGCTGATGATGACGTGGCGGTGAGGTGGCAGTTTGACTTGGTCAACCTGGTGATGTGGCTGATGACGTAGCAATGACATGGAGTGACACGTGGCACACGTGGCGATGATTACTGTCGGCACCGTAGGATGATGACACGTGGCACGACGCATTTTAGCAGATCGGTTGTGATGGTGGCACGTGGCACGACGCACGTTAGCAAAGTCAAACTTTTCTCAGATTCTGATTTGTGGACCCGGCGCACGTTAGCATAGTTCGGCGCATGTAAGGCGTCGTGACGCGAGAAATTACCAAAATACCATTTTCGTCCAATTTTCACTGTTTTGGCCCAAATCACCTCCAGAATGTCCTGAAACTTTATTTATCTACAAAATAACACAAAACACATCAAAATATTCATAACACTCAAGAAACTATACAAAATATAAGGTTAATGAGTGAGAAATAGTGATAGATTTACCACTAATCATATTTGCAATCATGTCTAATTCACTCAGAATTTTACGGTTTGGCAATCAGATATCTAAAACTCAAGTTACAAGCATAAACACACAGCCAGTCTAGGTTGCCCTGTAAACTGGTTTCGCTGCCTAGCTTCCGAATTATGCCTCCCTTCCGATTATTTAATTTAGGCAAAAACCCCAAATTTTATAGTGCCTAAACATACAATACCTGGCCTCAAATTTATCTGATCAATTATCTTTATTCATTCAGGTATTTCACCGTACACTTGATGTGTGAAACCAATTATATTTCTTATTCTCAATTTTCTTATTTCTCTAACCTTCCTAGCATTTCTATTACAACCATTACTTATTCATTAACCAAACAACCAAAATCAGCCCATGTTCTACCATAAGACCGAATCTTCATCTTCCAAAATAGCCAAAAATCTTCACCCATTCGCTACACTAAAGTCACATTCATTAACTCCATCACCAACAACAAAACTTATCATAATTCATCATCTAATGTGTGTTTCACCATTATTTCTTAATCAAATAAAATGAAACAACCCATTAATAGAGCATGAAGAATTCAGCCAACCTTTGTTTATAATGGAAAAATTGGGCATTTTAACATCCAATCCTAATACATGTTCATATCATCAAGAAATACATGATGATAACTTCTAACATGCTTAAATATGGAAAACAAGCTAATTCCACTTCTAGGGTTCATGTTGGGCAAATTGGGGGAGCTAAACATACTTGACCAAAACTGAAAAATATGAAAGGAAAGGGAGTAAGAAGCTTACTTTACCAAGAGTAGCTTCGAAATTCACCATCATTCCTTTAAATTTTCATGAAGTTGAAGAAAATTTGGGGAAGCCATTAGAGTTCCTTGCACACGTTTTTCTTGGCTTGCAAAGATGAACGAATAGTGCTCTATTTATAGAGCAAGAAATGATTATTTTTTTTTTGCAAATGAATGGCCCACATTTTGCCACATCACTTAATTCTAGCTTATTCCCGAATTTACTATAATAGTCCTGGAATTTTCAATTTTTGACCTATTTCTGATCCAAATTTGGAAACAAGTTTAACGTAGAAGTTGTAGCTCTCGGTCTAATATTTCCGACGATATAAAATTCATAAAAATCGGAGTTCATATGAGAAAGTTATAGCCCGATTACTAAAGACTGTTTGGAACGGAACATAAGATAAGTTTCGCTTCAGAATTTCATGGGACTTACCCATTTTATAAGCGCGTACTTTCTCAAACATGATTTATATCAAGTATTATGCCCCCAAACTATAATAATTGTCAGGCTCTGGTAGCGTACAAGTCATCGGGATCACTAGATGTTACAAATTCTCCCCCTTAAATAGGATTCGTCCTTGAATCCTTTTTAAACCTGAAATTCTCGATACTAAACATCTTATCGTAAGTCACATGATTCTATTCTGGTGCAAGTATATAAAAGAATAATCTCTTGTATATTTCCTTAACACCGATCACAAACTAGCTTTCATCTGCATAACTTAACTATTTAACTCTCTATTTCTTACTAAGTTTCAACTACTTAGGGGTTCTATTCTTCCAAGTTCTCACTTCTCTAGATATCTATGGAGCTTAGCATTTTATAATTACAGGGTTATATTCTTTATGTACTTTTTGCTTATTAGTGTTATCTACTGAATGGCTTGTACTAAGGAGGTCAATTCTGAGTAGCTTCTTTAGGATCCTTCTCAATTGGCTTCTGACTTAAAAGCACAGTTCTTAAGCTGAACTTAACTTTATGTATACTTTTGCCTAAACTATATTCCTTATTTTGATGTCGATGCTGGCGATTCAATTTTTATTACAGTTCATTTTATGTCCATACTTTTACTTCCATTATCGCTATAAATTTGGTTATGATGTCTTTAACTTGTTCTCCATACATGGTTGCATCCTGGAATTCCCCCATTTTATTATTTCTATATTCTTTATTTATCAAGTGTTGTTGATCATGTATACGCAAATATAAACAAACTTATGGATTTTATCTTTATCTGATAAATTATTTCTATGTAAATTATACCCCGATAACTCGTACACTGTACTGAATGCATCATTCTCTTTTGATCTTATTCTATACCTAGGGGTTTCATGATCTATGTCTCTGTCGTCCTTACCAGAAGGATATTATCTTGGCATGCCCCTATCCATGTTTAATGTTATTCTTTTATATCCTCATTACTGCTAAACTAATATTTTATCTCTCCATCGCTTCATCTAGACGACTTATCTTTTAAGTCTCTCACTTCGGGCTATTTTCCTTTCCCATTTTGTTCTTGTACTATATGCAAAGGCTTTATGTTTTCAAGCTTCTTCCTTGTTTCTGGGGGTATTTCAAGGCGAACATCAAGATTCATCTTTGGTGTTATTGTCTAACGAGGTTTGGGAGGGTGGGATTTTATCCTGGAGTCTTCTGGTTTCAGTGTTCTTACTAGCTATCTGTGCTGTGGTTGCGGGTTCTATTCATCAATAAATCTGGGGCTCCCGTGTTTACTAGTGTCGGCTTCCATACTAAGATACTCCTACTAGGTACAATTTGAATTGCCTCATTTGTCAACTTTACTTCCCAACTATCAATCATACTACCTTTTATCATGAACCTCCTTTAGAATCATGCTTTCTAAATACTTCATCATGTTACTTTTTTACTTATTCCTACTAGTTTCTATTGCTTAACCCTCTTAAGTCGTTACTCTTTCTCAAAATCCTATTATACTCTATTTGTTATTCTTCTTTATGAAGTCTATTCCGCTACTTAGATTTTCTTTTCATCTTAGTTCTTTGAACTCCCTATATCTTTACTCCACCGAGGACTTCATCAACATTGATTTCTTAGGACATCTCCACTATATTTTCTTGATTTGGGTGCTACTCTCTTCTAGTTCCTCATTCCCAATACTATGAGACTCTTATGAGTTATATATTGTATTCCTGAAAGTCGCTCTCTCTCATTCCTTCGTACTTTTGAGTCTTGACTTCCTTAAAGATTTCAATCAATAATGGCTTTCAGATTTAGGCTAGACTTACTGTGACTCTGAACTATCCTATCTTGTGTTCCTTATCCATATTCCTTTGAAAATCTTAAGTTTGGCTATCTAGTCATTTTTTTTCTTTTTTCATTTTTCTTTGATTCGTTTATCATATCAAATACACTCATTTACTGGTTCTCCTTACCGGGCTCTGAGTATAAGGGTGAATACTTACTTCCCACTTTTGATTGGGTGACTATATTCTTATTAAAATAGGGGTTACTAGAAGTAAAAATTGTTATTTGTTATGTCGAGACCTGAATCGACTACTTCATGTCTCAGGGTTCCATAATTTTACCATCCGTTTTGTGGTCTTCACTTACGTTGTTGTCTTAACGCTATGCTACATTTATCACCATCAGTACTGGATTCTCTTGTCACTTTCTATTCCCTTCTTACTGTTTCCATATTCCTTTTCTTAATTCTAAACCATGCTACTGAGGCTAATGGTGGTTTGTTCTTCTGGTTGCTTTTTAGATCTCTACTCTCTGTTCTAACTATAAGCCATAACTTTGCTATCAAATATTCCTACCCGCACATGTACTCCTTGTTAAATCTTGAGTCTCCCCTATCTCATAAGTCTGCCCTTTTTGAACTTACGTGGACTTCTACTGGTGTTGATCTGATCTATGGATTTCTCACAGGTACTACTATTTATCTATTATTGACTTTGGTCAGAAACTTTCTTTTCTATCCATTTAATCCTCATTAGTTCCTCACTGGATGGTCTATTATTTAATGTTTTCTGTTTCTGACTTAGGTTAAATTTTCATCGAATTTCCCTTACAGTTATCCTCATCTAGGTTGGTATAGAGTGAGGCATGAATGTATATCTTAATAAATGGTGACGCTCTTGTTCTGATTCTTTGTGTCCTGACATAGTCTACTACTCCTGTAATATAGGTATGAGATAGACTCTGTTAGGACTACTTCTTTGATTGGTATCACTGAGGAATGAGAATCTAGATAATTTAGGGTCGCATCTATGTCGGATTTCTTGGGATAAGGTAAGTAATCATCTCCGCTTACAACCTTCATTTGTTTACTTGAGAGCTTGAGTTTGGGGTCTAAAATCTTTTCATGCTCTTGGCATCTTTTATCTATTTGAATTCCCACATCTAATCTTGATTTCTTGCTTCTTTTATCTTTCTGCCTATTCTTCATTACTCAGGAGACTTGCTACCTATAAGAGGTATTCAAAGCTATTGGATATTCTTGAAGAAATTTTCGGTTGAAATGAAGAGTCTCACTAGAAAAGAAAGAATCTTACGAGAAATGAAGGAACCGTGCTTAGGTTTTCCTTTTGCTCATGCTTATTCTATTCTCATTACTATTATAAGTTCTCACATTTCCTTACTTATCTGTTTCTATACCTTTATCTTTTGTTGACTCTGGTTGCTTGAACATCTATATATTTTCCTTACTTTTCTTTACAGCTTTCTCTTTCTCTTCCTACTTTTCTGTCCATAGGATTTGAGGACGTACTCGAGGATCGGATATTGGAGAGGTAGTGTCTCATATACGGGTATCCCGAACATACTGCGTATATAAGACCCCAGCACTCTGCCCACTGCAGTCACTGACTCCCTAGACCATGCTCTGATACTATCTTTGTAACATCCCCGATCCGAGAGATGTTGCCGCCAGGCTGGAATAGGCCGTACTATTCCCTTGAGCCTCCGTCTCTCTAACACTGCTAATCTCACTTATATACATACTTATACATTGGACCAATGCCCAACTCATCACCATAAATGCATAACGCTTTTCCATATTAATTACTCAATTTTACAACACGTTAATAACTCTGATAGTGAACCACTTATAATGCGTTACATATATAAGACATGACATTTCATTACTCTAACTCGACCTGGTGGACCAAATACCCTAGTAACTGCCATCAGTATCCATCCTCCGGAGCTCGTCCTCTGAGTAATCCTGCAAAACAAAGAAACTGAGAGTGAGGGGATTAGATCATTTGAACGATCTAAATGAGTGGACAATTTATAAATAAATACTAAAACGATTTTGAAAACACATGGTTCTGAAATCCAACTTATCTCAAATTTATCTTTTCTGAAAATCTCTTTTATAAACTGAAACCAACTCTTTATTTCTGAAAAACTTTTCTAAAATCTACATTTCTGGAAATCTCTTATTAACTATTTTTTCTGAAAACTTTATTTCTGGAAAAGCTTTCTCTGGAACTTTTCTGAAAACTGTTTCTAAAAACTGGTATTTGTCTCTGAAAACTTGACGTATGGGGGTGTTACGTACCGCCGTCCCCCCATACGCCTAACTAGAGCAAAGAATGCAAATCCATGACTTTTGGGCATTACGTATCGCCGTCCCCCAAAGCATGCCACTTATGTTCCTGAAACTAGTGGTCTTAGGGCGTTACGTATCACCGTCCCCCAAGCCACTGAACTAGAACTGAGGTGCGGATCTATACTACCCTTCAAGCTCTGAAACTAGGATTTGGGGGCATCTGTCATCCCTAGTCCTGAACTAGGATCTGGGGGCGTTACGTATCGCCGTCCCCCCAGTCCTCTACATGTGCACATGTGATGTCCGTCAATTCCATGTCTGTACAAGTTACATACTGAGGTGGGATTTTCCCTCATGCCTCAAAAATTATAAAATCAAATTCTGAAAATATTTCTTTTCTCAAACATATCATAGAGCATAATCTTTCATGAAATAACTATAATGAAAATCAACTAACGCCCTAAAGCGTAAACGTAACTCGGTTATCAAAACAATAAAATGAAAATCAATTTAAAGAAAGAGTGTCCACTCACAGATTCAGAATTTGCTAGTGATGCCTTGCGATAGTGGCGGAACCGCATCTTCCGGTGATAATCTAGAATTAGCAAAATTCGTTAGTATCAAGGTTGCAAATTTATATCCTACTTAACAAAATTTATTCATTATTCATGATAACTCATCCACGCTATGTTACTAACATTTTAGGGTGGTCTAATGATTTTTACTATGCTCGTTCGAGGATCTCACAAGCTACTTCACAAAACTTCATATTCTGCCATCTGTCCAGAAATTTCAGTGCACCAACACTGACTTTGAAAATTCGGTACGCTTAATCGGTGTTGAATTTGGGGTTGAAATTTTAATAGAATACTCGCCTATGTGTCTATTTTATCTTAAATTTTACGGATCATGATTTTGAATGGTAGAACTCAAGTTATAAATTTTTCTTTACACCTTGTTCTGTTACCACAGAATCAGTAATTCACTGCAGTGAGGCCAAGTTTGAAAATTCGGTGCGACTGCGTCTTAAGTCTAAAAATTCTAAATTTTGGATGTTCATTTGCTATCATGTCTAGTTCACTCAGAAATTTACAGTTTGACAATCATATGTCTAAAACTCAAGTTACAAGCATAAACACACAGCCAGTCTAGGTTGCCCTGTAAACTGGGTTCGCTGCCTAGCTTCCGAATTATGCCTCCCTTCCGATTTTATTTAATTTAGTCAAAAACCCCAAATTTTATAGTGCCTAAACATATACTACCAGGCCTCAAATTTGTCCGATCAATTATCTTTATTCATTCAGGTATTTCACCGAACAGTTGATGTGCGAAACCAATTATATTTCTGATTCTCAATTTTCTTGTTTCTCTAACCTTCCTGGCATATCTATTACACCCCATTACTTATTCATTAGCCAAACAACCAAAATCAGCCCATGTTCTGCCATAAGACCGAATCTTCATCTTCCAAAATAGCCAAAAATCTTAACCCATTCGCTATACTAAATTCACATTCATTAACTCCATCACCAACAACAAGACTTATCATCATTCATCATCTAATGTGTGTTTCATCATTATTTCTTTATCAAATAAAATGAAACAACCCCTTAATAGAGCATGAAGAATTCAGCCAACCTTTGTTCATAATGGAAAAATTGGGCATTTTAACATCCAATCCTAATACATGTTCATATCATCAAGAAATACATGAAGATAACTTTTAGCATGCTTAACTATGGAAAACAAGCTAATTCCACCTCTAGGATTCATGTTGGGTGAAATGGGGGAGCTATAAATACTTGACCAAAACTGAAAAATATGAAAGGAAAGGGAGTAAGAAGCTTACTTGACCAAGAGTAGTTTCAAAATTCACCATCATCCCTTAAAATTTTCATGAAGTTGAAGAAAATTTGGGGAGCCATTGGAGTTCCTTGCACACGTTTTTCTTGGCTTGCAAAGTTGAATGAATAGTGCTCTATTTATAGAGTAAGAACTGATTTTTTTGTTGCAAATGAATGGCCCACATTTTACCACATCACTTAATTTTAGCTTATTCCCGAATTTACTGTAGCAGTCTTGGAAATTGAAATTTTTGACCTGCTTCTGGTCCGAATTTGGAAACAAGTTTAACGCGGAAGTTGTGTAGCTCTCGGTCTAAATTTCTGACGATTTAAAATTCATAAAAATCGGAGTTCGTATGAGAAATTTACAGCCTAATTACTAAAGACTGTTTGGAACGGAACATAAGATAAGTTTCGCGTCAGAATTTCAAGGGACTTACCCATTTTATGAGCACGTACTTGCTCAAACATGATTTATATAAAGTATTATGCCCCCGACCTATAATAATCGTCAGGTTCTGGTAGCGTACAAGTCGCTGGGATCACCGAATGTTACATGGATGCCTTGGAATATTTTGTTCTAATTAGATTAATATAAGAAAAAATAAAAGCCTGGTCAATGCAATTTTATTGCCTTGGTTATTTCTTGAAAACCTGGAAAACAGGCAACGTCGCTACATCCTCAATGCAGTGTCGTGGCGCGCATGTCTGTTGTTTGAGTGTCGCGACATTCAACATCCTGGGTCGCAACGTGGACTGCAATTTACATTCTACCTGGGTTTCTACTACAACGCATCGCGACTCCCATCTGTTATGTGTATGGTTATTTCAAAATATTTGAATAACATGTCATATAACTTCGGATGCCTACTCTTGCATTTTCGCATGCCATAACATATTTTAGATCCATGAATATTCTAGTCATAAAATGTGATGTTATGAAATTTAAGAGTTAAATTGGAACATGATATGGATGGAAACAAATTAATAAGATCAATTGGTTTAATGGTTTTAAATTGAATTTCAAAAATTTAATATACATAGTCTTTATAAGTGCATTATTTTTCCATTGGTATATTGGATGGAAACCCATACGTAAATTTCATAACCGGTTCCGAATGGATGGTAGTGTGGTCTACACTCGGGATACAATTTCACGTACCATTTTCATTTATAATGCGCTTACATTAAGTAAATAGTGTAATTAAAATTTGTCCATTTGTTGAATTTTAAATTTTAAACTTGTTAGTGAACTGATATTTTAAGTGTTAAAATAAATTAGGTCACTAAATCAAACTTAATTAAATTAGTTTAATTAAGTAAAATATTAGTGGAGACTAATGGATATTAGTGAATAAAATTTTAAGAGTTAAAATTGGTTAGATCACTAATTATACACTAGTGTTAAATAGAGTTATATTTTAGCCGAGCATAAACTTATAGACACTAGTTACTTAAAATATTAGATATTTTAAGTAAAAACCTTAAACTACAAAATAGTGAGTGGGAGAGGGACATATGAAAATATATCTCGCGATCTCCGATGTTAGTCTGAAAATGTGAGATTCAAAAGACGCCTCGAGATGGCTTTGTTTTCATACCCCTACATATGGTATCCAATTTGGGTCAATATCAAGTTTGGATTTTGAGATGATAAGAACTCTAGATGTATCTGGTGAACTGACCTACCTTATGGCGGCACTTCACTAGTTAAGTCCAATGGTTCCGAAACAACGGGTTACAGTCACAAAGGAATGATTAAAAAGTTAATCGAAATTCCTTGATCAAATCAAACGATGGTCGGTTAATATAGAAATAGGAGTTATTCCCGCATATATTAATCAATTGAGATTGTCTTGATCTATCATGCAAATACTTGAACTACCCTACGACATCACTTATTTATGGGATGATAGATTTTCGTGGCATAGTTGTTGGATAATTATGACCCATAACATCACTATTTGTAAAAGACATGGTGCTATTTGTACAAATTAACTATGTGACAAAGGAAATTGCTCTTTTATCATTTGTAATTAGATTACTTGGATATATAAATGATAAAAGTCCATATGACTAGTACCGGATTAATAAAATATGAGACAGTATTAATCCACGAAAGGTTTAATCATTAAATATCCATAGTCGTAGTACTATCGAGACTGGACATCGATAATGCGGAATAGACTAGTATTACACTTGTGCGCGTTATGGAAGCTTAACGGTATAGTTCTCATATATTTAAGTATTAGATACTTATGCAAGTGTGATAGGAGGTTATGTTAACCGTTGGACCGGGAACAGCTTCGCTCTGGATAGACCCCACGGAATCTCATTGGTAGTATGACTATGTGTCTATGGGAATCTGAATCAGGGTAGGTGTATTTGGTCTTAACCTGAGACTTGCATCGCTGAGACTTGCGACAATCAGTACACTTTGATTTTGGTCGTCCGAGGCTTTAACAGGTTCTGTGTACGCCTCTTCTGGGTTTACTGAGAATCGCAGTGTATTGGGTGTGATGTCAAGATGGAAGTATCACTTCAGTCATATGGAGATGATGATCACGCAGGGATACAGAACTAGTACTCTTAAATACTGCAGCTATCGGGATGGTATGACTAGGTCATGATTATCCGATTACAGAGACTAGTTGCTAGTGATCCGATATATGTTTCGTACAGGGCAGACACACTTCCAGCCCTAGGCCTAGCATGTGACATCTGATACTGGATCTTAATACTCAATACATAGTATATTACGCCTGATACAGATTATATATATATTCTATGTTGAATATATTTCTGGAGAATTGGGAAGGCAGGGTGCTTTGCTAGAAGCCAACAATGTCTTGTAAATCGGTAAGAACATGATACCGGGTACGCACGTGTTCGGATAGTCCGATGACCGTATTTACTGCCAACAGATCCAGGGATCTCTTGGGACGCTTCCCAAAGATTCACCGATGACATTTGACTCGAACAGAATTAATCTGGGATTAATTATGAGAGAGAAAATTAATCTGGGATTAATTACGGCAAGAATTTTATCTGGGATTAAATTCGTCTAGAAGAGAGAGTGCTATTAATTTGGAATTAATCGGCAAAATAAATTTAATAGTTAAATTGGATTTTACTATTTAATTTATTTATTTGGGCTAAAATAATATATTGGATATATTAATTGAAATTGGATTTCAACACAGAATTAAAATTGGATTTTAATTCAAGCGAATGAATTAATTTGGAATTAATTCGCAAGCGACTTCCGTAATAATTTTACTGGGTATTATTATTTTAATTAAATTAGATTAATTACGTAGTGACGGAAAATTCATTTAGTCGGATTAAACGAACCGGGCCCAAAGCTTGTAGTGTAAGCTAACTTGAATTTTGAATTTAAAGTGGTGGGACCCACTAACTTACATCAACATGTCAAATGTGTGATGGAAGTTGTTGGTTGCATTTAATGCAATTTTACACACAACTAAAGATTCTTGGACAAGCTTTGTATCATAACACATTTTGAGTTTTGGAAAGTGAAAAAACACTGCATCTATCTTCTCCTCTCCAATGGCCGAATATTGCTCCCTTTGGAAGGGAAAATTTTCTTTCAAATTTTGATGAAAGCTAGCATTTTGGGAGTCAAACAAGGTGATAGGGAAACTCACCCTTGAGTTTGGAATTCAATTCAAAGGCTTGGAGCTTCCATTACAACAAAGAAAGTTTTGAAACTTCTCATCCAATCAATGTAAGTATTCTGCAACTTACTTGTTAAATTCACACTAGAATCATGTTTAGGATCTTTGGCATGTCTTAGAGGCACTAACAATGGTATCAGAGCCACCTAAACTTGATTTCAAAATCTAGGGTTTATGGACTTTAATTTAGGATTTTTTGCTTGGAGCATGATTTGTCTAAATTGATTGTTTGGTTGTGTTAGTATGATGATGAATTGAATTTGTGCATCATTGGATTTGTGATAAATTGATTAGATTAATTTTCCCCAAATTCACATGCATGGCCGAAACTAGCCCTAGATAGGTTCATGGTGATTTTTTAAATTTGACAATTGGATATGTTAATTGGCATGAAATTGAATATTAATTGTTGATTTAATTGGATTGAAATCAAAATTGGATGTTAATTTCATGTATTGCAGTGAACTTGAGCATGTTGGAATGAATTGGTTTTGCTTCAATTTGTGTTGGACATGAATTGGATAATTAAGCATGATTAATTAGATTAATTGGTGTTTTGGAAATATTGGATTAATTAATTAATTGTGTTAATTACACTTTAATAAAAATTAATGTGATATTTAGAATATTATGTTAATATATATTAGTCTTTAAATTTGGAATTTATTAAATTGGACTAATTTGTTGTATTTGGGCTTAATGGGCTTGGTTGGGCCAAGTTTGGTTTTGGTCAATTGGGTTGGATCCAATTGGGCCTAAAACCATTTCCATAAAGTCCAAATATGACTATTGGGCCTTCAAATAATTTAATTGGGCCTAATGGGCCGAAATTGATTTTTGGCAATAGGGTGATTCCTATTTGGGCCTAGGCATTTTGGCTTTGATCCATATTGGCCAAAGCCCATGCCTTAAAAATTAATTGAAAGCCCATTGGACTTTAATTGAATAGTATTGGATTTGGAATCCAAGTCTTTAAGGCACATAAATAAGTGTAATTATTTAATTTGGAATTAAATTCAAATTAGTATTGAATACAAATTAAATTGGATTTAAAATTGTAGTTCGATATAATTCAAGAATACGTACTTTGAGTATTTATTCTTAAACGAGTTGGACTCGCGCAAATCAAATCGTTGTATGAACATTGGATGGTCATTAATTCAAAGATTAACTAATTGGATTAGATTGATTGAATAACATGCTTTGTGTGAATACTTGGATGTATTTGTATGAATAATGTATATCGGATAGATATTAGAAGGGTGGGGGCAATTTTGGAAATTATTGTAATAAATTTAGAATTTATTAAATTGGACCTGCGTGTCCAGCCTATTATCTTTTTACTCTTTGTATTTCTCTTCTCACCAATTCCCCTCTATGTTAATGAGGTTTCTTTTAATGTTATGTAATTGGGTAGAAGTATGTAAAGTGCTAGCGGGAGAGAGGAAATGGAGAGATTTGTTCTACGAACAAAGTTTGTTATATATTCATCTGCATATCATTATTAATTTTATCTGTGCCTTATTATGCTTTTAGAATGCATGTTTAAGGGCGTATGATGAGACCTAATCAAAGATAATAAATTGGTTGCCAATTTACGCGAAAAACCCACACTTTAATATTAAGCGTTTTTCCTTCCATTGAGTGGTTCTATCTCAAGATCCAAGATTGGCATTGGTTTGTTGGCCAAAGTCAAGACCATTGTCCATCGCGGATGTGTTTGAACCACGAAAGCTTTGTTCTATATCGCATGTCTTGGGCGGTTGTGACTTGTTGGCCAAAGTCAAGGTCACATCTAGTTCATCAACGCGGATTACGAAGCTTTCCCACTGTCAATGGGTCGCGCTTAACTGAAATCATTAAGTTTGTTGAGCCAAAGCCAAGGCTTAGTTGATTTAGAGGAAAATGTTAGGAAATATATATTGGATATATATCTCGAACTTGGAGGTCCACCTACCGGATCTAGGAATTTGATGGGATCCAATTGATTTTAGAGATCTACTTATTTAAGTTTCATACAGCTTGTTGGCCAAAGTCAAGGTTGTGTGTTATTTAACGGGATCTTAGCCCACTAGGAAACTGGGTTTCCCGAGTACTCAACAAATGGTTAAGGCTCACCGAAAAATAGTGGGAGGCTAGTATTAAATTTACAATTTCGTTTAAATACTTGCCAATACGCGCTCTTTTATTTATTTATCGTTGTTATAAATATATTAGTTGGACTAATATTGAATATTGCTTTCTTTAAACAGTTAGACTGTACAACACAATACTCCACTTGTAGTTGGTTATATAGTTGGACTATAGTAACCATTACATTTTGTGTGTACCCGAAATCGTTGATTGGATAGTTGGACTATTGGAATCAAGATGGCTGGAAAGATTAGCGTCAGGGACATCATCATGGGCGATAATGTCTTTAACGGCTCCAATTTTTCAGATTGGGAGATGAATCTCAGGATAGTCCTGGGAGCCGAGAAGTTACTCTATGTCATAGAGAAACCTTTCGGGCCTGAGCCCGGAGTTGAGCAAATAGTAGAGCATGAGCTTTGGAAGACTCATCGTGATGATAACTTTAGTGCTCAATCTGTCATCCTTGTCGCAATGACTCCTCAATTTCATCGTTAGAACAAAGGATTGGATCCTTATAGTATGATGTTGAAATTGAAGGATCTTCACAGATCTAATATTAGATCTCAGAAGCACGAATTGCACAAGAAGCTCTTTCGCTCGTGTATGTCAGAGGGTACGTCTGTCGAGCACTATGTGTCGCAGATGATTGCTGACATCGAACAGCTAGGTCAGCTGGGCATAACCTTCGAGGTCGAGACTTCTATAGATTGGATCTTACAGTCTTTGCCCGAATGTTGGGGCGAGTTCATCATAAACTACAACATGATGAACCAAGAGAAGACTCTTGGAGAGTTGATGGCTATGCTCAAGAAGGCAGAGCCAAAACTTCTAAAGGGCAAGAAGCGCAAGGCGCACCTCACTTCGACATCCTAGAAGGCCAAGGCTTGGCCGAAGGCTTCTGGGGGTGTGAAGAAAATGAAGAAAAGGGGCAAGGCTAAATCATCACAGTCTTCTAGGAAGACTAAGGACATATCCCAAGACGTCTGCCTATATTGTGGCAAACGGGGTCACTGGAAGCGTGACTTCCGTGAGTACAAGGCGGAGTTGGAGAAAGTGAAGACGGGTAAGGCTCTGGCTTCAGGTATGTTTGTTATAAACATGTCCACTACTGGTTTTAAAAATTAGATTTTTTATTCTGGATATGGTACTCACATATGTACTGGTGTGCAGGATCTGCTGATTAATAGGATACTGGCTTCAGGCGAGATCGACCTACGAGTCGGAAACAGAACGAGAGTCGCTGTTTTGGCCGTTGGGACCTATGTTTTGAACATGTCCTTGGGGCATGTAATTACATTAGGTGACTGTTATTTTGTACCTAGTTTGACTAAGGAACATCATCTCTGCATTTTGTTTAACCCGTTGCGGGTGTACCTTTGTATTCTAGAACACTAGGTGTTTTGTATATAAAGATAACATTTTGATATGTACGGCAGATGTTAATAATAGTCTTTATATTTTGAATATAAATGAATCTCAAACATATAACATGACAAACAAAAGGCTCAAACTGAGTAACACATATGAAACTTATTTGTGGCATTGTCGTCTGGGACGCATTAACAAGACTCGTATATCCACTCTTTGGAAGAATGGATTCTTGGACGAATTTTATTCCAATTCAAGTGACGTCTGCGAATATTTTTTATTAGGCAAAGTGCCTAAAACACCTTTTAGTGGTAAGGGTGTACGTGCCACCGAGCTGTTAGCCCTCGTTCATGGTGAAGTATGTGGGCCCATGTCTAGCCAGGCTAGAGATGGATATGAATACTTCGTAACCTTTACGGATGTTGCATCATGTTATGGTTATGTGTATCTTATGAAACACAAGTCAGAAACTTTTGATAAATTCAAAGAGTTTCGACACGAAGTAGAAAAACAGACCGGCAAAAGTATTAAAACATTACGGTCGGACCGTGGTGGAAAATGCTTGAGCAATGAGTTTCTTGATTACTTGAAAGAGTATGGTATTCTTTCACAGTGGACTCCTCCCGGAACACCTCAATTGAGTGGTGTGTCCGAACGGAGAAACCGAACTTTGTTGGACATGGTAAGGTTAATAATGAGTCGCATTGAGCTATCAATTTCCTTCAGGGGATACGCATTTAACAGTGCAATACTTATTTTGAATAAGGTTCCGTCAAAGTCTGTTGGACAGACTCCATATGAAATATGGACAGGAAAAAAACTGGGTTTCTCATTCCTGAAGATTTAGGGATGTTGGGCATACGTTAAACATTTGGATGGTACCAACTAGAACCCAAATTGGATAAGTACCTATTAGTAATTGGTTATCCTAGGGAAACCAAAGGATGTTGTTTCTGTAACCCATTAGAGAACAAAAATATTTGTTGCTCTCTGTGCGGTTTTCCTTAAAGGAATTCCTAAATGCAGTGGTAAATGGGAGGAAAGTAAAACTCGATGAAAATCGGAGTGATACTGTTCCTGGCACTGATCCACTCACGGAACACGAACAGTTCATCAGGGATGAGACTGTTTCATAATCTTCTAATACACAAGAACCGTGTAGGTCGGAGAGAGTCAGAAAACAACCTAAGAGGCATGGGTTTCTGATCTCACCTCATGTAGATATTAATCTTATTGAGGATAATGAACTTGCTACGTATGAGGAAGCGATACAAGGTATCGACTCCGCTTTATGGCAAGAGACCATGAAGTCTGAAATGGATTCCATATATACCAACCAAGTTTGGACACTGGTTGATGCACCAGAAGGCATTAAGCCTATTGGTTGTAAATGGGTCTTCAAGAAGAAGACAGACATGGATGGAAACAAATAAAAATATACAAAGCTAGGCTTGTAGCGAAAGGGTATCGTCATCAACATGGTGTTGATTACGATGAAACCTTTTACCCGTTGCCATGATTAAATTCATTCGGATAATGCTTGCTATAGCTACATATTTCGATTATGAAATATGGCAGATGGACGTCAAAACCGCTTTCCTTAACGAAAACCTTTTGGAGGATGTTTATATAAAACAGCCTGACGGAGGACTCCAGGACTCAGGGTTTTACATGCACAAGGACTCCAGGACTTCCCTATAAATACATAAGCTCGTCCAAAACCCTGGGGAGGAGGCTAATACGCAACTCAAGACTCAAAACACATATTGTTAGAGAGATACAAAGATGAAGATTGAGAGCGATAAGAGGAGACGAAAGCGGTGACGTCTGAAGATGAATGGATTCAATTCAGGTTTTATCATCTAGTTTCTTTCTTAAAATTCTAATGATTTCCATTATGTTCATGACATTACTTACATTGTTTTATTATTTGGTCATGAACTAATTCCATAATTCTAGAGGATGATGTAGCCAGTGCTGGAACCTATATATTGATTGCCAATTTGATTTTTATGAAGTTATAATTCAGTTTATTTATATTCTTTTGTGTTTAATACTTCTTATTTATTGCCAATGGTAAATGGAGTTGTTATCCCGAGTACAGATCATACTACCGTCAATTCGAAATCGGCTATGAGATTTATGTCTAGTTTCCATCCTATATACCAGACATATAACAAAAACAAACATGCACACTCATATGCAGTGAAAATGAAAAATATGCAAACGTGCATAAACATAAAACACACTCACAGACAAATACAATGGGAAAATAAATGCAACATCTAAGAAGAGGTATACCGAAGTGCACACTCATCACATCTTTTAAGTTCAAGGCATTCAGAAATTAATGGGAAGCCATACAGTTTCCTTACCTAAACCTTCTTATAAGTCCCATTCACTTGAAACCTCCTAGTTAACAATGCAAGTTTCTCACTAATGAGTTGGGTCTATTTAGATAGTGCAGAAACTTGAAAAGCTAGATTTGAAGAATCAAACCTAGTCGAAACACTAGTAGGTATTTTCTTCCGTTTGTGCAATATAAATCACTTAAGTCTAATATATCATGTTTTGCCTAGTCGAAACACTCTTAGGACTTTTCTTTTGAAAATCAAGAAGATTGAGGCTCAGAATAATGTGTTTCCAACCAACAGTAAGGTGGCTCTATGTTTGTTTATATTGGTAGGGAAAATTTAAGGTTTTCCTTGTGCAAATTTTGGCTAAAAAAGACGTCCAAAATAACCTAGTTCCGTAATTTTATTTGAACGCTCATTGAACGCAAGTCGAACGCTCACTGTTCCATAAACTCGTTCGAACGCAGCTTCGAATGCACCTCGAACGCAAACACACTGGAAGGTTTCGTTCGCACAGGAAGATGAATGCACTATGCATGGGAACCTACTGTTAAGTTTCGTTCGAACCCAAATACTAACTTAACACAAACACCACTGATTCAAACACAAACACGAACGCAACAATAACGCATATATGATATCTTCACACACAGTCTGTCAAATACCAGATCTCCAATTACTTCGAGATCTTCAAGACTCGTTACAACTCAATTGAACTTATTTTATTACGGACATTACCAGCAAAAATGGAACCAACACAAACCTTGTACTTACTTAGCCCCACTTATTGCTCCATTGGCTTCAACCCTACAATGTAATTTCCTAGTAAAATAATAGTTGTTGGCAATTTCATGTAGTTCTGGCTATAATTTATTTGATGTGATAATGTTCTAATAAAGAATAACGACCATTTTAACTAATAATAAGATGGGTTTTAGAATTAAATTACCCATATTAAGAACAAACCCTTAAGATTTGAAAGGGTCTATCAGATTACTGATAAGTGCAGTTTATACCCACTTATTCGGCAATTCTTAGCTTATTATTTTATTAGGTTCCGTGTCATTTAATGTATTTTGTAGTTTCTTTTAAGTTTTATTTGTAGGAAGCATTGGAACATAGATCTTAGGGAAATTTGACTTATTTTGGGACCCTATAGACGCATTGAAAGCACGCAGAAAGAGTGAAAAAATACATAAATCAGCAACCAAAAATTTTATCTGGCGTCGCGATGCCCACTTATGGCGTTACGACACCCCTTCAGCCTGCACACTTATAATTTCTCGTGAGTTGAGCGCCGCGACGCCACTTTCTGGTTGTCACGACGCTGCGGCAGTCATCCAGAATCATCAATGTTTAGGGTTTTACATGCACAAGGACTCCAAGACTTTCCTGTAAATACATAAGCTCGTCCAAAACCCTAAAGAGGATGCTAATACAAAACTCAAGACTAAAAACATATATTTTTAGAGAGATCTAAGGAGGAGGATTAAAGAGCGACAAGAGGCGACGAATGCGGTGACGTCCGAAGACGAATGGATTCAATTCAGATTTTATCATCTAGTTTCTTTCTTCAAACTGTAATGATTTTTAATATGTTCATGACATTATTTTCATTGTTATATTATTTGGTCATGAAATAACCCTATAATTCTAAAGGATGATGTAGCTAATGCTTGAACATATATATTGATTGCCAATTTGATTTTTATGAAGTTATAATTCAGTTTATTTGTATTCTATTGTGTTTAATGCTTCTTGTTTGTTGGCCACAAATTGAGATGATGAATGTTTAGAATCTATCGCTCGAGAGAGAGGGATTTTGAATATGATCTAGAGAATATAACCTGAGAGTTTTATAGAGTTCGGGAGAATTTATAATTCTTTTGAAGCTGTTAACAAAGAATCGCAAAGCATAATTAATTGTTAATTACTATATTTTTATTGGGATATCGAAATCGGTAATTAATAATCTTTTCACTATTGCTCAGAAAAGGAGTGGAATACTTTAGGATTCTTGACTTATAAACAACGCAACTGAATAAGAATTTAATAACATGACAAATACATAAGGTATAACTAGGTGAAATCAGACTCTAGAATCTCTCTTACATTGATTTCTCTTAATTACATATTTTAATATCTTATTTATTTAGTTTTTAATCTAAATTTAAATTGCTTCTAAATATTGTTAAGTTTATTAATTATAATACTTAGTGTGAGTTGAATACAATCCATGTGGGTTCGACACTCTTTCACTCATCTTTACTAAAACTTGACACCGTACACTTGCGGTATGATATAAAATATCACAACAAGTTTTTAGCGTCGTTGCAGTGATTGTTAATTTAATTCACATTAATACTATTACCAAGTAACCTTAGCTTTAATTAGATTTTTATTCTTTATTTTTAGTTTTTTTTTTGTTTTGCTTTTATTTTTTATTTTGTTTTTATTTGATTACTTTTTCTTTTGTCTTTCTGGTGCTCCAGTGAATGCGAAGATCCACAAGTCTTGAATCGCTTTTATTTGATCCTGAAATAGAAAGAACAGCGAGGAGACTAAGGAAAGAAATGACACTTGAAAAAGAAGCAATGGCGGCTGAAAACATAGATAACAACCCACGCCATGTGGCAATATGGGATCACTTTAAGCCAGTCATTGATGATAATTATTCTGGGATTGTCCATCAACCAATCAACGCCAATAATTTTGAGCTGAAACCTGCATTGATCAACATGATGTAAAAGAACTAATTTGGGGGTTTAGTTGTAGAGGATCCCAACGTGCATTTAAGGATGTTCTTGGAGATGGCAGATACCATAAAGATGAATGGAGTCACTAAAGAGACAATGAGGCTACGATTGTTCACATTCTCTTTAAGAGATAAAATGAGGGGTTGGCTGCAATCTATTCCGAAAAAGAGCATCATGACATGGCATGATATGGCTATGACATTCCTTGCGAGGTTCTTTCCACCAGCTAAATCAGCTCAACTGAGAACATAAATTAGCATATTTAGGTTGGAGACTGAGAATCTGTATGAGGCCTGTGAGCGCTTTAAAGATCTACTTAAGAGGTGCCCACAACATAATTTTGAAGACTGAGTTCAGATTCATTTATTCTATAATGGGTTGAATGGTCCAAACATGATCATGGTCGATGCAACAATTGGAGGAATCTTGTTCAATAAATCTGCTGAAGACGCTGACCGGTGCGTAATCACACGCGTATAACGCAAGCACACGTATCGTTCAAGTAGTATAAAAAGTATTGATCCCACGAGGACTTAATACCTAATCTATTAATTCTATGAGGTCAAATTATTACTAGTATCTAACAGGTTGTTTGATTGATTTGAAATGGTGATGATTCTAAATTTAAAAACAAGTAAATGAAATTGCACGAAAGTAGGTTTAAGAAAATTCAATATTAGGAAACTATCTAGGGTTGTAAATCTTTCTAATATCTTTTAAAAGATGAAGTGGTTATTTCATGTTTGTGTAATAAATCGGTTTACTAACCTGGAACACTAAATTATGCAAAAGCCTATGTCGATGGTCAGACGCAAATACCCAGTATAACCCAATTGAACCATATGTCTATGTCAACCAAATTACCTGGATTCATTAAGTTTAAGTTCCAATTATGGCTACCCCCGCCCGACAGGTATATGTCTATCCTGTAAGGAAATCTATTAAATGGTTATTTATCCTCAAGGAAGATCGTGGGCTATTAAGTCTAAGGCTGAAACCTAAAATTCCTTTGTCAAGTTTATTTTAGATTTACCAGATCAATCTTATTAATGGCCAATTAACAAGACGCATTAAGCTTAAGACTTAATAAGTAAACCTTTAAATTACCCAAACTATAGAATAACCCATTATAAACCGGTGATATTAGAATTCATCACAACCCCAGATAACTAACTTAGTTACGACACATAACTAAGGCTAGTAAAAACTTAAATAAAATAAAAAACATAAAGTAAAATGCTGAAAAGTAAATTGCTGAAAAGTAAATGACGGAAAGTAAATGCTGAAATTAAATACTGAAAATTAAATGCTGAAAAGTAAATGTTGAAAGTAAATTGCTGAAAAGTAAATAAAGTAAAAGTACAATAAAAGAAAATGCTGAGGTAAAATGATCTACTTTTATTACTTCTATTTTAGATATCTCCCTTAATATAATATAATAATTTTGCATGATAATTACCAACCAGCCATACAGGCGGTATCCAGATTAAGTCAAATTAATAATTAATTACCAACCGACCAATCAGGCGGTATCCAGTTTAGTCAGGTTAAAACCAATTTAAATAATTACCAACCGACCAATATAGAGGTATCTTCGTTAAGTCAGGTTTTAACTAGTTTATATATTATAATTAAGGGAGATTAATCTAAATATTAGTAATAAAAGTTTTACCTTTTACCCCAGCAAAGGAGAGTTACCTCCTCATTACTAAAAAGTAAAAACTGTAAATTAAAGAAAGAAAAGTATTGTGCGTAAAAGTAAATTGCGGAAAGTAAAAACTGAAAAGTAAAGAAAAGAAAGTGCGAAAGCGGAAATTAATTACTGAAAGCTGTAAATAAACAAACAAGATACAATCTTCTTAGTATTCTTAAGGAATTCCTTAGAAGAAAGTATGAATTTACAAATGAAATGGCTTGGTATTTATAGGCAAAATTTTACCTCCATCAAATCATCCACCAAATCCATTATTAATTGCTCCACTAATTGCTCCACCAAATCCATTATTAATTGCTCCACTAATTGCTTATCATGTTTGGTGGTGATTTGATAATTTTTATTATTTATTTATTAATTTATTTTTTTACTTTGAAAATGATTGAAAATGACTTTAATAATTATACACAACACACTTCTGGATGGTTCATCAATTTTGGGCATGAAATATTCAGAATTCGAAATTATTTTGTCTTTAAAAGTTGTAGATATTTGAGTCTTCTTTAATCTGGAACTTGAATCAGCTCAATCTGATATCGGAGTAAAAAGTTATGCCCAAAATACGACAGATGCGCAAACTGGAATTTCCAAAACTGCACTTTGTTAAAACGCCCTTTCAAGTTTCCAATCTCCAAAATTAATATTTCAAGTCCATTTTTGCTCTTATTTGACCCACATTTCGTCCTAAATGATTTCATTGTGTCCCAATATTATTTTATCTGCAAAATAAACTAAAACACATCAAAACGTTCATCAAACCCGAGAAACTAAACAAAATAATAAGTAAAAGGGGCGGTAAATATTGATATATTTTTCGCTCATCAGATGCATATGCTTTACTAGAGGAGATGGCCATCAATAACTACCAATCGCCAAGTGAACGCACTACTGTACCTAAAGTGGCTGGTATATATGAGGCGGATCCTATTGTTACACTTACAGATCAAGTGTCATCCCTCACGACTCATCTAGCAGCATTGACCAATCAACAGTGCCAACCATCTATTGAAGCTGCTGCTACAAATAGAATGATCTCCTGGCAGAGGATATGAGCAAGTCCAGCATGTAAACAATCGGAACTTCAACAACTATTGAGGAAATCATATGCCCAACTACTCTCATCCGAATTTGTCATATGCTAATACAGAGAATGTCTTGCAACTCATCTGGCTTCAATTATCCAAGAGCTGAGCAGAAACCTTACTTAGAAGACCTCATAAGCACGTTTGTTGCTAAAACTTCAAAGAGGTTTGAGAAGAATGAGTCAAGGTTGAACAATATTGAAACGCATATGGGTAATATAGGGGCAACAATGAAGTCTTTAGAAGAGCAGATTGGCATATTTCTTCTTCCATGGCCAATCAACAGAAAATGGTATTTCCTAGTAATACTGAAGTCAACCCTAAAGAACAGTATCAAGCCATAACCCTCAGGAGCATAAAAGAGATTAAAGACACCTCTCATGACTTAGGCAGTAAAGAAAAAAAGTGGCATTTCAGAGGAAACGGTAATAGAAAAAGAGAACAGTACAGTAGTTCCCTCATATAAGCCACCTCTTATCTCGAAGACACTTTTGCCATACCCTCGGCGCTTTCAAAAGAAGTAGTTGGATGCTCAGTTTGCCAAATTCCTTGACTTCTTCAAAAATATCCATATCAATATCCTCTTCGCAGATGCATTAGAACAGATGCCCAATTATGTGAAGTTTATGAAGGATATAATGTCCAAAAAGAGGAAGCTGACAGATTTTGAAACAGTAGCCCTCACAGAAGAGTGTAGTGCCATCATACATAAGAAGCTTCCACCAAAGCCAAAGGATCCTGGCAGCTTCACCATACCGTGCACTATTGGGAATCGATATTTTGGTAAGTCACTATGTGATTTAGGGGCAAGTATCAAACTCATGTCGTTATCCATCTACAAACAGTTGGGCATAGGTGAGGCAAAGCCAACCACAGTGACATTGCAACTAGCAGATAGATCTCTCACCTACCCACGAGGAATAGTAGAAGATGTGTTGGTTAAGGTGGATAAGTTTTACTTTCTAGCAGATTTCCTTGTTCTTGATATAGAGGAGGACCATGGCGTCCAAATCATCCTTGGGAGGCCTTTCTTGGCAACCGGCAATGCAATCATTGATGTGCAGAAAGGTGAACTGAAAATAAGAGTTCAAGATGAAGAAGTCACATTTAGTGTTTTCAAAGCCATGCCGAGTCCTCAAGGTGATAAGAATGTCACAGATTAGATATAGTAGTACAAGGAGTTGCAAACATGCAGGGTGAACCAGCAGTTAAGCAACCAACGAGCATAGTGAAGCGATGCAAAGAAGATTCTCACCAGCTAGAACTAAAATCACCCACAAAGCACCGCAAAAAGAGGAAATCAATAGTCAGTGCTCACTTGAAGATGATCCATGTGAAGCTCAAAATGTGGTCAAGTCAATTTTGCCACATATGCAGTCAAAACTTTCAACCATCAGTAGACCCTGGAGGACCATCCATGGATAAATTATCACAGCCTGTCAAGCTGTCTTTTTCATGTCATAACAACTGGTGGATACCAAAGAAGAAGGCAGATGAGACTACCGGTCCGCTATATTGAAGCCACCATGACCATTTGGGTGGTTGCGTCTGGCTGAAGACGATAAACTTAGCGCTAGCAGGGAGGCAACCTTTGCATTTGTTTATTTTTATTTTCTTTACTTTATTTTATTTTATTGTGTTATTTGTTTGTTTATTAATTTGCATGTTATTTATGCAGGTAGCACGACCCACACAACCTGCGCAACCAAATTCTAGCCAGTGGGAGCCTGATCAACTCCATTCACGGTAGTGTTGCTCCTCACTCTTGTTTCTTTTATGTTTATCTTATATTGAGGACAATGCAAGTTTTAAGTTTGGGGGTGTGTGCATGTAGTGATAGTTCCTGCTATTAAAAAAAATTATTTTTTGTTTTTATTCCTTAATAGTAAAGAATAAGTTTAATGGTGAATTTTGTTTGCTTTAGAAGAAATCTTAGAAACGATAAGTTCCCAATTGATTTTTATCTGATGCCTTGAGTAGGTGATCTAGGTTAGACTCGTAAGCACTTAACAATAGGTTTTCAGCAGTAAGAACTTAAGTAATTGACAAAGTGACTAGTTAAAGAAATTGCATGCCGATGAATGACCGTTTGCTTAGATGTCTATCTCGATTTGCTAATATTATGATATACGGTATGGTTAAAAAAAAATTGAAAAAGAATGAAAGCAAGAGAAAAGAAAGAAAAAAAAGAAGTTAAACCACCTATAACCGATAAGTGTGAAGCTACCAATGGGCGAGTGTTAGGACCACCATGAGGAGAAATGCTACCTTAAAGGGTAGGTGTGTTGAAAAAAAAAAGAAAAAAAGAAGAAAAAATCATACCATATTGAGCAAAGAAAGGCAATTACATGATACTTTTGATATATCTAGGTTGGTTTCACCCATTGGATACCAATTTTTGAGACGAAATCATTGAGTTGGCTTACTTAGGAGTCGAGCTGTGAATGACCTTTACAAACACACATTGTAAGTTTGGCTTAGATACTTTATTCAAGAACTTGGATTTCAGTTGCATTGAGTACTTTGAAGGTTCTTTGATTTAATTGGTAAGCAGTCTTTGAGGACAATATTATGCGTAACTATCAGGAATATTTTATTTACTTTTATACTATTGCATGTGTGTGAATGATGTTTGTGGGTATCATCGTTATAAGCCCTCATTAGACTATAACTCGTCCACTAGGGTCGCCTAGGGGTTTAAAGGCTTGTTGCATACGCTAAATGCAATCGTGATCCCTACGAAAGTGGCATAGTTAATTTTGTTTGTTTATTTTTATTTAGTTTTTTGCTCGGGACTAGCAAAATCTTAAGTTTGTGGTGTTTGATAAGTGCGGTTTATACCCACTTATTCCGCAATTCTTAGCTTATTATTTTGTTGTTTCTTTTATGTTTTATTTGTATGAAACATTGGAACATGGATCTTGGGGTAATTTGACTTATTTTGGGACCCTACGAACGCATCGAAAGCACGCGGAAAGAGCGGAAAACGCATAAATCAGCAACTAGAAATTTTATCTGGCGTCTCGACGCCCCTTCAGCCTGCACACTTATAATTTCCCGTGAGTTAGGCGCTGCGACGCCATTTTCCGGCGTCGCGACGCTGCGGCAGTCATCCAGAATCATCAATTTTTTGGGTTTTACATACACAAGGACTCCAAGACTTTCCTATAAATATATAAGTTCGTCTAAAACCCTAAAGAGGATGCTAATACACAACTCAAGACTAAAAACACATATTTTAGAGAGATCCAAGGATGAGGATTGAAGAGCGACAAAAGGAGACGAAGACAGTGACGTCTGAAGACGAATTGATTCAATTCGGGTTTTATCATCTAGTTTTTTTCTTCAAACTCTAATGATTTCTAATATGTTCATGACATTATTTTCATTGTTATATTATTTGGTCATGAACTAACCCTATAATTCTAAAGGATGATGAACCTATGTATTGATTGCCAATTTGATTTTTATGAAGTTATAATCAGTTTATTTGTATTCTCTTGCGTTTAATGCTTCTTACTTGTTGGCCACAAATTGAGATTATGAATGTTTAGAATCTATCGCTAGAGAGAGATGGATTTTGAATATGATCTAGAGAATATAACCTATGAGTTTTATAGAGTTCGGGAGAATTTATAATTCTTTTGAAGCTGTTAACAAAGAATCGCAAAGCATAATTAATTGTTAATTACTATATTTTTATTGGGATATCGAAGTCGGTGATTAATAATCTTTTCACTATTGCTCGGGAAAAGGAGTGGAATACTTTAGGATTCTTGACTTATAAACAACGCAACTGAATAAGAATTGAATAACATGACAAATACATAAGGTATAACTAGGTGAAATCAGACTCTAGAATCTCTCTTACATTGATTTCTCTTAATTACATATTTTAATATCTTATTTATTTAGTTTTTAATCTAAATTTAAATTGCTTCTAAATAAAATTAAGTTTATTAATTATAGTACTTAGTATGAATTGAATACAATCTTTATGGGTTCGACACTCTTTCACTCATCTTTACTAAAACTTGACACCGTACACTTGCGGTACAATATAAAATATCACAACTACTAGTTGACCGAGTCTTACATATTATTGAACAACATTATTTTACACCAAATTCAAGACATTTACGACATAAAATAGAACAGACAATTAGCGTCCAAGTGCACAAATTTCTATTGAAATTGTTGGTTCAATGGAAATGCGAATCCACAGCGACTAAAAATTTAACTAAGAAAAATACAAACAGAAAGATGATAAGGGGAAAAGGCAACTGACTGATACCTATACATTGTAAATTTGTATATTAAAAACAACTTTTTAAGAATAAATAAAAGTATATGCCAATTTCAAGAACTATAATCTTTGTTGAAATATTTGTCTTCTGGGTAATAGTAGGCATTCACTGTGTTGCCTCCAAATTTCCTGCCATTTAGTGCATTTTTTGCAGTGGCACAACCAGCAATGTCATGATACTCCAAGAACACCTGCAAGTAAAACCATACAATATGTGCATGACAGCAAACAGAAAATTCATAGTTCCAACACGAAAACGAAAATTACCTTTCCAACACCCGGCACCTGGTCTCCATTTGAATCTGGCCGAGGAATAACAACATTCACCAAGGTTCCTAATAATTCCACCCAAGTAAATTGATGTTTAATAAGAACATGTAATGCCCAAATCAGAAAATTTATACATTATTTCACCATGTCCGTTGGTTCCACAAAGACAGCAAACAATCCATCCACAGGGATGACCACACTAAAAATCTAGGCAAATATGGCATGTGATTAGAGATGGCAGGCTTTGTTTATGCCACGTCAATGACAAATTCGTTTTATAGTTATTCAATAATCAGACCTATGATGCAATCTTAGTCAGTATCAGTGTCAATATCAGTCAGTATCAGTGTCAATATCGTCAGTATTACATTCTCTCACTCATTGATGACATAATTGCAAATATGATTATTCCCAACTCCTAAGATATCAAAATCATTTTGGCCACGGAATAAGATATTATCTATAGCAAAAAAATTATGTTTTAGCTTAAATATTCTAATTTTGTCACTGCACTGGCAATTTACGAGGTCCATACTCCGTACTCCCAAAAGCGGCATATCACTCATTCCATGTCAACTGAAAACCTGAAATAAAGTATGGTATGACAACCTCTTGTTTATTTTTTTTGGGATACAAAAGGATTATAATAGTGATCCAGAAGTCCACAAAGTAATAGGAAAACTCGAAACTATACTATATCCTCTGACAGCCTTTAAACACCTTTTCCTTATAAAAATAAATCAGTGAAAATGTAAAGGAGTTAACAGCTGGTGAACTGTTTGATTTAAAAAATAAATCCCAAAAACTATTAGATCTTTAAGGTTGCTAAGTCAAAGCCGGTCCTAAAAGGGTATCTCATATCACAAAACTGGAAATAAGTTGCACATGGATATCATCATTTGTTAAAACAACCAACTGTAGAGTAGAATAATGCCATATCCATGCATACCATATTTACTGCATTCTTCCCTCATGTCTTCTAATATTTCTTCATATTCTTCATCATCCGCAAGTGTATCAGCAGTAATTGCCTTTATCATTCAGGGGGAAAAAAACAATTATCAG
>SKCR01027480.1:0-136211 GCA_019454045.1 Zanthoxylum bungeanum | reverse complement strand
TTGAATAAAAACACAAATTCCACTGCCTTTAGGTGCTACCTCCAATAAACTAGAGAACTGAATATTACAAAATTTTCACTTACAATCCATGTTTATATGTTACCGTGTACGTTGATAATACCTGTCAAATGAGCATATGAAGATCAAATTTAATCAATATTATGGAGAATTCAAAAATTTCAATGATTTAAAAGGAAAAAAAAATAAAAATAACTTGTTACGAATTAAATTGATATACGTCTCAGGAGCGAAAACTCCTTACATTGCCATCTCCGGACAACAATTCCACTTGGTTAGTCAAAAATTATTGTTAGTTTGTGTATAGCTATTTTTGAAAACAAAAAATCAAATCAAAACAAAACACATTTATTTTTTACACACAAAATAACAATAAAGAAAAAATAACATAATAATTATTTTTTTTTACATAAAACAACAAAACGAAAATGAAAACAATTTTTTTAATGAAAAATACAACAATGAAACATAAAACAAAAACTATCTAGCCAACTATCCTCTCCCCCAACCAAATTGAGACATTGTCCCCAATGTCCGAATAAGAAGAAACAGGGTTTATAAGACATCACCAAGTTAGTGTGGAATTGACAATTGAATCTACGACTATTTAAAAGAAAAATTATTGATTAAGATCAAAGTCCACTCTACGCTTCTTGCCACGATAATTATCAGACCAGTTAAACTTGGGAAGAATGAGGTCGATTTTTGGTTCATAAGTTAAGAGTTGATCAATTAATTCATCAGCTTTTCTTACTGTAAGAACGATATATTTTACCGATTTCGAAATGAACCCAAGTCTTTTGGCATCCGTAATAAATAATAAAAGAAAATCAAAAAAAATTATCAACATTAAATAGTCCAATGAGTTTTTGGTGAATGTTCAAGTTAGCTCATGATTCCACTGTGAATATTTTTTACAGTGTGCCCAGCCCATCCATTAAAGCAATAAAAGCGTCACCATGATTAATTATTTCAGTAAGTCTTTCAGACATGCATGAGACAATGCACTTTTCTCCATCTGATTTTTCGATGAGGTTTCTGTCTGCCAAAGGTTTTGGAATGATCCCCAAACTTGACAGCCAACTTCTTGTACGGCCTTTGAAACATATCTCATTAATCCAAGATTGCCACTGCCATATACTAAGTGCATGTTTTTTTCTGGCATAAATCTACCCAATTCTTTTGCAGCCTCAACAAATTCTGGTTTAATTCCAGAGCTAGTTCCACAAAACACATAGATATTAATGACTCGTTTTCTTGAAGTTGTTTCCATTTTTATTTTCTCTCTTATCTGGATGTGTTGAAGAGAGAAATAACGAGCTGTATTTATAGATCCTGAAAAAGGGTGAGTAATAAAAGCACTAGTACCTGTAAAATGACAATTATCATATGAACAATAAAATAGATCGTAAAAGTCAAAATGTTTAGATATTGTCGATAAAATAAATTAAGGAAAACAAAACAATAAATTAAAGTAAATCAAAACAGTAATTTAAAGTAAAGGAAATCAAAACAATAAATTGAAATATATGTACTATTAGTTGTGATTGTGGCTCACATCTTTCTCTGGTTTTATGTCCAGTAGCGGATTGAACGCCCTCTATGGATCGGGGATATGTTTCCCATCTAATTTTCTTATAAATTAGCAAACAAGGTCTTTTAAAGTCAGATTCCCGAGACTATATTATTGTCTTTCTTTTTGAAATTGTGTATGCAAATTGTGAATTACTCGATGAACATGTCCACTAGAATGCGTCTCAAGAGACTGTGATATATCATCTAAAGACTCATTACTCAAGCCATCTCTAATGAATTGAATTTTATCTTTGCGATTGTTAGACATCATTCCTAAAGAAAGACAACGAGTGTTGCACGTCCAACGTGCACATTTATAACAAACACCTAATTATTTAGCTCTTCATTTTTTAGCATAAGTGTTTTTTTTCCTAAACCAGGCATGTAAGAATTGAAAGATTCAGATGACTCACATGCCAAGTGAACCATTGCTTAAATTACCCAACATATATCACTAGGAATACCATGGATCATAAGAAGCCTAACTCTTTCGATGCGCGCTTTGTAAATTTTCATCAGAGCATTTTGGAGGAGAGAAGGAAAATGATTATGGAGTTTTACGAGAGTTTCTTCCATGCCTTGATGGCTCTAATCTAGAGGTATTTTTCCTTCTTGATCGCTTGTGAGAGAGGCGGAATTTACCAAAGGGTAAGTTTGTTCATCTACAAGAAATGCATACTTCAATCCTTCTAGCAAAGTCTTCAATTCCAAATTTTGTGCTTCCTATTATTTTTCTTCTTCCAGTGTTCCTAGTTCCTCAAATTTTACTTCTCTCCATCATCTTCCAGTACATGTGTAAAATCAAGTAAAAAATCATTAGAAATATCTAAATCTAATTTTGTATTTGATTCAAGAAAATTAACTATACAAATTTCCGTTTGATAAGATAAACTCCCCTGAATATATTTCTCCGTAATTGGTTCAATTAGTTCCATGCTCTCGTCTTCACTGTCATCATCGTATGGTTGTTTGTACATGTTAAAAACATTCAGCTTCAACGTCATATAAATTTACCACATGGTAAGTTTGTTCATCTACAAGAAATGCATACTTCAATCCTTCTAGCAAAGTCTTCAATTCCAAATTTGGTGCTTCCTATTATTTTTCTTCTTCCAGTGTTCCTAGTTCCTCAAATTTTACTTCTCTCCATCATCTTCTAGTACATGTGTAGAATCAAGTAAGAAATCATTAGAAATATCTAAATCTAATTTTGTATTTGATTCAAGAAAATTAACTATACAAATTTCCGTATGATAAGATAAACTCCCCTGAATATATTTCTCCGTAATTGGTTCAATTAGTTCCATGCTCTCGTCTTCACTGTCATCATCGTATGGTTGTTTGTACATGTTAAAAACATTCAGCTTCAACGTCATATTGCTAAAGGATAAATTCATGATTTCATTCTTGCAATTTATTAAGGCATTGGTTTTTGCTAAAAATGGACAACCAAGTATTATAGGAATTGGCTTATAACTATCCGCTACAAGTTGTGTTTCCATGACAATAAAATCTATAAGATATATGAATTTATCAACTTGTAATAACACATCTTCCACAATTCCTTTCGGTACCTTGACTGATCTATCGACAAGTAAAAAAGTAGTTGAAGTTGGTTTTAATTCGCCAATATTAAGTTGTTGGTAAACCGAAAATGGAAGTAAATTTACACTAGCTCCAAGATCAAGCAAATCATGTTCAATTTTTTGATTTCAAATAATACATGAAATAGTTGGACAACCATGGTCCTTGTATTTTAATGCATTATTGGTTGAGAGAATGGAACTTACCTGTTCTGCTAGAAAACCTTTCTTTCTTACCTGATGTTTTTTTTTAATGGTGCACAAGTCTTTTAGAAATTTGGCATAAGATGGTATTTGTTGGATGACATATAACAAAGAAATATTGACCTTCGCCTGTTTGAATATTTCGTCTATCTCGGGGGAATGGTTCAATTTCTTTGTTTTTAAAGCCTGAGGAAATGGAGGTGCATGAAAAAAATTATTATCATCAACGATAGATAATGGTTCATCAACCCATTCCTTACCCTCTGAATCTGATTTATTTTAAACTTCACGAGGTTCGAGAATAGGTCTGTGAATCACCTTACCACTGCGAAGAGTAATAATAAATTTGACTTGATCTATGTGTTGACTACTAGAACTACCATCGTGAGGGTTTTGATGACTCTTGGGGTTTGGCTGTGGTTGTGGATGAAACATTCCTTGATCATTAATGGACAATGGAAATGTGATTTTGGAGAAAGTACCTTTGAGATCAATCAATATTTGCATATTTTGATTATTGATGACTTCTTATTTCTTAATGAATGCATGCAAGGTATCCTTAAGGGTTTTCCTAGGTGGTGGGACATATGGTGTATAATTCTGGGAATTGCGAAAATTCTGGTGTACCTAGGGAGGTTGTTGCGATGGTCGTGCTTGGTTATCATTCCTCCAATTGAAGTTTGGATGGTTTCTCCAACCAGAATTGTAAGTTTGAGAATATGTTTGGATTTGGTCTATTGAAAGTGTTTATGGAACTGACTTGGTCATGAGGACATTCTTGCAGGGCTGGTAAGGTTTGGCAAACTTGTGTGACATGTCATTTGAATTACATATTTGACACGTGACTTCTTGAACTGACTTGACATGATCACTCTTCCTAATTTCTAATGCCTCAATTAGGGGATCGTGGGCTGAAGTTGACAAGCCAGTAAAGTGAAATTGAGAATAATTGTTAGTTCAGTAGGCTTTACCTACCATATAACAGTACAATAATAATTATGAGGTTTAGCCTACCGTAAATATTAACAATAAAATAAAATAATGAGAAACAAATTTAATGTGGTAAAACCCTCAATGTGAGGGAAACATCCGCGGGAAAAAAATATAAGGATTTCACTATAGTGGAAATAATTTTACAACTTATCTCTAAACACAAGGAGTGGACAATCTCACACTTTCTTATAATAGAAGGATTACAACTCTCTCACAAACTCTTAAGAAAAATAATATTTTTCTCTTAGAATACATAGGATTTGGTTGAGAATGGAATGAAGAAAATAATAAAATGAAACCTCTATTTATATGTATAAGATTCACTATGTAAATTGTAAATTTTAATTTTTTATTATTTTCGTTTTATGCATGTGGGACCTAACACGCTCAAAAAGCGGTTCTTTACTCCCAAGTATAAGAATGTCGAAGTAATAAAATAACCCGGTAAGACCGGGGTCGATCCACAGGGGATAATTTTAGTAAAATAAAATAATAATTTGAGTGAAAAATAAAAAGACTGTATTGTTTGAAGTGATTGTAAATTTTAATTTAAACTGCAATAATAAAATAAAATACTGGGGGTTAGAGGATCCATTTTTAATATTTTAAATATAGAAATCTCACTTTTTATAATATGTAAATTGTCATTATTACCAAATTAATTTATTTCAGGAATTAATTATGCCAAAACATATAAAACCAGCCATAAAGGCAGTGATAACTTTTGTCCATAACAAGTCCAATGGGTACTCAATTATGCCAAATAAATAAAACCAGCCATATAAGAGGTATCAAAGTTTGTCAATAATTAATCTATATTTAAATTAAGTATTAGTCATTAGATTATAATTTATATATTATAATATAAGTGAGATTAATCTATATTTTCATTTTAAAAGCTTCACCATTTTCCCCAGCAAAAAGCAAAAAGAAATTAGCTACTCATAATTTGAATAAAAACACACATAATTTTATTACTGAAAGAAAAAAAAATACATGAAAGCTTTAAAGAAAATAAAACACACAAGAGCTGGATCCCTTCACAAAATTTCAGAGAGAATCGAGTGAAGGAAGCTGAGGAAAATGAGGTGCAAAGTACCTCTATTTATAGAAATTTTGCAAGATTTCTCTACCAATTTCACCATCATTTTCTCCACCATTTCCTCCACTATTTTCTCCACCATTTTCTCCCCCAAATAAGCAAGCATGTTTGGTGGAAGTTTAACAATTATAGATTGTCATTTTCCATTTGTTTGTTTGTTTGTTTATTTTTTGATAATGACTTTAATAATTACATATAACACACTTTAGATTTTTCTTCAATTTCGGTCTTGAAAACTTCCGAATTAAAACTATTGTGAATAGTAAAGTTGTAGATCTTTGAGTCTTTTTTCATCTGGAACTGGAATCACTTCAATCCGATATCGGAGTAAAACGTTATGTCCAAAATACAAAATTGCACAGGGCTGGAATTTCTGAAGTTGTACACTGTTAAGAAAGCCCTATTAAATTTATAGTCTCCAAAATCCAAATATCAAGTCCATTTTTCTAGATATGCATCCAAATTATTATTTCACCTACATAAAATATAAAATCACAATAAACATAAATATAATTATTATTTAATAAATGTGCCTAATTAAGGGGATTAATGAAACTATAAGTGTAAATGATTAATTTTTTTTAATAAATGTGTACTTTTTACTGTTCATCACACCCCTCAATCAGCTTATTACTAGTCCTTAGTAATTTAAGTGAAAAAACTTTAAAATGACAAATCCTTAAACAAATTAATAATTTTTTTTTCTAAATGATCAAATCAATAAATTCTCATGTACTTTTTACCCTTATTCCATACACATAAACAATGTATTAATCAATTCATTGTGTCCACAATATTCACAGGTCTCGTTGAAAAGAGAGTAATATTTTTGTCCTAAAATTATATCAGAGTTCACACCATTTGGTAATGAAAGTTTATTTATAAATACAAAAATATATATTTTTTAAATAATGATGCCTCTTCAATCCTCGTTGAAAATTCGCGATTAGCCAAGGTTCTGACCCTATGCAGAATTAAACATAATAAACAAGTCAAGTCATGATTACTGTAACTATGAAATTTTAGCAGGCAATTACGATGTCAACCAACAACAATAAAATCCACAATATCAATTCAAAGTAAAATATATATTGCGGAAAATAAAACAATCACATAAAATCAACACAATAATTTTGGTGACGAAGTGGAAAACTCGTGCGAGTAAAAAAACACTCCAGGTATATCGGCTACCAGCCCAATCCACTATATAGAGAAAAACGTACAGCGATGGTCAAGACCTATGGTGGTAACTCCACCGACTCAAGTACCTCAATACTGCAAGAACTGAAAGTAACTCCTCAAGCCCGCGACCCACGATTTTCTTCAGAATTTCTAAAGTCTATGAGTAGATTGTATCCTTACGCACACCGGAACTCCGACTACCAAACTTCCTCCTTAAGAACTCTGAAGGATTGGGAATTTTTGGTTTGGTTGTGTTGAAGGTTTATCAAAGAGGGATTCATATCATTAATGAAGAAGACAAGAAGATGAAGAAGTCTTCAATGGTGGAATCAAATAAGGTTGAACGCTTCGAGAGATTTTGGCTCAAGGAAAATGTATTTCAACTATTTGGGATGGTGGCTACATGTTTTATTTATAGGTAGGGTGAAAAGCTAGGGTTTTTCGAAGGCAAAAGGCTGAAAAACACGTTCAGATGCGACAGGCATTCGAACGCTTTCTCAAACGCAGCACGAACACACGCCTACTGGAAAGACTCGTTCGAACGCTACTCGAACGCACCACGAACGGATGCTCTCTGGAATGTCCCCGTTCGAACGCACCAAGAACGTGACTCGAACGTTTGCTCTCTAGAATGATCTCGTTCGAACCCAAGGTAGAACGTGCCACTAACGCCACATGTTCGAACGCCTAAATGAACGCGCCACTAACAAGATGCTCCAGTTCTGCCAAAAACCAGTCCAATTGCACCAAGTACTAGAAGATAAATTACAACTCAATTGAACTTGATTTGTCACGGGCATTACCAATAAAAATGGAACTAACAATCTCCTCATTTGGCATTCCGTGACAAAACACTACATAATACAAAGACTACGATAATAGACCCAAAAAGAAAATACTCAATTGTCAACCATCAAAACATTGACTTATTACATTAGGACTCGATCTAATACCCAACCAAGTAGTCTTGAAATCAATGCCACCGCAGCAAATAACATACTTACCTGAAACATCCATAAACAATAATATACCGTGAAAAACATTGAGATTATCAAGTATAACATAAGACATGTATAACACTCATGCATGTACAAGTAGATATCTTTCTCCCCTTTAATCATAACTATACTTAAAACAGAGATATCAAAAGGATATTCTACGGTACTACTCCCCCTTAATCTACTCTCCCCATTTTTATCACGAAATGACAAATGATGAAGGTACCAGGATAAACAACAGGAGAAAAACACATGCAAGAGTATATGCAAAAAAAACTTACTCCCCCTTACTGACAGGCTCACACAGTTAGATTAAAATCATATGGGAAGTAAACACTAAAAGATGTGCAACACAAATGGTATACAATGACATGAAGCACACATCATGAGGAAAAAAATGCTTATAAAAAAAACTGACTGAAACCGTACTTCAAGCAAAGACAATGATACCCAGTCAGTATTCAGCTGTTTATGACATGAAACAATATGCATCATTTTAACTTTGGCTAAAGACAACATTATGCATATGACATAAACACCAAAGCATAACAAGCACTTGCGTGAAAAATAAGTGCACAACGAATCAAGGCTTAAGACCTTATTTTATGAGCTGGACACAGCTAAAGAAATCCATCTCATAACAAACCAAGTCCACAAAAATAGATGTTCAAACCCACAACACTAGGACCTGAAATTAAACAACATTGGTTGCATGCTATGATATTTCCCCATAACAATCATGAGCTCATACAAAAACAACTCTTTCGAGTGAAGGGTTTTTGCCCTTATCTTTTGAATTTGGCCCCATTGGCTCTTTTTCACTTCAGTCTCATGTATATTTTTTTATTTCTTTTTACTTTTATAAGGGGATAACAAGGTCATCTAGTCAAAGGTCACACTATTTAGTAAACAAGTATGATAGAAATTAGATTGCCAGTCCAAAACCTCATACATGCGACCAAGCCTTGACATAATAAAATGGTGTATGTGAGGTGCAAGCACAAGATATACAAAGGGTTTTTATCATATACACATATGCATATAGAGCATCAAGAAAAATATAAGCATATTATACATGCATAACCATATATCCTACATACCAGGATCACATGCATATGCTATTCATGCTCTAACAAGCCATAAAAAAAATTGGTCATTTTCAATTTATAATTTTTTTTGTATTTGTTCAGATTTAACAAAAAAATAAAAATAAAGACACAACATGGCTTGTCAATATCCAATGGTACGTGGAGTTGTATCCCGAGTACAGATCATACTACCGTCCATTCGGAATCGGCTATGAAATTTATGTCCAGATTTCCATTCTATATACCAAGGAATATAAACAAAAATAAAACACACACACCCATATGTAGTGAAACAAAATAAACGTGCAAATACATAAAACACACACACACACACACACACATGCAATGGGAAAACAAATGCAACTTCTAGCAAGAGTTACACCGGAGTGCACTCTCATCATCCCTGTCAGGATCAAGGCATTCAGAAGTATATGGGAAGACATCTTGCTTCCTCACCCAAATCTTTCTAGGAACCTCTTCCACTTGAGAATTCCTAGTCAACACTGCAAGTTTCTCACTAAGGGATTGAGCTTGTTTGGTTAGTGCAGAAACTTGAGAAACTAGATTTGAAGAATCAAATCTATGATACACACTCTTAGGCCTCTTCTTTTGCTTTTGCAACATGAAGCACTTAGGCCTAATGTGTCATGCCTTGCCATAGTGGTGGCATACATGCACAAACCTCGGATGAGAGCGAGGTTTTCCCACAACACCTCTAAATTGAGATTGGGTCACAAGACAAGGGACAGACGGAGGAATCACATGACTACACTCAACAGGCTTCTTACCTAAGTCATGTTTAGGAGGTTTAGGTACTATTCTAGATGTTGACGCCTTATCACAGTTAGGCTCAAAACAAATACTTAACATACGGTCCATTTTCTTATTCCCACTAGAAAATGCAGACAACTGAGTTCTAGCATCTTCAAGTTCAGCGTCTAAAGTTTGGACCCTATCAACTAGGCCTCTATTCCTCTCCTCCAGGACATCTACCATCAAGAGGCTTTGCTCAAATTTGGCTTGAGCTTAATTCTTTTCTAGCTCAACTAGTTTCAGCATCTTATTGACCTTTATATTGGTCTTCTTAATAGCTAAACTCTCATTAAACAATTCAACATAAGCTACTTGAAGACTTTCCTCATCTACAGACTCATCGAGAGAGACTTCTGAATCAGCATCGTTACCTTCAATCTCTCTCTCATTAGTCACACTAGCAGTAAATGCCATATAATTGCCCTTATTCTTAGGAGAATCATCACCTTCAGAATCATTAAGGGAAGCGGCCATGGCCTTTCTTGCCTTTAGCCCTAAGGTATGTGGGACACTCAGATCTAACGTGCCCATATCTTCACATTCATGGCACTGGACACCACAGGATCTACTATCCATGTCCTCTCTAGACTCTCTCATGCTATGCCTACTCTCCCTAGGCTCATCCTCCATATCTCTATCACTACTATGGCCACTCTTTTTCAGCTTAAGAAATTTCCTAAACTTCTTTGCAAACAAGGCCAAATCATGATCTGTGAGGGTATCCTCATCACTAGACGAACCATGGATAACTTCCTTCGCGATCTTCATCACTATATTTTTGGGCTTTTGATACCCAGGAAGTTTCTGCTCATAAACCTGCAGTTTTCCTATGAGGTCTTCTAAATTAAGCTGATTGAGGTCATTTCTTTCCTCGATGGCGGTGATTTTCGGTAGGAACTTATCAGGCAGGGATCTAATGATTTTTTTAACTATCATACTGCTATGAATAGTCTCACCTAGGTTACAACTAGAGTTAACGATATCGTTAATCTCAGCATAAAACTCATCGAAGGTCTCATCATCTTTCATATGGGCGACCTCAAACCTAGTAGCAAGATCCTAGAGTCTATTATTTTTAACATACAATGTGCCCTCATGCACAGTCTGCAGGATGTCCCAAGCATCCTTGGCTATCTCACACATATAGATTCTCCTAAACTCAGCAGAACATACAACACCATGTATGGCATTAACCGCCATGTGTTCCTATTGCTAGCATCAAATTCATCATTGGTCCAGGTCATTTTGTCTTTAGGGGAAGAGACCCCATCAACTATAACAATGGGAGGTTTCCACCCGTGTTCTACTATCATCTAGACCTTCTCATCTAAGGACTTAAGGAAAGCTTTGAGACATTTTGGCTTAAGGAAAATGTGTTTCAACTCTTTGGGATGGTGGCTACATGTTCTATTTATAGGTAGGGTGAAAATCTAGGATTTTTCAAAGGCAAAAGGCTGAAAAACGCATTCAGATGCGACTGGCATTCGAACACTTTCTCAAACGCAGCACGAACACGCGCGCCTACTGGAAAGACTCATTCGAACGCTACTCGAACGCACCACGAACATATGCTCTCTGGAATATCCCTGTTCGAACGCACCAAGAACGTGACTCGAACGTTTGCTCTCTAAAATAATCTTGTTCGAACCCTAGGTAGAATGTGCCACTAACGCCACACGTTCGAACAGCTAAACGAATGCGCCACTAACAAAGATGCTCCAGTTCTGCCAAAAACTAGTCCAATTGCACCAAGTACTAGAAGATAAATTACAACTTAATTGAACTTGTTTTGTCACGGGCATTGCCAATAAAAATGGAACTAACACTCGTAATGAGCTTTGGGCCAGTGACTCCCAAACCAGTTGGCTTTAGGGCACTAGGTGTTAAAACACCCTTACGAACTTAATTACCCGGATCTTAGATATTAAAAGAAAAAGTGTCTGATTTCCTTAAGCTTTCTCTTTAATCCATGTAACGAGCTTTGGGTCACTGACTCCCAGACCAGTTGGCCTTAGGACACAAAGTGTTAAAACACCCATACTGACTTAATAGCTCGAGTTAGAGAGGCTACGAAATTGAATTTATTCATACATTTTTTTACAAACTCAAGCTCTATTGTTTTACGCGAGCAAACACTGTTTACTGAGGCAAGATGTCTGGTTACTAAGTAAGAGCATGGTTAGATTTTTTTTTGAATAAAATACTAATTCCACTGCCTTTAGTGTTGGACAATTATGACCCATAACATCACTATTTGTAAAAGACATTGGTTTTTATACAAATTAACTATGTGACAAAGGAAATTGTTATTTTATCATTTTGTAATTAGATTACTTGAATATATAAATGATAAAAGTCATTATGATTAGTTCCAGATTAATAAGATATGAGAAAGTATCAATCCATGTAAGGTTTAATCATTAAATATCCATAGTCGTAGTATTATCGAGACTGGACATCGATAATGCAGAATAGACTAGTATTGCATTTGTGCGGGTTATGGAAGCGTAACGACATAGTTCTCATATATTTGGGTATTGGATACTCATGCAATTGTAATAGGAGGTTATGTTTGTTGATGGTACGGAAATAACTTCGCTCTGGATAGACCCCTCGGAATCCCATTGGTAGTATGACTATGTGTCTATGAGAATCTAAATTAGGATAGGTGTATTTGGTCTTAACCTGAGACTTGCATCGCTAATACTTGCGACAATCAGTACGCTTTGGTTTTGGTCATCCGGGGCTTTAATAGGTTCTGTGTACGCCTCTTCTGGGATTATTGAGAATCGTAGTGTATTGGGTGTAATGTCAAGATGGAAGTATCACTTCAGTCATATGGAGATGATGACCACACAGGGATACAGAACCGGTACTCTAATATGTTGCAACTATTGGGATAATATGCAAGGTCATGATTATCCGATTAAAGAGACTAGTTGCTAATGATCCGATATATGCTTCGTAGGGGCAGACATAATTCCAGCCCCAGGCCTAACATGTGGCATCCGATACTGGATCATAATACGCAATACTTAGTATACTACGCTTGATAAAGATTATGTATTCCTTAAAAGAATATTTCTGGAGAATTGGGTAGGCACGGTGTTTTGCTAGAAGCCAACCATGTCTTGTAAATCGGTAAGAATGTGGTAATGGATACGCACGTGTTCGGATAGTCCGACGATCGGATTTACTGCCAACATATCCAGGAATCTCATGGGTCACTTCCCAAATATTCACCGATGATGTTTGACTCGAACATAATTAATCTAGGCTTAATTATCAGAGAGAAAATTAATCTGGGATTAATTACGGCAAGAATTTATCTAAGATAAAATTAGATTAGAAGAGAGGGAATGATTAATTTGGAATTAATCTATCAAATAATATATTCGATATATTAATTGAAATTAGATTTCAATGCGGAATTAAAATTGGATTTTAATTCGGGCAAACGAATTAATTTAGAATTAATTCGTAAGCGATTTTAATAATAATATCGCAACAGCAAATTCGTTAATTCAGAATTAAACGAACCCGGGCCCGAGAAAAGTTGCGTGTTGGATTGTTCGACTTAAATTCAGAATTTACAAGTGGTGGGACCCACTTGACTTACATCAACTAGTTTGACTAGTGATGGAAGTGGATAAAGGTTGAGTGAAAAACTTGGGTTGCTTGTTTTGTACACTAATAAAATCCAACACACTTTGTCTTTATTTTGAAAAGATATACCAACTTTGAGATTTGATTTTTGGTAATTGATTTTAGAAAATCAAATACACAAAAACAAAGCAACTTTCTCTCTCTCATTCCCTCAAAAAGCCAAGAGCTTCTCCCTCCCCCTTAGAAATTTTGTTGCAAATTTTCTTCAAGTTATCTATTCAAGGAGTCATTCAAGGTGGTAGGGAAACTAATCCTTTGAGTTTGGAACACAAAGCAAGCTTGGAGCTTCAACAAATGATCAAAAAGTTTTGAACTTCATACATCCGTCAAATCCGTTCAATGTAAGTCTTCCGCAACTTCTTTGAATATTCACACACCGAATCATGATTAGAGATCATTGGAATGTTCTAAAACACTAACAATGGTATCAAGAGCCTTTTCTAAGCATGAAATGAGTTTAGGGTTTATATACTTTAATTTTGGTTTTTTTATGTTTTGAGCATGATTTCTTCAAATTATTTGTTTGGTTGAGCTTGGATGATGATGAATTGGATTTGTGCCTCTTAAATTTGAGAAAATTGATTGGATAAATTTTCCCTAATTCCTTGCAAAAGCCGAATATGAACCCTAGCATATATCATGGTGATTTTTGATTTTAGACCATTGGATGTGTTTAAAGCATGATGTGTATATTGATTGTTGATTTAATTAGATTGAAATCAAAATTGGATATTAATTATGCCAAATTGCCGTGACTATAGAAGCATGAAATTGATTGATTTTGCTTCAATTTGTGTTGTATATGAGTTGGTTAATTAAAGCATGACTAATTAGTTTAATTGGTGTTTTGGAAATATTGATTTAACTAATTAATTATGGCTATTACACTTTAATTAAAATTAATGTGAAATTTGGAATTTGTATTAATTAAAATTAGTCTTTAATTTTGAATGGGCTAATATTGTTGTATTTGGGCTTAATGGGCTTGGTTGGGCCAAGCTTGGTTTATGACAATTGGATTGGATCCAAATTGGGCCTAAAACCATTCCATAAAGTCCAAATATAATAATTGGGCCTTTTAATAATTTAATTGGGCCCAAATTGATTTTTGGCAAATATGGTGATTCCTAAATTGGGCCTTGGCATTTGGGTTTGATACATATTGGCCAAAGCCCATGATTTAAGAATTAATTAAAAGCCCTTTGGACTTTAATTAAATTGATATTGGATGTTAATTGGGCCTTTGAGACCCATTTAGATTGGATTTAGAATTAAAGTCTATAAGGCACATAAATAAGTGTAATTATTTAATTTGAATTAAATTAGAATTAGTATTGAATACAAATTAAATTGGATTTAAAATTATAGTTCAATATAATTCAAGAATACGTACTTTGAGTGTTTATTCTTAAACGAGTTGGACTCGCGCAAATCAAATCGTTGTTTGAACATTAGATGGTCATTAATTCAAAGATTAATTAATTGGATTAGATTGATTGAATAACATGCTTTGTGTGAATACATGGATGTATTATTGAATAATGTATATCAGATGGATATTAGGGGTTGGGTAATTTTGGTAATTGTTGTAATAAATTTAGAATTTATAAATTGGACCTGCGTGTCCAGCCTTTTATCTCTTGACTCTTTGTATTTCTCTTCTCACCAATTCCCCTAACAATGGTTTCTATTGTATTAGTGTAATTGGGATTATAAGAAATGAGAGGTGCTAAGGATTAGTTAGGGATAATGAGAGTTAGAATGTGTTGCGAGAGAGAGGAAATTGAGAGATTTGTTTTGGAACAATTTGTTAAATATCCATCCGCATATCATTATTATTTATTTCGCGCCTTATTATGCTTTTAGAATGCATGCTTAGGGTGTATGATGAGACCTAATCAAAGATAATAAATTGGTTGCCAATTTACGTGAAAAACCCTCAATATAATATTAAGCGATTTCCTTCCATTGAGTGGTTCTCTCTCAAGATCAAAATTGACATTGGTTTGTTGGCCAAAGTCAAGATCAATGTCTATCACGGATGTGTGTGAACCACGAAAGCTTTGTTCCATATCGCATGTCTTGGGCGGTTGTGACTTGTTGGCTAAAGTCAAGGTCACTTCTTGTTCATCGACATGGATTACGAAGGTTTCCCACTGCCAATGGGTCGCGCTTAACTGGAATCATTAAGCTTGTTGAGCCAAAGCCAAGGCTTAGTTGATTCAGAGGAAAAGGTTAGGAAATATATTGTATATATTGACATATATATTGTATATATGTTTCGGACTTGGAGGTCCACCTACCAAATTTAGGAATTGGATGGGATCCAATTGATCTTAGAGATCTACCTATTAAGTTTCATACAGCTTGTTGGCCAAAGTCAAGGTTGTGTGTTATTTAACGGGATCCTAGCCCACTAGGAAACTAGGTTTCTCGAGTACTCAATAGAAGGTTAGAGAGGCTCGTCGAAAAATAGTGGGAAGCCAGTATTGAATTTGCAATTTCGTTTAAATACTTGCCAAATACGCGCTTTCAAATTATTTTGTCATTTGATATATTTATATTAGTTGGACTAAAATTTTATTATTTTCTTTTAACAGTTGGACTGTGCCCGTAATCGTTAATTGAATATTTAGACTATTGCAATTAAGATGGCCGGAAAGATCAACGTTATGGACATTATCATGGGCGAAAATGTCTTTAATGGTGCAAACTTTCCTGACTAGGATATGAACCTCATGATTGTCCTGGGGGCTGAGAAGATGCTCTATACGATAGAGAGACCTCTCGGGCCTAAGCCCGGAATTGAGCAGCCACTTGAGCTTGAGCTTTGGAAGACTCACAGTGATGACCACTCAACTGCTTAATCCGTCATGCTTGCTGCAATGACCCCACAATTTCGTCGTCAAAACAAGGGATTGGATCCCCACGAAATGATGTTGAAATTGAGGGACCTTCACTGATCTAACCTTAGATCGCAGAAGTATGAGTTGCAGAATAAGCTCTTTCACTCTCGAATGTCAAAGGGTACATCTGTCGAGCACCATGTGTCGCAGATGATTGCTGACATCGAACAGCTGGGTTAGCTAGGCATAACCTTTGAGGCTGAGACTTCCATAGATTTGATCTTACAGTCTTTTCCTAACAGCTGGAGTGGGTTCATCATGAACTATAATATGATGAACCAAGATCATACTCTTGGAGAGTTGATGGAAATGCTGTGAGAGATGAGAAGTAGAAAATGAGCTTTTAAAGGGCAAAAAACACGAGGCGCACTTCGCTTCGACATCTCAGTCTGTCAAGGCTTGGCCAAAGGCTACTGAAGGCATGAAGAAGAAGAAGAGAAAGGGCAAGGCCAATCATCAAAGTCTTCTGGGAAGGAAAAAGACAAATCCCAAGATATCTGCCTACAGTGTGGCAAACGGGGTCACTGGAAGCGTGACTGCCGTGAGTACAAGGCGCACATGAAGGAAGTGAAAGCGAGCAAGACACCGACTTTAGATATGTTTGTTATTGAAATAAACATGTCTACTTCTAGTTTTAAAATTATTTTTTGATTCTGGTTATGGTACCCATATATGTACTGATGTGCAGGATCTGCAGATTAGCAGGAGACTGACTTTAAGAGAGATCGACCTCTGAGTTGGAAATGGGACTAAAGTCGCCGTTTTGGCTGTTGGGACTATATTTTGGAACTGCCCTCGGGGCATGTACTTACTTTATCATACTGCTATTATGTACCTAGTTTGACTAGAAACATTATATCTATATCTTGTTTAACCCAATTTGGGTATACTTTTGTATTCAGAAACACCAGATGTTTTGTTTATAAAAATAATTTTGAGATATGTAGTGCTGATGTTAATAATGGTCTTTATATTTTGAATATAAATCAATCTCAAACATATAACATGACAAACAAAAGGCTTAAATTAAGTAATAAAGATGAAACTATATGTGGCAATGTCGTTTGGGACACATTAACAAGACTCATATATCCACGCTTTCGAAGAGTGGATACTTGGACGGATTTGATCCAAATTCATATGACATCTGCGAATCTTGTTTATTAGGCAAAATGTCTAAAACACCTTTTAGTGGTAAAGATGCATGTGCCACCGAACTGTTAGCCCTTGTTCATAGGGACGTATGTGGGCCCATGTCTAGCCGGGCTAGAGGTGGATATGAATACTTCGTAACATTTACGGATGATGCATCGCGTTATGGTTATGTGTATCTTATGAGACACAAGTCAGAAACTTTTGAGAAATTCAAAGAGTTTCGACACGAATAGAAAAATAGACCAGAAAAAGTATTAAAACATTACGGTCGGACCGCGGTGGAGAATACTTGAGCAATGAGTTTCTCGATTACTTGAAACAGTATGGTATACTTTCATAGTGGACTCCTCCGGAACACCTCAATTAAATGGTGTGTCCGAACGGAGAAACCGAACTTTGTTGGACATGGTAAGGTCTATGATGAGTCGCACAGAGCTACCAATTTCCTTATGGGGATATGCATTGAACAGTGCAATACTTATTTTGAATAAGGTTCCGTCAAAGTCTGTTCAGCAGACTCCATATGAAATATGGACATGAATTCCTGAAGTTTTGGGGATGCTGGGCATACGTTAAACATTTGGATGGTACAAAACTAGAACCCAAATCGGATAAGTGCCTATTTGTAGGTTATCATAGGGAAACCAAAGGATATTACTTCTACCGCCCTCAAGAGAACAAGGTATTTGTTGCTCTACATACGGTTTTCCTCAAAAAGGAATTCCTAAATGCAGTGGTAAGTGGGAGGAAAGTAGAACTCGATGAAAATCAGAGTGATATGTTCCTGGCACTAATTCCATAACGGAACACGAACAGTTTATCAGGGATGAGACTGTACTACAATATTCTAATACATAAGAACCGCATTGGTCGGAGAGAGTCAGAAAACAACCTGAGAGGTATGGGTTTCTGATCTCACCTCACGTAAATATTAATCTTATTGAGGATAATGAGCCGGCTATGTATGAGGAAGTGATACAAGGTATCGACTCCGCTTTATGGCAAGAAGCCATGAAGTCCGAAATGGATTCCATGTATACCAACCAAGTTTGGACACTGGTTGATGCACCAGAAGGCGTAAAGCCTATTGGTTGTAAATTGGTATTCAAGAGGAAGACTGACATGGATGGCAACATATAAACGTACAAAGCTAGGCTTGTAGCGAAAGGGTATCGTCAACGACATGGTGTCGACTATGACTAAACTTTTTCACCTGTTTTTATGATTTAATCCATTTAGATAATGCTTGCTATTGCTGTATATTTCGATTATGAAATATGGCAGATAGACGTCAAAATCGCTTTCCTTAACAGAAACCTTTTGGAGGATGTTTATATGCAACAACCTGACGGTTTTATCGTACCAAAATATGCAACAAAGTTTGCAAGTTAAATCGATCCATTTATGGATTGAAGCAAGCATCACGTTCTTGGAACCAACGTTTTGATGATATCATAAAAGAATATGATTTCGTTCAAAACGAGGATGATCCTTGTGTATATAAAAAGGTTAGTGGGAGCGCACTGACATTCATTTTCCTTTACGTTGATGATGTATTACTTATTGGCAATGACATTCCCATGCTATAATCGGTGAAAGCTTGGTTTCATTAAAATTCTCCATGAAGGATCTGGGAGAAGCAGATTTTATTCTGGGAATAAGGATCTACCGGGATAGATCTAGAAAGCTTCTTGGACTCTCCCAGAGCTCGTACATTGACAAAGTGTTGAAGAGATTCAACATGGATCAGTCTAAGAGAGGACTGTTGCCAGTACAATGCGTGTCTCTATCTAAGGACATGTGTCCTAAAACTCAAGATGAGAGAGACAACATGAGTCGGATCCCATTCACTTCTGCAGTCGGATCGATCATGTATGCCATGATATGTACGCGACCTGATGTCTTGTATGCTTTGAGCATGTGTAGTCGCTATCAGGCTGATCCATGTGATGGTCACTGGGTTGCGGTTAAGAACATCTTTAAGTATCTTACACGAACTAAGGATGCTTTCTTAATCTATAGAGATGGAGAACTTGAGGTAACTGGGTTTACCGATGCAAGTTTCTAAACCGATAAAGACGACTGTAAGTCACAATCTGGGTACATATTTTATTTGAACAACGGAGCAGTGAGCTGGAAATCTTCCAAGCAAGAGACTATTTCCGATTTAACACACGGAAGCGGAATATATCACTGCAGCTGAGGCAGTAAAAGAGGCAGTTTGGATCCGTAAATTCCTAATTGGATTAGGAGTAGTTCCGTTAGCAGATGAGCCCGTTCCTTTGTATTTTGACAATAATGGGGCTATAACGCAGGCTAAGGAACCGCAGTCTCATCAACGATCCAAGTATATACTTCGATGTTTCATCTGATTTGTGAGATCATACATCGTGGCGATGTGAAGATCGAGAAGGTCGCATCAGATGACAACATTACAGATCCGCTGACGAAGGTTATTTCTCAATAAAATTTTGAGCGACATGTACATAGTTCAGGTGTTAGATACTTGAGTGATTGGCTATAGGCCAAATGGGAGATTGTTGGACAATTATGACCCATAGCATCACTATTTGTAAAAGACATTGTGGTTTTTGTACAAATTAACTACGTGACAAAGGAAATGACAGTATCAATCCACGTACAGTTTAATCATTAAATATCATAGTCGTAGTAGTATTATCGAGACTGGACATCGATAATGCGGAATAGACTAGTATTGCACTTGTGCGCGTTATGGAAGCGTAACAGCATAGTTCTCATATATTTGGGTATTGGATACTCAGGCAATTATAATAGGAGGTTCTGTTTTCCGATGGTACGGAAACAGCTTCGCTCTGGATAGACCCCTCGGAATCCCATTGGTAGTATGACTATGTGTCTATGGGAATTCGAATCAGGGTAGGTGTATTTGGTTTTAACCTGAGACTTGCATCACTAATACTTGCGACAATCAGTACGCTTTGGTTTTGGTCGTTCGGGGCTTTAACAGGTTCTGTGTACGCCTCTTCTAGGTTTATTGAGAATCGTAGTGTATTGGGTGTGAAGTCAAGATGGAAGTATCACTCCAGTCATATGGAGATGATGATCACGCAGGGATACAAAACTGGTACTCTAATATGTTACAACTATCGGGATAATATGACAAGGTCATGATTATCCGATTAAAGAGACTAGTTGCTAGTGATCCGATATATGCTTCGTACGGGGCATACACAAATCCAGCCCCATGCCTAGCATGTGACATCTGATACTGGATCGTAATACACAATACTTAGTATACTACGCTTGATAAAGATTATGTATTCCTTAAAAGAATATTTCTGGAGAATTTGGTAGTTACGGTGCTTTGCTAGAAGCCAACCATGTCTTGTAAATCGGTAAGAACATGGTACAGGGTACGCACGTGTTCGGATAGTCCGACGACCGGATTTATTGCCAACATATCCATGAATCTCATGGGTCGCTTCCCAAAGATTCACCGATTACTTTTGACTCAAGCAGAATTAATCTAGGATTAATTATAAGAGAGAAAATTAATCTGAGATTAATTACGGCAAGAATTTATCCATGATAAAATTCGATTAGAAGAAGAGAGAGAACGATTAATTTGGAATTAATCGATAAATAATATATTCGATATATTAATTGAAATTACATTTCAATGCGGAATTAAAATTGGATTTTAATTCGGGCAAACGAATTAATTTAGAATTAATTCGTAAGCGATTTTAATAATAATATCGCAACGGCAAATTCGTTAATTCGGAAGTAAACGAACCCGGGCCCGAGCGAAGTTGCATGTTGGATTGTTCGACTTAAATTCAGAATTTACAAGTGGTGGGACCCACTTGACTTACATCAACTAGTTTGACTAGTGATGGAAGTGGTTAAAGGGTGAGTGAAAAACTTGGGTTGCTTGTTTTGTACACTAACCAAATCCAACACACTTTGTCTTTATTTTGAAAAGATATACCAACTTTGAGATTTGATTTTTGGTAATTGATTTTAGAAAATCAAATACACAAAAACAAAGCAACTTTCTCTCTCTCATTCCCTCAAAAAGCCGAGAGCTTCTCCCCCTCCCTTAGAAATTTTGTTGCAAATTTTCTTCAAGCTAGCACTTTCAAGGAGTCATTCAAGGTGTTAGGGAAACTAATCCCTTGAGTTTGGAACACAAAGCAAGCTTGGAGCTTCAACAAAGGATCAAAAAGTTTTGAACTTCATACATCCGTCAAATCCGTTCAATGTAAGTCTTCCGCAACTTCTTTGAATATTCACACACCGAATCATGATTAGAGATCCTTGGCATGTTCTAGGAACACTAACATTTAGGTGCTACCTCAAACAAACTAGGGAACTGAATATTGTAAAATTTTCACTTACAACCCATGTTTATATGTTACTGTGTATGTTGATAATATCTGTCAGATGAGCATATGAAGATCAAATTTAATCAATATTATGGAGAATTCACAAATTTAAATGATTCAAAGAGAAATGAAAAAAATTAACTTGTTACGAATTATTTTGAGATGCATCTCAGGAGCGAAAACTCCTTATACAGCCACCTCTGAACAAAATTCCACTTGATTATTCAAAAAATTATTGTTAGTTTGTGTGTAGTTTTTTTTTTGAAAAAAACAAAAGAAAATCAACACAAAATACTTTTTTACACACAAAATAAGAACAAAGCAAAAACAATATAAAAAAAAAACTTTTTTTTTTTTTGAAAAACACAGCAACGAAATATAAAAATAAAAACTATCTAGTCAACTATCCCATCCCCCTAACCAATTTGAGACATTGTCCCAAATGTCTAAAAAAGAAGAAGTAAAGTTTAGAAGACATCACCTGGTTAGTGTGGAATTGATAATTGAATCTACGACTATTTTAATAGAAAAGAAAGAAAAAAATTACAGATTAAGATTCAAGTCCACTCTACGCTTCTTGCCACGATTGTTACCAGACCAATTCAACTTGGAAAGAATGGGGTTGATTTTTGGTTCATAAGCTAAGAGTTGGTCAATTAAAACATCAGCTGTTCTTGCAGTTATGAAGATATCTTTTACTGATTTTGAAATAAACCCATTTCTTTTGGCATCTTCAAGAAATACAAAAAGAAAATCGAAAAATCCATCAACATTAAGTAGTCCAATGGGTTTTTGGTGAATGTTCAAGTTCGCTCATGACGCAACTGTGAATATTTCTTCCAACATGCTAAGCCCACCTGGTAAAGCAATAAAAGCTTAGCATGATTGATCATTTCAGTAAGTCTTTCAGACATAACTGAGACAATGCATTCTTCTCCATTTGATTTTCCGATGAGGTTTTCGTCTGCCAAAAGTTTTGGAATGATCCCCAAAACTTGACTGCCACCTTCTTGTACGACCTTTGAAACACATCCCATCAATCCAAGATTGCCACCGCCATATACTAAGTGCATGTTTCTTTCCACCATAACTCTACCCAATTCTTTTGCAGCCTCAACAAATTCTGGTTTAGTTCCAAAGCTAGTTTCATAAAAAAACACAGATATTAGTAACTCGTTGTCTTGAAGTTTTCTCTATTTTTCTACTATCTCTATGATCTAGATGTGTTGAAGAGGGAAATGACGAGATGAATTTATAGATCCTGAAAAATGGTGGGTAATAAATGCATTAGTACCTGCAAAATGACAATTGTCAGATAAACAGTAAGATAAATCATGAAAGTCAAAAAGTTTACATACTGTCTGCAAAAGTAAAGGAAATCAAAACAGTAAATTAAAGAATATCAAAACAGTAATTTAAAGTAAAGGAAATCAAAGCAATTAAAAAAATATGTACTGGTAGTTGTGATTGTGGCTCATATCTTCATCTGGTTTTACGTCCAGTAACGGCTTGAATGCCCTATATGGGTCAGGGATAGGCTTCCCATCCAATTTTCTTATAAATTGGCAAACAAGGTCTTTTAAAGTCAGATTCCCGAGACTATATTGTTGTCTTTCTTTTTCGAATTGTGTATGCAAATTGTGAATTACTCAATGAACATGTCCACTGGGATGCGTCTCAAGAGTCAGTGATATATCATCTAAAGACTCCTTACTCAAGCCATCTCTAATGAATTGAATTTTGTCTTCGCGATTGTCAGACACCATTCTTAAAGAACGACAACGAGTGTTGCACGTACAACATGTATATTTATAACAAACACCTAACTGTTTATCTCTTCGTTATTAACATATGTGTTTTTCCCTAAACCAGACATGTGAGAAATGAAAGAGTCAGATGACTCACCTGCCAAGCGAACACTTGCTTCAATTACCCAACGAACATCACTAGGAATACCATGGATCATAAGAAGATTCATTATTTCGGTGCGTGCTTTGTAAATTTTCATCAGAGTATTTTGAGGGAAAGAATGGAACTGATTGTGGAGTTTTGTGAGAGTTTCTTCTATGCCTTGATAGCTCCAGTCTGGAGGTATTTTTCCTTCTTGATCGCTTGTGAGAGAGGAAGAAATTTCCACATGATAAGTTTGTTCATCTCCAAGAAATGCATTCTTCAATCCTTCTGGCAAAGTCTTCAATTCCAAATTGGATGTTTCCTTATGTTTTTCTTCTTCCAGTGTTCCCAGTTCCTCAAAATTTTGATTCTCTCCATCATCTTCCAGTACCCGTGTAGAATCAAGTAAAAAATCATTAGGAATATCTGAATTTAATTGTGTACTTGGTTCAAGAAAATTAGCTGTATAAATTTTTGTAGGATCAGATAAACTCCCCTGAATATATTCCTCCACAATTGGTTCAATTAATTCAATGCTCTCATCTTCACTGTCTTCATCGTATGGTTGTTTGCACATATTAAAAACATTTAGCTCCAACGTTATGTTGCCAAAAGATAAATTCATGATTCCATTCCTACAATTAATTAAAACGTTAGCTGTTGCTAAAAATAGGCGACCAAGTATTACATGAATTGACTTATAACTGTCTGCTACAGGTTCTGTTTCCAAGACAATAAAATCCACAAGATATATGAATTTATCGACTTGTAATAACACATCTTCCACAATTTCTTTCGGTACCTTGACTGATCTATCAACAAGTAAAAGAGTAGTTGAGGTTGGCTTTAACTCGCCAATATTAAGTTATTGGTAAACCAAAAATGGAAGCAAATTGACACTGGCTCTAAGATCAAGCAAAACATGTTCAATTTTTTGATTTCCAGTAATACATGAAATAGTTGGACAACCAGGGTCATTGTATTTTAATGCATTATTAGTTGAGAGAATGGAACTTACCTGTTCAGCTAGAAAATCTTTCTTTCTTACCTGATGTTTCCTTTTAACTATGCACAAGTCTTTCAGAAATTTGACATAAGATGGTATCTGTTGGATGACATCTAACAAAGGAATATTGACCTTTACCTGTTTGAATATTTCATATATCTCTAGGAAATGGTTCAATTTCTTTGTTTTTAATGGCTGTGGAAATGAAGGTGCTTGAGAGAAATTATTATCATCAATGACAGGTAATGGTTCATCAACCCCTTCCTTACCCTATGAATCTGATTTATTTTCATCTTGTGAGGTTCAAGAAAAGGTTTGTGAATGACCTTACCACTGCGAAGAGTAATAACAAATTTTACATGGTTTATATGTTGACTACCAGAACTACCATCGTGAGGGTTTTGATGACTCTTGGGGTTTGGCTATGGTTATGCATGAAACTTTCCTTTCTCATTAATGGTCAAAGCAGATCTGATTTTGGAGAAAGTATCTTTCAGATCAATTAATGTTTGCACATTTTGGTTATTGATTGCTTCTTATTTTTCAATGAATGCATGCAAGGTATCCTCAAGGACTTTCCTAGGCGGTGGGACATATGGTGCATAATTCTGGGAATTTCAGAAATTCTGGTGTACCTGGGGAGTTTGTTGCGATGGTTGTGCTTGGTTATCATTCCTCTAATTGAAGTTTGGATGGTTTCTCCAACCATAATTGTAGGTTTGGGAGTATGGGTTTAGATTTGGTCTATTGAAAGTGTTTATGGAACTGACTTGGTCATGGAGACATTCTTGCAGGGCTGGTAAGGTTGGGTAAACTTGTGTAACTTGTTCATTTGAATTACAGATTTGACAGGTGACTTCTTGAACAGACTTGATATGATCACTCTTCCTCAATTCTAATGCCTTAACGTTTTTAGCTAGAGATGCATACTTAGTAGAAAAGTCATGGTATTCCTTAAGGTTAAACATACCTCTACCATATGGTTGTGGTTTTACAGACGACTCATAAGTGCCAACTTTATCCCATTGTTGTGCATTTTCTGCTACGTTTTCTAGGTAATCTAGTGCATATTCAGGATTTTTGTCCCTAAACTCACAATTACACATCATTTATACTACTTGTCTACCTTGGGGTGTTAACCCCTCGTAAAAGTAGGCAACCAGCCTACATGTTTCAAACCCGTGATGTGGACAAACATTCAATATCTCTTTAAACCTCTCCCAACATTGATAAAATATTTCCCCCGACTCTTATGTGAAAGTCGTGATTCTCCTCTTATAGGAGTTTGTCCTGTGAGAGGGAAATAACTTTTTTAGGAACCATTCTTGTAAATCATCCCATGTTCTGATGGATCCTGACCTAAGGTTCTACAGCCAAATTTAGCTTTATCCTTTAAAGAAAATGGAAAAAACTTTAATCGAATTATATTCATGCTACAATTTTGGTCTGTGGAAGTATTACATACGTCTTCAAATTCCCTTAAGTGCTGATAAGGATTTTCTGATTCTAAACCGTGGAATGTGGGTAAAATTTGGATGACACATGGTTTAAAATTGAAACGTGCTGCATTTGAGGAAAAACAATGTAAGATGGTGATCTTGTCCTAGTAGGATTCATGAATTGTCTGAGTGTTCTAGGATGATTAAGATCGCCATGCTGAGACTCATTTTCTTCTTGATCAACTGAGTTTTCATCTCGGGCAAGTAGATTTTCATTTTGGTTCTCGGCCATTTTGACAGACGATGAAGGTGATAAAGACTCTCTATTTAATCTACCATTAGATGATCGAGATCAATGTCTCATGCAACCTAAATGCACACTATTTGCTAAAATTTAAAAATACAATACTTACAAAATAATAAAAATAACAAGTGGGACAAAAAAATATATAATGAAAATAAAATGACAAAAGAAAAAAAACAATGAAAGAAAATACAAATGTAGTGATTAGATCTAATGAGATACAGAAAATACAAACAAAAGAAATGCAAAATAAAAATAAAAATAAAAGAAAAAGAAAAAGAAAAAAATACAAGGATGTTAAATTATTATTGTATCTACTAAATTATATTCACCAGCAACGACGTCAAAAACTTAACACGCTTAAAATGCGGTTCTTTACTCCCAAGTATAAGAGTGTCGAAATAATAAAATAACCCAGTAAGACCGGGGTCGATCCACTTGGAATAGCTTTTGTAAAATAAAATAATAATTTGAGTGAAAAATAAAAAAGCTAGATTATTTAAAGTGATTGGAAATTTTAATTTAAACTGCAATAATAAAATAAAATATTACGGTTAGAGGATCCATTTTTTTTTAATATTTTAAATATAGAAATATCACTTTTTATAATATATAAATTGTAATTATTACCAAATTAATTTATTTCAAGAATTAATTATGCCAAAACATATAGAACCATCATAAAGGCGGTGATAATTTTTGTCTATAACAAGTCCAGTTAGGTACTCAATTATGCCAAATAAATGAAACTAGTCATATAGGCGGTATCAAAGTTTGTCAATAATTAATCCAGATTTAAATTAAGTATTAATCATTAGATTATAATTTATATATTATAATCTAAGTGAGATTAACCTATATTTTCATTTTAAAAGCTTCACCATTTTCCCCAGCAAAAAGAAATTAGCTAATCATAATTTGAATAAAAACACACATAATTTTATTACTGAAAGAAAAAGAAAATACAAAAAGCTTTAAAGAAAATGAAACACAAAAGAGTTGGATCCATTCACAAAATTTCAGAGAGAATCGTGTGAAGGAAGCTGAGGAAAATGAGGTGTAGAGAACCTCTATTTATAAAAATTTTGCAAGCTTTCTCCACAAATTTCTCCATAATTTTTTCCACCATTTCCTCCACAATTTTCTCCACCAAATATGAGTTTGACAATTGTAGATTGTCATTTTCCATTTTTTTTTGTTTGTTATTTTTTGATAATGACTTTAATAATTACATATAACACACTTTGGATTTTTATCAATTTCGGTCTTGAAAACTTCAGAATTAGAAACTCTTGTGAATAGTAAAGTTATAGATCTTTGAGTTTTCTTTCATCTGGAACTGTAATCACTTCAATCTGATATCGAAGTAAAAACTTATATCCAAAATACGAAAATTACGCAGGGTTGGAATTTCCGAAGCTGTACACTGTTAGAAAGCCCTATTAAATTATGGCCTCCAAAATCCAAATATTAAGTCCATTTTTCTAGATATGCATCCAAAGTATTATTTACCTACATAAAATATACAAATCACAATAAACATAAATATAATTATTATTTAACAAATGTGCTTAATTAAAGGGATTAATGAAACTATATGTGTAAAATAATTAATTTTTCTTTTAATAAATGTGTACTTTTTAGTGTTCATCGGGACCCACCCACATAATCAATATATTTTAATATTTATTTATTGTATCTTTCGTGTAATAATTAACATTATTAGTACAAATTAACGACCATTGTGTATGGTACATTTTATTAGATTTAAGACATTTGAATTTCTCTGTGTTATTTGTTAGAAGATCAGTCTTCTTAATTTATTCATACTTATGTACCTTGAGCTATTTTCTATAATTTTATGTGACATGAAATATATCTCAATGTGATTGTTATAAATTATTTAACTCGTTTTGTGAAATACAACTAGTAGATATTTGCATTAAAGAGTGTTGTTTGGTGGCAAATGATTTAAGATTTGATTGTCAAGTACTGAATTTAAGTCCATGAGGTGCATTTTTTGTAAGAGCCTGGAGTAGCCGGAGATTTTACCTGCTCCGCTTAAGTTCGGATCGGATGGTTTGAAGACAGGATTTCCAAAAAACTAGCAGGTATATAATATTATTTTGACTTGAATCGAGTTGAAAATATTATGGCACCATAATTAATGTTCGATCAATAATCATGTTTGGTTAAGAAATGTTTACAACAAGAATGTCTGTCAAAAGAAACATTTTCATAATTATATCACAAGATAATTTTGGTTTGAATGTTAGAAATCCCATTTTCAGCTGCAGGGGTGATCGAATAATTTTTAATTTATTTATTCTGTAGTTCGAATCTTGAAAAGGTAAATAATTGAAAAATTATTTTAAGTTTTATTCACTCCATTACTTCAAAAAAAAAAAAAAAAAAAAAAAAAAAAAAAAAATCTTATTTTCAACAATTGAAATCTCTGCGATAATCATGCTGGTGTTACGTGATTCGAATATATAAATCAATAAAAAAATATGATATATTTTTAAATATATAATTTTTTCTTTAACTTTTGAAATAGATTTTGTTGACGGCTGATTTTGGTCTTAGGGCAATATTGGAATATTACTCCCGAGACAATCCTCCCTCATAGTGAATTTGTTCGGTTATGGGGGAACCAAAAACAAATTTAGCAAAAGACAGACAAATACGCCAATCGACAAAGAGATTTAACGTGGTTCGGCGGATCAGATCCAACCTACGTCCACGGGCACAGAACGGGTGATACTTTATTACTGAAATAAGCTTTTCGCCTCTGTTTTTGTGTTTACAAGTCTGATCGTAATGATCTTGATATTGATTCTGATCCCCCTTACGCACACTCTACCTTCCTATTTATAATAGTGTAGAAATCAGATTCATTCTCCTACAAGAATTCCCTAGTTGAAACAATCTCCATTTCCCATAAGGATTCCTAGTTAAAAACTACATTCACTTCATTTATCATACTAGGGCAATGACTTACTGGTTTACCCTATGAAAGTAGGATAACTTATTATCTTGTCCGTAAAAATAGGATGCCTCATTTTCCGGAGCACGTCTCGCCATATGCTCGGTCTTCATGAGGTCGGTCATGATGGTCATTTGAGCTGAGAGTGCTGCTACCGATCTGATAATGCCCGGTCATCCGATCTTTTTAGTGGTCGGTTTGCCGATCGTAAAGTGTTCGGTCTCTACCTGTTGGCTTTATAACACTCATGTGGTCGGATCGGCATTAATGACTTCGACCGAGAAGGGAATTACCCTTTTTACCCCTGCCGTTCTCCTTAAATAACATAGGACCTGAAAACACCATCAACATCTGTCCCCTAGTTCTCAGTTCCAACGAGTCATACAAGTTGGTGCCGGGAACTATATAAGAGTGGTACGGTTTGATGAACTGATAGCCGATCTTCTAAAGGAGAAATTTTGTCGGCCCACACTTACATCCCGATCGGTCTGACTCAGGTGTTCGACTTGACTTTCTTCCTACCAAGGTAAAATCCTTTTATTGCCCTTCTGTAACTTTTACCCTCGAGACTCGCAACCGTCACATCTTCTTAAATGCCCATCAGATCACTTCTAGGGTTCAACGGGAGCCTGCCACTTGTCAACCATCCGTCTTTCTCCCGCAAAAAAGCGAACAATCTGACCTCTATTGCTAACGCAAAGGACGTCCAATCTCGTCCGTCCATTTAATTTTGGAAGATCATTTTAAAAGACGGCACGTGGCACATATCTAACGCTTTCGTTCAATCCAACGACCGCAAATGCACCGAACATATTATATCAAAATGGAGTAAACACTGTTGCTTTCTTTTACGAACACTTCGACTCCCCTAATCGTGAGAACTCCTCCTTCCTAACTGTGACCAGTGAACTTGAAGAACAACCAGATCACACCGAGCAAACTTTCATCTTTCCGAAGGAAACAAGTAAGTTTTTCTGACCGTCCTCCTTGCTTTGTTTTTTCATGAGTTACAAATCCTGTTTGTTTGTTTTTTCTCTTTTTTTTTGTGTGAAGCATGTCTGGATTTTTTGGGATTTAGAGACTCCTAGGTCTGTTTTTTGGTTTAGCTCGATGGCGCTAGGGAGAGATTTATGGTTTGATGGGTATTGTTAGGGCATTTAGAACCCACATGTTCTAGCTTTAGAAATTAGCTGTAAACTGACCTCCCCCATTTTTTCTTTTATTTCTTGGATGTCAGGGATGTCTAACACCAGGTCTTCCTCTGCAAACCCTGCTAGACCTCCGACCTCTCCTGTTGAAGAGCTCTCATCGGGCTCGGGGGCACCAATCATAGAGGACCTCGACACTACCCCCACCCCTTCTGAAATTGAACAAGATACTTACCATCAGAGAAAACCTCGAAAGGACCCAGAGCCCGGTGATTTTGACTGCTCGGCTTTGGATATGGATCGGCCATCCAAAATAACTGAAGATGACCTAGCACTGCTCCGGCAGCGATATGACATTACGATAGATATCTCTCTTGAAGTCCCTGGTCCAATGGATCGTGCTAGTCAACCGGACGAGGGTTTGGTGGCACTTCTTCCGGTTTTCTTTGAGTGTGGACTCCGGCTGTCGATGCAACGCTATTTCGCCTGGATGCTGGCCGAGATGGAGTTCGCCCCCTGTCAACTGAGCCTGAATAGCTGGAGGATTTTGGCCGGGCTTCATGTGATTTGGAGTCGGGCGGGACTCGGTGAACCCTCTTTTGAAGAGGTGAAGAGGCTATATCGATTGAAGGCCAACCCAAAAACGCACCAGGGTTGTTATTACCTTTGTACTTATGCTGATTCGCCAAACGTTGTCGGCAAGCTCCCCGACTCCAACAAGAATTTCAAAGACTTATGGTTTTGGGCCACAGGAAATTGGGGACGAGTTATGAGATCATACGAAGAGGAGGTCTCTGTCCCGGATATCTTTAGAGCGGGAGGTTAGGACTTTAACCTTTAGCGTTCTTACTTTTGATTTTACGATAGGGTTTTAACTTCTCTAATTCTTCCCAGCTTGTTAGGGAGATGCTCTTAAGGTTTTCCATCAGGTCCGGCGGCGGGTACGCTGGGCTCGGCGTTATGCCGAACATTGGAAGCAATTGGTTGATGATGCGGCTTTTCTCGAGTCGGGCCTGATTCGGACTGCTCCTCCTAATGTCCCGGGGCGGATAAATGGGTTTTACTAACCTTTTAACCAATCTCTTTGTTTGCTTAGCATGATGATAATTTGAATTTGCTCAGATTTTGGACTTACCACCCTTTTTGCCTTTGTTGTTTTTTTGTAGGTATGTCGAAAAGGTCAAGATACCTGGATCAACTGGCCGGTGTAACAAAGAAAATCGGCCATACCGGAGCCGGGTCCGCTCGGAAACGGCCAGCAACGGAGGCCAAAAAGGTGACTGAGGAGGCTGTTGGTTTCTAGATTAGGTCCCAAGAATCATCAAATCAAGCATAAAAACGCATGAATACAACAAATGAGAATGGCGGAAACATACTCACAATGACCGGATCTTGCGACGCGATGAAGAACACTTCATGGTGAAGCTCGACAGTGGCTCTCCTTGGCAGTGGACTGCTCGGTAGTGGTGCTCCTTTTGCTCCTCCATGATTCGGCCATTGAAGACCTCCATTGAAGCTCCAAGCTTCAAGCTTCCAAGCTCACGAAATCGGTTCCCTATCACCTTAGGAAGACTCATGGTGTGTGCTAGCACTTTGTTTTTGCCACAAAAACATTTTCTTTATTCTCTTTGTCCTCTCGGCAGAACCAGAAAAATGAAGGAGAAGAATCGGCTCCAAGCCGTGTGCAAAGAGGAGGGAAAGAGAGAAGAACGTAAAAGTGGAGGAGAGAGAGAGAAAAGAAAATTGTTTTATATTTATTTGATTTTCCAAAAATCAAATTCCAAAACCTTTTTCATTTTCCAAAAAGCAAAAGCAAAAGCAATTAATGCTTTTCAATCAACTCACATCAATCACTCAATCAATCAATCAAATTGTCACATCACTCAAAGTGACATGTGATTTGACGCTTGATGTGACTAGCAATTTGACGCTTGATTTGACTTGCGTGCCGCACTCGAATTCGAAATGCGAATGCGCTCGCAAATAATCCCGGGCTCGGGTTCGCTAATTCCAAATTAACGAATTTTCCATTGCGACGCAATTAAACGATTACGCCTAGCGAAATCACTATTCACGTCGCTAACGAATTAATTCTAAATTAATTCGTTCGCCCGAATTAAAATCTAATTTTAATTCCGCGTCGAAATCCAATTTCGTATAATATATCGAATATATTATTTTATCGATTAATTCCAAATTAATTGTTCTCTCTCTTTAATTAATATTTTATCCCAGATAAAATATCTCCGTAAATAATCCCAGATTAATTTTCTCTCTCATCTAATTAATCCCAGATTAATAAAGTGCGAGTCATACATCATCGGTGAATCTTCGGGAAGCGACCCATGAGATCCCCGGATATGTTGGCAGTAAATACGGTCGTCGGACTATCCGAACATGTAAGTACCTCGTATTACGTTTATTCCGATTTACAAGACAAGGTTGGCTTCTAGCAAAGCGTCTTGCCTACCCAATTCTCCAGAAATCCTTATAGGAATATGTGATCTATATCAAGCGTAGTATACCGTAGTATTGTGTATGTCGATCCAGCATCGGATGTTCACGTGCTAGGCCTGGGGCTGGATTTGTGTCTGCCCCGTACGAAGCACATATCAGATGTCTGGCAACTAGTCTCTATAATCGGATATACATGACCTAGTCATAATATCCCGATAGCTCGAGCATTTAAGAGAACGGGTTCCGTATCCTATGTGACCATCATCTCCATATGACTGGAGTGATACTTCAGTCTTAACATCACACCCAACACACTACGATTCTCAATATACCCAACATTGGCGTACACAGAACCTGTTAAAGCCCTGGAAGACCTCAACCAAAGTATATTGATTGTCGCAAGTATTAGCGGTGCAAGTCTCAGGTTAAGACCAAATACACCTACCCTGATTGCAGACTCCCATAGACACATAGTCATACTACCAATAGGATTCCGCATGGGTCTATCCAGAGCGAAGCTGTTTCCTGTACCATCGGTAAAACACAACCTCCTTTTACACTTGCATGAGTATCCTATACCCAAATATATGAGAACTATGCCGTTGTGCCCTCACAAACGTGCACAAATGTAATACTAGTCTTTTACGTATTTATCGATGTCCAATGTCGATAATACTCTGACTATGGATATTTAATGATTTATCCTACGTGGACTGATACTGTCTCATATCATTCTCCGTCCAGGAACAAATCATAAGGACCTCTCATCATTTATACATCTAGGTGATCTAATCACAAATGATAAGAGTGCAATCTCCTTTGTCACATAGTTAATTTGTACAACAACACCATGATCTGTACAAATAGTGACGCTATGGGTCATAATTGTCCAACAATCTCCCACTTGGCCTATATCCAGTCACTCGAGTGCTTGACACCCGAACTATGTACGGTTGGCTCAAACTGCTGAGAAAAGCTTTCGTCAACGGATTTGTATGAATATCATCTGATGCGATTTATTCGATCATCACATCGCCGCGATGTATGATCCGAACGAATCAGATGAATATCCAAGTATTTATCTGGATCGTTGATGAGACCATTAATTCTTTAGCATGTGCTGACGCCTAGCTCAGCTGCTAACAGAATTATATTTAATCTAATTAGATTTGTTATCGACCCAAATGGCTTCTATTGCTGCCTTAGCTACAGCAATAACCCGCATTTGTTGTTTATTCGGTAACAGTATCTTGCTGGGATGATTTCCAGCTCACTGTTATACTATTGTATAGTACATTTGTTACGACTTATAGTCGTTATCATGCAAGCCAAGCTTTCACCGATTATATTATGGGAATATCATTTCCAAGAAATGATATATCATCATTATTCAGGACATTCACTGTCAGTGCGCTCCCACGAACCTCCTTATATACACAAGAATTATTTTCGTTTTGAATTAAATCATAAACTATTATGATTACATCAAAACGACAATTTAAAGTACCTAATGCTTGCTTCAATCCAAACATGGATCGAATAACCTGCAAACCTAGTTTGCTTGTTATGGTTCGACAAAACCGTCAAGATGTTGTAAACATCCTCCGAAAGGTTTCCGTTAAGGAAAGCGGTTTTGGCATTCAGCTGCCACATTTCATGAATGAAACATGCAGCATTAGCAAGCATTATCCAAACAGATTTACCGTGGCAACAGGTAAAAGGTTTCGTCGTAATCAACACAATGTTGATAACTCTACCTTTTCGCTACAAGCCTAGCTTAGTACGTTGGTATGTTGCATTCCATGTATGTCTTCCTTGGAGACTTATATAGTACCAATAGACACAATGCCTTGCAGTACATCAACTAATATCCAAACATAGTTGATATACATGGAATCCATATCAGACATTATGCCACTTTGCCATAATAGGGAGTCGATACCTTGTATCACTTCCTTATACGTAGTCAGTTCGTGTTCCTCAAAAGATTGACATCTTTACGAGGTTAGATCAGAAACCCATACCCCAGGTTGTTTTCTGACTCTCTCCGACCTACGCGGTTCTTGTGTATTCGAAGATTATTGGAATAGTTTCATCCTTGATGAACTATTTGTGTTCCATTAGGACTCGATGCCTTGAATAGTATTACCCCGATTTTCATCGAGTTTTACTATCCTCCCACTTACCACTGCATATCGGTATTCCTCTCAGGAAAACCGCATGGTTAGCAACAATCTAATTGTTCTCTTGTGAGGTGTATAAGTACAATACTTATGGTATCCCTAGGATAACCTACATTTGACACTTATCCAATTTGGGTTTTAGTTTGGTATCATCCAAACATATGCCTAGCATACCCAAATATAACAGGAATGAGAAACCTGGTTTCTTTCCCGTTCATATCTAATATGTTATCTGTCAAACAGATTTTATGGAACCTTATTCAAAATAAGTTCTGCACTGTTTAGCGTATCCGTTGAAGGAAATGGTAGCTCAGAGCGACTCGTGATTAACCTTATCATGTCTAACAAAATTCGGTTAATCCTGTTCGGACACACCGTCAAACTGACGTGTTCCGGGAAGAGTTCTCATTGAAAGAATACTATACTCTTTCAAGTATACGAGAAACTTATTGCTTAAGTATTTTCCATTACGGTCTTACCGTGATGGTTTTAATACTTTAGCCGATCTGTTTGTCTATTTCGTGTTGAAACTTTAAAAGTTTCCGATTTGTGTTTTAAAAGAAACACACAACCATAACGCGATGCCACATCCGTATAGGTCACGAAATATTCATATCCACATCTAGCCTAGCTAGACATGGGCCCACTTGCTTCACTATGAGCTAGGGCTAACAGATCAGTGGCACTTACACTTTTACCAAGTAAATAGTGTTTTAGGCACTTTGCCCAATAATCTAGATTCGTATACTTTATTTGATTGGAATCAAATCAGTCCTAGTACCCACTTTTCAAAAGTCTGGATATACAAGTCTTGTTTAATAATGTCTCTGACAACTATGCCACAATTAGTTCTTAACTGATCAAATCAGTTTGAGCTATTTATTTGTCATGTTACAATTAGTTTCCTTCGCATTTCCGGGCTACTCTCATGCCGTTCTGATGCATAGTAGGCCAATAGAACCCTTGCCTTAAAGCTTTAAAGGCCATCGATTGTCCTCCGGCGTGACTCCCACAGATGCCCGTATGAATTTCCCTGAGTACATAATCGGCCTCTTCATCCGCTAAACATCTTAGGAGGGGTACTGTGTGGCCCCTCCGGTAGAGCACTCATTCGATTAGGGAGAACTTGGTGCTTTTGAGTTTTAGTTTCCTGGCTTCCTTCTTGTCATCGGGTGCCTCCCCTGTTTCCAAATATTTCTTAATTGGCTGTATCCACGAGGTTTTGTCTTCCTTATCCAATACTTTTACTTCGAGTTCTCCCACACTCTTTTCTCGGAGGCAGATTAGAGGGACTATTCTGGGGTTCTCTACTTTTATCGAAGATGCAAGCCGTGCGAAGGAGTCTGCCTCACAGTTGTCTTCTCGACTGATTTGTTTAAAGTGTACGTTCCGCATTCTTTCCACCAGCCTTTTTACTTCAGCCAAGTAGGCTATCATACTCGGCTCCCTGGCTTGGAATTCTCCTTTCAGCTACTGAATAGCTAGCTGAGAGTCACTTCTTACCACTACGTCGTGGACTCCCACCACCGTGCATAGCCTAAGACCAGCCAAAATTGCCTCATACTCTGCTTCATTGTTTGTGGCCTCAAAGGCGAACCTCAGGGCGAACAACACCTCTTCACATTTGTCGTTCTTCAACACGATTCCAGCTCCCTTGCCTTATGAGCTGGCAGATCCGTCTACTGACATCTCCCATTTGCCTTCCCCCACAGTCAATACATGGGGTTCTGTGAATTCCGCGACAAAATATGCCAAAGCCTGCCCTTTTACTGCCATCCTTGGGAGGTAAGAAATGTCGTGTTCACTTAACTCCACCGACCACTTCATTAACCTGCCCGAAAATTCTGGTTTCTGCAGAATATATCTCAGAGGATAATCGGTTTAAACCCCAATAGGATGGGCTTGGAAGTAGGGTCGTAATTTCCGGGCTGTAGTGATCAATGACAGGGTGACCAGTTCATGTACCGGATATCGGGTCTCAGCATCTAACAGAGCTTTGCTGACATAATATACTGGCCTTTGGACCTTGTCGACCTCTTGTATTAGTACCGAACTTATCGCATGTTCTGAGACAAATAAGTACATGTATAAGGTTTCCCCTAGGAGTGGATTTGCTAGAAGTGGGGGCTGTGTTAGGTATTGTTTTAACTGTAGGAAGGCTTCCTCGCATTCCGGCATCCAGTTGATTTCCTTTTTGGCCTTCTTGATGATTTTGAAGAAGAGGTGGCACTTGTCTGTTGCTCGGGAGATGAATCGGTTGAGCGCGGCCAATCTTCCGGTTAGACTTTGCACTTCTTTTACCGTCCTGGGAGACTTTAAGTCTAGTACGGCTTGGATCTTTTGTGGATTTTCTTCTATGCCTCGGGAGCTTACCATGTAGCCCAAAAACTTCCCTGAGGCCACTCCGAAGGCACATTTCTCCGGATTGAGCTTTAAATTGTGTTTCCTTAGAAATTCGAAGGTTTTCTTTAGATCGGTCACGTGACATTCTGGCTTTTTAGACATTGTTATCATGTCATCAACGTATACCAACATTGACGTGCCAATGAGCGGTTTGAAAATTTTGTTGACCAATCTTTGAAAGGTTGCCCCTGCATTCTTCAGTTCGAAGAGCATTACTTTATAACAGTAAAGCCCCTGATCGGTGACAAAAGTTGTTTTCTCCTCGTCCACAGGGTGCATCTTGACCTGGTTGTATCCTGAGAAGGCATCCATAAAGCTTAGCAGTCCCTGGCAGGCTATTTTATCTACTAGCTGGTCTATGTTTGGTAGTGGGAAGTTGTCTTTCGGGCATGCCTTGTTGAGGTCGGTGAAATCCACACACATCCTCCATTTTCCGTTTGACTTCTTCACCAGTACTATGTTTGATACCCACTCCGGGTATTTTACTTCTCTGATGCGACCAGCTTTCAATAATTTTTCTACCTCGGTAGCTATTGCCCTGCACCGTTTCTGATTAAAGGTTCTTCTTTTTTGTTTGACTGGCTTGTGTGACGGGTTTACTGCCAAACGGTGATTGATAAACTTTGGATCAATCCCGGGCATGTTGTCGTGCCCCCATGCAAAGAAATCCGGGTACTCCTTTAGACACCTCAGCAGGCCCTGTTTCAGGGTTTCGTCTAAGTTTCCCCCTATCTTTACGCTCTTCCCAGGCCCGAAAAGTTTCATCTCTTCTAGTTCTTCGACCGTCCCTAACCGGGCAACTTTATTTGGCCGAGGACCTCTGTTCCCCATTGCTTCTTCTCTGTCTTCATTCATTTGTCTTTTTTGGGTACCTCCTTCTATGCAGAGGGTTTCCTGTGAGAGGGTGGCAAAACAGCTCCAGGCTGTCCTCTGACTCCCACACACGATTCCGATCCCTTCCCAGGTGCGGAATTTTAACTTTAAGTAATAGCAGGACATTGCGGCCTTTGTCTTCATCATGAAAGGTCGACCGCCAATGACTTGGTAACTGCTTATGCAGTCCACCACCGTGAAGTTTATCATAATTGTCCGAGTCCAGGGACGAGTTCCGATCATCATTGCTAATTGTATTCTCCCCAATGGGACGACCGTTGAACCCCCGAAGCCGTATATGGGAGTGCCATCGTCGGTTAGAGCTGCATACTCCACTCTAAGGCTTTCCAGAGCCTCTTTGGAGATTATATCCACTGCGCTCCCGGGATCCACCAGGATTCTGTCTACTCTGAACCGCCGATTGTTGCCTTGATTATTAACGCATCGTCGTGGGGGAAATTTACCCCTCGGGCATCCTCGTCAGTGAACATTATTGGTACCAACCGACCACCTTGTATTCCCGAGGACTGTTTTGCTTCTAGTACCTCAGACCCCCGAGCCCGGCTGTAGTTTTTTCTTGACCGGTTAGAATCTCCGGCCAGTGTTTTCCCTCCTGCGATGATGTTTACCTGTCGGCGCTGTGCCCTCTGTCTAGCCGCCAGAACCTCGTGGTCAATGTATTTATTTAAATATCCATTCCGAGCCAGGTCTTCCATTTGTTCCCGTAAGTCTTTGCACCCGTGCAATGGATGTCCTCTCAAATTATGGTTTACGCAATATGATGTTTTATTTCTCCTATCTGGGGGGAATCTCCTGAGGTTAGGCTCAAGAGGCCTTTTTCCTGGATCTCCATGACGATTTGTCCTAGTGGCTTGTTCAGAGGAATGTATGATTCTTCCCTGACTACGTGGTTTACTTGGTTATGGATTCCTCTTTCCTGGTTATTCCAAGGTATTGGCTTGAATTCCTTGCGTCTCAGGGGCGGTTTTTTGAACTCCCTATCTGGCCGGCGGGGGGCCTCTGCCCTTATTGTTCTCTCTCTGATGGACGTCCCCCTCCGGGAGATTTTCTCTTTGATCTCCAACAAAATGAACTTTCTGGCTATTTCCAGGGCGGTTGCATAATCCGGTGTATCTTGGATTCTTAGGTGAGTCCACAGTTTTCCGACCCTCAAGGCCCCCTTTAAACTTTCCAAGGCCTCGAGGGACTCATATCCCCCGACCTCGAGTACCATATTATGGTATCTGTCAATGAAAGCCTTCAGGGGCTCGTCATCTCTCTGCTTTATGAGTCTTAACTCTCCAATTGTCTTTTTAGGAACGCAGGCCCCTTTGAAGTGCCGCACAAACGATTTTTTGATTTGCGCAAAGTTGGTGATGCTCCCTGGGGCTAGACTTCTGTACCATAGAATGGCGGATCCGCCTAAGGTTAGGGGGAAGACTTTGCAAACGACATCCCCTACCACTCCTTGGACTTCCATTTATAAGATAAAGCTTTCAATATGGGATTTTGGGTCAGTATGGCCCTTGTGGGGTGTCATGGTGGGCATGTTGAATCGTCTCGGGAATTTTGCCGACCTTATTTCTTCTGTGATGGGAGATTCCTCCTTATCGTCCCGGGCATCTCCTGCATCGGTCTTGAGGTTTACTCCCCACTTGGCCATCTCTTTCCTCAACCAAGACCTCATGTAGCTCTCTGAGTTACCATGCCGCCTCATGCGGCCTTCTCCGTGTCTATTTCCCCGGGTGTGGCACTTCTCATGACTTGAGGTCTCTCCTTCAGCCTCGCCATACTTCTTTTCTCCCCTTCTGATGTTTCGGGGGCTATCATAGGAGGAATCTGGCGGCTGTCTTCCCTTTTCTTCTTCCCAAGTGTCTTCTGTTTGAGAATATTTTTCTACCACTACGGATTTTACCCCGTAGGGGCCCCTCATTCTGGGTCTATCGTCTTCACTTGTGTCTACAACCTTTTTTCCTTCCGTTGTCTCACCTATTCTCTGACAGGTTCCGGCTTTGAATCTCTCGTTGTTCCTCCATTCCATCCTTTCTAGTCGGTCAATTATGGATTTTAGAAGGGCTTGGTTTCCCTCCCTATCTTTCCTCATATTTTCTTCTATCTTCTCTACCCAGTCCGTAGTTGGACTTCTTGATGATCGGTGATTTCCGTCTTCTGCCATTGTCTTACCACGTGTACTGCTTTTTGTCTGAGATTCTCCACAGACGGCGCCAACTGTTGACGACTGATTTTGGTCTTAGGGCAATATTGGAATATTACTCCCGAGACAATCCTCCCTCAATAGTGAATTTGTTCGGTTATGGGGGAACCAAAATAAAATTTAGCAAAAGACAGACAAATACGCCAATCGACAAAGAGATTTATTGTGGTTCGGCGGATCAGATTCAACCTACGTCCACGGGCACAGAACGGGTGATACTTTATTACTGAAATAAGCTTTTCGGCTCTGTTTTTATGTTTAAAAGTCTGATCGTAATGATCTTGATATTGATTCTGATCCCCCTTACGCACACTCTACCCTCCTATTTATAATAGTGTAGAAATCAGATTCATTCTCCTACAAGAATTCCCTAGTTGAAACATTCTCCCTTTCCCATAAGGATTCCTAGTCAAAAACTACCTTCACTTCCTTTATCCTACTAGGGCACTGACTTACTGGTTTACCCTATGAAAGTAGGATAACTTATTATCTTGTCCGTAAAAATATGATGCCTCATCTTCCGGAGCACGTCTCGCCATATGCTCGGTCTTCATGAGGTCGGTCATGATGGTCCTTTGAGCTGAGAGTGCTGCTACCGATATGATAATGTCCGGTCATCCGATCTTTTAAGTGGTCGGTTTGCCGATCGTAAAGTGTTCGGTCTCTACCTGTTGGCTTTATAACACTCATGTGGTCGGATCGACATTAATGACTTCGACCGAGAAGGGAATTACCCTTTTTACCCCTGTCGTTCTCCTTAAATAACATAGGACCTGAAAACACCATCAACAGATTTGAATTCTAATTTAAATTGAACTCTCCGTCTTTTTTACTCTTTTTTTCCTCGTTAAATCTTTTAAATAAAACATAGTACTGCTCGTTTTTACTTTTAAATATTGTTTGCATCATTTTGCACCAATAAAAATGTAATCGGTACTTATCGTATAAGAATATATAAATAATTAAATATTAATCATAAATTTAATAAATAAATGTATACATGGCATAAGATTATTAGAAGATAAACATAAAAAAAATGGATCCAAAATCCTTTATTTTGTAAAATAATATTCAAATAATAGGTGGTTCAGAATTTATACAAAGCATAAGTGTGAGAAATGTATGACTCATGATGAGAAAAGTGAAAAGTGCGTTTCATCTACTATTTGTACGGGTCAAATTTGGGTCAAGGACCCAAATATTTTTTCATCTCAGGCTCACGCATCAGACCAAGTTATGCGTTTGGTTCTTCCTCAGGGCCCACATGCCCATACGTTGAGAGGAAGCCCGCACGGTCCCAAGGGCTTTTACGAATTATAAGGATTTCGGTAAATCATATTACTTGATGTCCCATTCGACACTATCAGGCTAGTCTGTGCCCGAAAATCCTTATTGAGCGAGGAAACTAAGTATTTGGATCACAATAAACTACCTACAAACATGATGGTATAATCCAAATACCACAAGGATTACACCTAATCCTGGATATCTAGCTACTCTTAAATAAACCCTGATTCAACTACCATTTCCTATATAGATATGTTATACGACTCTTTCGAGGGGTCAAAATCCAACTCGAAGGCTACTTCATGGCCTATAAAAGGATAGGGGGTCCAAGGGTTTGATTTACTCAAGCTTGGGCTCTCATACTCAAGTACTCAAAGAATAAATCACCCCATAAACACCAGCCTACCGCCCTCACGGAAATCACTATGTGAAGGTCAAGGTAATACTAAACCTTGCTATTCCATCTCATTACGCTCGTGTATGTCACTGACTTGAGCGTCAGAGTGCCTACGGCACCCACCACACCGGTGGGTAGATACTATGCGCTCACTTTGTCTTTGTTTCGTAGTACCGTTGGTGCCTCAACATACGAAATCTCAATTGTAGGTCGAAGGTGAAATCCAGCGATAATAATTCGACGCCGACCGTGGGACCCCGGTGATTCATAAAAAGCAAAGATCTCTCAGCATAGGATCCACTAAAATGCACCTACTCACATGGCTTCTGGCAGCGAACAAACACCAGACCTCATGGTCGCACATTTTACCGCTCTCCAAAAATGATTGCGAGTGTTGGAGGAGGAGAACCTAACCATGCGAAGCACCAACACAAGCCTCCAGAAGCAATTGGAGCAGATCGCCTCAACCTCTCGACAATGCGAGACCTAGGATCGCCCCAACGATTCAATCATTCAAACTAACCTCTTAAGGGCATTCAACGATGCTGCTGGCAACGATCCGCCGCCAGACAACCATCCTCAAAGTCACCAGACAGATCACCATATCCCACCTACCGATCCAGCGTAATAATTTACCTCCACCATGCGTAAAGAGATGCATAATTTCAAAGACGCGATTCTCTTCAGCCTACCTAGGGTAAAACTACCAGCGAGGAAAGGTCGGGCCAGGATAATTTCAGATACTTCTTTCCTCAAGGTCATCACTTCAGTCAAACTTCCACGGAAGTTCATCCTCCCGGACATGAGATTATATGATAGATCCACGGACCCATAAGACCACATTGTCCACTATAAATATAAGATGATGTCCATGACCCTGGCTCCATACCTATGGGAAGTTGGAATGTGCAAAGGGTTTGGAGAGACACTAGTAGACTCAGCCCTCACTTGGTTCATTAACCTCCCCTACCAGTCCATTGGGTCATATCAAGAGTTGGTAGACAAGTTCGTGGAGAACTTTGCGAGCTCCTGTAAGCTTGAGAAGACCACAAACAACCTCAGCGTGATCTAGCAACATAAGGGGGAATCTTTACAAAGCTACATAGCTCGCTTCAACAAGGAAATGATATCAATACCATATCTCCATCAGCCAAATACTATAGAAGCCTTTAGGAACGGTTTGCTTACGGACACTGAGCTTTATAAGAAGCTAACAAAATTTTGATGCTACACCATGGACCAGGCCTTGTCCCAAGCCTAAATTGAGATCAGATTAGAGGAGGATAAGAGGAACATGAAGAGAGAAAGTTCCACTAGCCATCACAAGGGGAGGACCCAAAATCCACCCAAGCAGCCCATAAATTTGTTGGCTGAGCTCCATAACTAACAGACATAAGGGCTCCACATAAAAGGGAACATCGCCCAGTTAACCGAGATTTTAAGCATCGACCATTGCCCTATAGGGTCCAGAATCGATCATCACTAAATAGGCCGGGACTCCCACACTATAACTTCAACGTTTCCCTCGGTGAGCTGGTCTCAGGCCTCAAGAAGATGGGAAACGAAGTGAAATTGCCTACACGCCCTAGAGACAAATCTTGGAAGAGAGACACGAGCAAATGGTTCGAGTTCCACTGCGACTATGACTATACGACAGCCGAATGTGTTGCCCTAAGGTTAGAGGTCCTGGAGCTACTGAAAAATGGATATCTGAAAGACCTGCTCACGGAGAAGGGCAAGGCTACAATGGCCAGAAGAGACGAAAGAAGCCAGCAGAAAGATGACCCCCCATCACCACCGTTAATTAACAACACCGTGAATTTTATCTCAGGCGGATCTGAAATCAGCGGTGTCTCTTACTCGGTTGCCAAACGACATGTAAGAGAAGCTGCAATCGGCACGTCCCAGCCTACAAAGTCGACTGAATGGGCATTTACCAATCTGACCATCACATTCACTAATGACAATAGCTCAAGTCGGATGAACCCCCATCACGACGCCCTAGTGATCTCCTTACAAGTAACTAATTACATGACCAAGCAGGTGCTAGTAGTACCGGATCCTCAGCCAACATCGTCTTCACCACCACCTTAACTGACATGAGCGTAGAATTAGACAAGGTCAATCGACGGTCGATGATTTAGGTTCAGTGGAGAATATAAGTTCACATTGGGAGAAATATCGCTCCCAGTATATACTGGAATAGTCAACAAGCTCACAATATTCCTGGTCCTGCACTGTCTCTTGGCCTACAACTTGATCGTCGGCTGACCATAGATTCATGATATGAGGACAGTCTCATCCACCTATCACCAAGTACTAAAGTTCCCAATCAAGTGGGGCGCGTATGAGATCAAGAGAGACCAACTTACCTCAAGGAGTTGCTATCAAATGATATTAAAGGCCAAGTCTGCATCAATATAACAATTATAGGAAGGGCTGAGCCAGATCAGCCCAGAATCGAAGAACTCGACGAGGTCTAGATTCATCCCCAGCTTGTGGATCACAAAGATAAAATTGGGGCCCACCTTGAACCTAAGCAGTGCGAAAGTTTGATAAACTTCCTCATAGAGCAACACGACTGCTTTACGTGGTTGCACGAAGACATGCCCGGGATAGATCCTGAGATGATGACCAATGAGCTCCACGTGAAACTACCCCCAGTAAGACAAAAATGAGAAAATTCACCTCGGAAAGGAATCGAATCATTGATGAAGAAGTCTAGAAGCTTCTATAAAATGGAAACATCAAAGAAGTCCAGTATCCCGAGTGGGTCGCCAATGTTGTGGTGGTTCGAAAGAAGAACGGGAAATGGCGAGTCTGTATTAACTTCACATATCTGAATAAGGCTTGCCCCATAGATTCATTCCCCTTGCCATATATCAATTCAATGGTCGATGCTATGGTCGTGCATGAGTTAATGATCTTCATGGACGCCTACTCAAGCTACAATCAAATACTCATACACCCGAGCGACCAAGAAAAGACGGCCTTCATCACCAACAGAGGAATCTACTACTATAAAGTAATGCCATTTGGACTCAAAAAGGTGGAGCCATATACCAACGCCTCGTCAACAAGATGTTTTGCCAACAGATAGGGAAGCCAATGGAAGTATACATTGACGACATGTTGGTTAAGTCATTGAAAGCCGAAAAACACCTAGAGCACTTGAAACATGCATTCGACATAATGAGGAAGTATGGTGATAAGTGCATGAAAGTGTACTTTGATTATCGCTAACTCGGCTTAATTATCTAGTTTTTAATCTTAATAAGAGTTTATTTTGTGCTTTGTTATTATGAGCAATTGAATATTAAGTTTGGAGCAATTATGCGTGTTTCGGGACCATACGGACACATCGGAAGCACGCGGGAAAAGCGAAAATAAAGAAAGCAAAAATCACCAAAGCTGCCGCGCGTCGCGACGCGCCTTCACTAGCGTTGCGACGCGACTTTATGAACTGCTCTCCATATAAAGTCCAGCAAGTTGGGCGCCACGGCGCCACTTGTCAGTGCCGCGACACCCCAAAAGTCACCAGAAACTTAATTTTGTCGTGTTTTATGCGTACAATGACTTCAAAACTTCCCTGTATAAACCCAACTTCATCCTAAACCCTAAGGGGAGGAGAAAAAGAGGAGAAAAATAGAGAGAAACAGAAGAGAAACACACATCAAAGAGCCACAAACACAATTTCGAGAGAGAAGAACGAAGAACTTCAAGCCGACATGACGTCTCTCCGATCTATCCAAGCTATATCTCTCTTCTGCATAGAGAACTAATCTATTAGGCAAATCTAAGGATGAACTCTTGTATTTGATTTCTTATATTCATGTTGTTGATTCATATAAACTCTTCAACGTTAATACAATTGATGTTTGTTATTCTTTATTATCTTTTGATTATATGAATCCAGAAACTATTTTTATCAAACTTGCATATAGATCCAGTCATGTTTCTTCTATGTGTGATTTGTGAACCCAGTTGTGACTAGTAAAGTTATTTTATGATTTGGTCTTCTGCTGCAGTATTACCTGAGAGCATATTGTCGATGTTAGATAAGTCGTAACGATGACTTTGTGTGCTGTTAACATAGAGAAAATAAATCAGCAATTACCTTAGAATTTAATATGCTTAGAATTGGATATTTTCCGATTGTTGGTTTGGGATGTGAAACCTTCAATTGAGTAATAACATGAATCAATAACTGGATATAGGAATTTGATTAGGGGTGGCAATTTGGGTCAGTATTCGTTTATTCGTTCGATTCGATTCGCTTTAAAGCGAATATGGGTTTGGAAAAATGAATTCGTTTAATAAATGGGTCAATTCAATTCGATTCGATTCATTTAATAAACGAATCGAATCCGAATTTGGGCTCATCAATTCGTTTATTCGTTTAGAATTCATTTATTAAACAAATCATAAATGAATCGAATCCAAATCGAATTCGTTTATTACCCATTTAATTATATTACAAATTTACCCTGACATTTTTTGATTATATTTGTTAATCATGAAGGATATTTTAGTAATTACCTATATTTAACCTATAATTTTAAGTATATAAAGTAAATTCTAATCCTAAACTTAACCTAAATCTAAAATTTTCCCTCATCTGCCGCCTCTCTCAAACAGATGTGTGATGATCCAACCTAAAATTCAAACCTAAAGTTCTCCCAAATCTCAACTAAACTCAACCGCTGGTGAGTCGATTTTAGCCTTTCTAGTAAGTCATGTATTTTGATTCCATCTTTTGGCTTTCTTGAAAACTAAATATTTTTCCTGATAATACATTAAGAGAAAGATTTGATTTTGGAAACTTTTTTATTATGGTTTTTTTTTTAGATGTTGTTTAAATATATAGCTAGTGAATTCTTTATTTCCTGTTATTTTCCTAAATGATTTCGGAATTTACATTACTCATGCTTCTTTTTATGATTTTTTTTAGAACTTCTTGGTATGATTCTGTTTGTGAGCTACTGGCAAGTTTTTCCACTTTCTCAATTGTCATCTCTCTCTACTGTGTATTTTTATAAGTTTAATGATTTATGAAATGGGTTTTGATTACAAAACAATTTGATTTATTTATTTTTAATTCCAATTGCTTATAGGTTCTAAAAGTATGTACTGTTTGAATTCGTTGTTTGTGACATAGTGAACACAACCATACTGCTCTGAATGTAGTCTTTTATTTATTTTTATTTTTTTTTACAATTCTTGATTAAATTTTATTCAATTATAAATGGCAGTTGATGCAAGGGAATATTTGTTGGACAGTTATGACCCATATGGTCACTATTTGTACAGATCATGGTGTTGTTGTACAAATTAACTATGTGACAAAGGGAATTGCTCTTTTATCATTTGTGATTAGATCACCAAGATATATAAATGATGAAAGGTCCATATGATTAGTTCCGGATTAAGATGATATGAGACAATATCAATCCATAAAGGTTTAATCATTAAATATCCCTAGTCAGAGTATTATCGAGATTGGACATCGATAATGTGTAAAAGACTAGTATTACACTTGTGCGCGTTGTGAGGGCATAACATCATAGTTCTCATATATTTGGGTATAGGATACTCATGCAAGTGTAGTAGAAGGTTGTGTTTTACCGATGGTATGGAAAACAGCTTCGCTCTGGATAGACCCCTCGGAATTCCATTGGTAGTATGACTATGTGTCTATGGAAGTTCGAATCAGGGTAGGTGTATTTGGTCTTAACCTGAGACTTGACCGCTAATACTTGCGACAATCAATGTACTTTGGTTTTGGTCATCCAGGGCTTTAACAGGTTCTGTGTACGCCTCTTCTGGGTATATTGAGAATCGTAGTGTATTGGGTGTGATGTCGAGATGGAAGTATCACTCCAGTCATAATGGAGATGATGATCACGTAGGATACGGAACTGGTTCTCTTATGTACTGCAGTCATCGGGATAATATGACTAGGTCATGATTATCCGATCTAGAGACTAGTTACTAGAGATCCGATATGTGCTTCGTACGGGGCATACACATTTCTAGCCCCAAGCCTTGCACGTGACATCCGATGCTGGATCGAAATACGCAATACTACGCCTGATATAGATCAAATATTCATGTAAGGATATTTCTGGAGAATTGGGTAGGCATGGCGCTTTGCTAGAAGCCAACCTTGTCTTGTAAATCGGTACAAACGTAGTACTAGGTACTTGCGTGTTCGGATAGTCCGACGTCCAGATTTACTACCAACATATCCAGGGATCTCATGGGTCACTTCCCGAAGATTCACCGATGACGTATGACTCGCACTTTATTAATTTGGGATTAATTAGATGAGAGAGAGAATTAATATGGGATTAATTACAGATATATTTTATCTAGGATAAAATATTAATTAAAGAGAGAGAACGATTAATTTGGAATTAATCGATCAAATAATATATTCTATATATTATACGAAATTGGATTTCGACGCAGAATTGAAATTAGATTTTAATTCGGGCGAACGAGTTAATTTAGAATTAATTCGTTAGCGACGTGAATAATGATTTTACTAGGCATAATTATTTAATTGCGTCGCAACAGAAAATTTGTTAATTTGGAATTAGCGAACCCGAGCCCGGGAGTTTTTGCGAGCACACTCGCATTTCGAATTCAAGTGCGGCTCACAAGTCATATCAAGCGTCAAATCACTTATCACTTCGATTGATGTGACAACTTGTCACTTGATTGGGTGAATAGTTGATGGCAATGGTTAAGTCTTTAAAGCCTTTGACTTTTAGATTTTTTGTAAATGGATTTGGTATTTGATTTTTGGAAAATCAAAAACCTAACACACTTAAAATTTTCCTCTCTCTCTTTTTGATGGTTCACGTTTTTGGAGCCAAAACCTCACCCTCTCTCTCACGGCCTCAAGGCCAGTTTTCTTCTTCTGTTTTGCCCACTGCCGTGAGCCAAGGAGAAGCAAGATGATGGTTTTGTTGCAAAATCAAGAGTGCTAGCACACAATAAGGGTATACAAAGGTGATAAGGAAACCCACTTGTGAGCAAGGAATCACAAAATGAAGCTTGGAGCTTGGAGCACACTTGGAGGACCGAATTTAGAGCTCAAAATTTGATGATTGCCGAGAACACCATGGAGGACAAAAGCAGTGAAAATCGTGAGCTTCAAGGGAGCAAGTTTTGTCGTTCCTTGCATCGCCTCAACCGATCGTTGTAAGTATGATTCCGCCATACTTTTACGAGTATTCACATACTGTTTCTTGCTTAATAATGATCTTAGAGAAACCCAACAATGGTATCTTGAGCCAATATTGAGCATGAAACTTTTTAGGGTTAAAATTGGGCAAAATTGATTTGAGCATGTTTGAGTGAAATTGATTGTTTGAGTATGCTTAAATTATGATAACATGGTGTTATGCATTGTCAATTTGATGAATTTTGAATTGGACAAATTTTCCCCAAATTGGATGGCTTGGCCGAATCTTCAAGAACCCTAAAAGTCTTGGTATTTTTGTTTCGTTGATCATTGGATGACTTGAACGATTGGGTAATGTTGATTTTGTAATTCAATTGGATTGAAACCGAATTGGACATTAAAACCCCAAAATGCCGAGACATATAGCATGGTAAATAGGTATGATTTTTGATTAAAATGTGTGGACATGTTTTGATGTTAATGAGCATAATTAATTAGGCTAATTGATGTTTTGGAAATGTTAATTTGGGTAATTAATTATGGCTTACACTTTGAGTAATTAAATTGTGAAATTGGAATTTTGGAATTTAATTATGTTGGGCCAAATTTGGAATTGGGCTTAAAAGTTGTATTTGGGCTTAAATGGGCTTGGTTGTACCAAGATTAAAACCATATCCATAAAGTCCAATTATGACTAATGGACCTTTAATATTTAATTAGGCCTAATGGGCCTAAATTGGTTTCTAGGCATATAATGGTGATTCCTTAAATGGGCTTTGGTAATTGGGTTTGAGCCATGTTGGCCAAAAGTCCATGCCTTAAGAAATTAATTAAAAGCCCATTGGACTTTAATTAAATTGACATTGAATGTTAATCGGGCTGTGAGACCCGTAAAGATTAGATTTAGAATCTAAGTCGTAAAGGTACTTTAATAAAGTGTAATATTTAATTTGGAATTAAATAAATGAATTAGTATTAAATACAAATTAAATTGGATTTAATGTTGTAGTTTAATTTAATTCAAGAATTTGTACTTTGAGTACTTATTCGCAAAACGAGTTTGACTCGAGCAAAATCAAATCGTTGTTTGAACATTGGATGGTCATTAATTATTATCAGATTAATTAATTGTATTAGATTGATTGATAACATACTTGTGTGAATACATGGTTGCGATGCATGAATAATGTATATCAGATGGATATTAGATGGGTGGGGCAATTTTGGAAATTGTTGTAATAAATTTAGAATTTATTAATTGGACCTGCGTGTCCAGCCTATTACCTCCTTACTCTATTTATTTCTCTTCTCACCTATTCCCCTCAATATAAAAGAGGTTTCTTTAGAAGTGTTATGTACCGGGTAGAAGTAAAAAATGTGCTAGCGGGAGAGAGGAAATAGAGAGATTTGTTCTAGGAACAATGTGTTAAGTATCCATCCGCATATCATTATTATTTTACTTACGCGCCTTATTATGTGTTTAGAATGCATGTTTAAGGGTGTATGATGATGAGACCTTAACAAAGATAATAAATTGGTTGCCAATTTGCAAGCGAAAAACCCTCAAACAATATTAAGCGTTTTTCCTTCCATTGAGTGATTCTTACTCAAGATCCAGAACTGGCATTGGTTTGTTGGCCAAAGTCAAGACCTTTGTCCATCGAGGATGTGTTTGAATCATGAAGGCTTTGTTCCATATCGGTGTCTTGTCCAAGTTGTGATTTGTTGGCCAAAGTCAAAATCACTTCTTGTCCATCGACATTGATTACGAAGCTTTCCAAGGTCAATGGGTTTCGCTTAACTGGGATCACTAAGTTTGTTGTGCTAAAGCCAAGGCTTAGTTGATTTAGAGGAAAAAGGTTAGGCAATATATTGGATATATTGGCATATAGATATATGTTTCGGACTTGGATGTCCACCTACTGGATTTAGGAATTGGATTGGATCCAATTGATCTTAGAGATCTACCTAGTTAATATCATACAATTTGTTGGCCAAAGTCAAGATTGTGTGTTATTTAACGGGATCCTAGCCTACTAGGAAACATGGTTCCCGAGTACTCCACAGAGGGTTAGAGGCTCGCCGAAAAATAGTGGGAGGCAATTATTAAATTTGCAATATTCGTTTAGTTACTTGCCGTACGCGCTCATTTCAAATTATTCGTCGTTAAATTAATATTAGTTGGACTAATAATTAATTGTTGTTTTAATAAACAGTTGGACTGTATTCAAACTATTTCAATTAATAGTTGATTTTGTAATTGGATTATAGAAATCAATATAATTGAATGTAATTAATTAAATTATAGTTAATTATATAGTTGGACTATAGTAATCATTATAATGAATAGTACCTAAAATCGTTGATTAAATAGTTGGACTATTAGAATCAAGAGAATTGAAAGATTATTGTTTAAAAACATAATCTTGGGTGAAAATGTTATTAAACGACTTTAATTTTCATATTAGGAATAAAATTTCAGGATGGTCCTAGAAACTAATAAGTTACTTTTTTTGATAAAATAACATATTAGGCATAAGCCCGGAGTTAAGCAAATAATAGAACCTGATATTTGGAATATTCATGTGATGATAACTTTAGTGCTTAATCCGTTATGCTTGCCAAATAGACTCCTTAATCTCTTAATCAGAACTAAGGATTAGATCCTTATAGTATGATAATGAAATTGAAGGATCTTCATAGATCTATTCTTAGATCTTAGAAGTACTAAATTGCAATAGTAAACTCTTGGAGAGTTAATGGCTATTCTCAAGGAGACAAAGCCAAAGTTTGCAATAAGGCAAGAAGCGCAAGGCGTAACTTACTTTAACATCCCAAAAGGCTAAGGCTAGGTCGAAGGCTTCTGGAGTGTCGAAAAGGGCAAATGCAAAATCATTATAATCTTCTGGGAAGATAAAGGACATATCCCAAAATGTCTACCTAAATTGTAGCAAACGGGCTCACGGAAGCGTGACTGCCGTATGGACAAGGCAGACATGAAGGAATTGAAGACGGGCAAGGCCCTGACTTCAAATATGTTTGTCATATATATGTTCATTGCTAGTATTAAAATTGGATTTTAGATACTGGATGTGGTACATATATATATGTACTGGTGTGTAGAATCTGCTATGAGCAGGATACTGACTTCAGTTGAGATTTATCTGCGAATCGAAAATGGGACAAAAGTCGTTGTTTAAACCGTAGAAACCTAAGTTTAGGAACTACCCTTCGGGTGTGTACTTAAATTAGGAAACTGTTAAAATGTAACTAGTTTGACTAGATACATTATCTCTATATCAGAGTATAATCCGTTGCGGATACACCTTTATATTCTAGAACACTAAAGTGTTTTATTATATAAAGATGATATTGAGATAAACACATTAGATGTGAATAACAGTATTTATATTTTGAATATAAATAAATCTCAAACATATGACATGACAAACAAATAGCTCAAACTGAATTAATCAGTTGAGACTTAAATGTGGCATTGATGTCTGGGACATAATTAAACAAGACTCGTATATCCACACTTTCGAAGAGTGGATACTAGGACAAATTTGATTCTAATCAAATAAAGTCTACGAATCTAGTTTATTGAGCAAAGTGCCTAAAACACTATTTACTTGGTAAAAGTGTAAATGCCACCGATCTGTTAGCCCTTGTTCATAATGACAGAAGTAGGCCCATATCTAGCTAGACTAGAGGTGGATATGAATGTTTCATGACCTTTACGGATGTGGCATCGCGTTATGGTTATGTGTTTCTTTTGAAACACAAATCAGAAACATTTACAGTTTTGACACGAAGTAGACAAACAGATCAGCTAAAGTATTAAACCATCACGGTTAGACCATGATGAAAAATATTTAAGCAATAAGTTTCTCATATACTTGAAAGAGTATAGTATTCTTTCAATGAGGACTCCTCCCGGAACACGTCAGTTTGACGGTGTGTCCGAACAGAGAAACTGAATTTTGTTGGACATGATAAGGTTAATCATAAGTCGCTCTGAGCTACCATTTCCTTCAACGGATACGCATAAACAGTGCAGAACTTATTTTGAATAAGGTTCCATAAAATCTGTTTGACAGATTTCATATTAGATATGAACAGGAAAGAAACAGGGTTTCTCATTCCTGAAGATTTGGGAATGCTAGGCATATGTTTGGATGATACCAAACTAAAACCCGAATCGGATAAGTGCCTAAGTTGTGGGTTATCCTAGGGAAACCAAAGTATAGTACTTATACAACTCATAAGAGAACAATGTAATTGTCGCTCACCACGCGGTCTTTCTAAGAGAAAAACCTATATGCAGTGGTAAGTGAGAGGAAAGTAAAACTCGATGAAAATCAGAGTAATACTATTCCAGGCACCGATTCCTTAATGGAACACAAAATAGTTCATCAAGGATGTAACTATACCATAATCTTCGAATACACAAGAACCGTGTAAGTCGGAGAGAGTCAGAAAACAACCTGGGTATGGGTTTCTGATCTCACCTCATTAAGATGTCAATCTTATTGAGAAATACGAACTGACTACGTATGAAGAAGTGATACAAGGTATCGACTCCCTATTATGGCAAAGTGTCATGATATCCGAAATGGATTCCATGTATAACAACTAAGTTTGGATACTAGTTGTTGTACCGGAAGGCATTGTGCCTATTGGTACTATATGAGTCTTCAAGGAAGACATACATGGAAGGCAGCATACCAACGTACTAAGCTAGGCTTGTAGCGAAAAGGTATCGTTATCAACATTGTGTTGATTACGACGAAACCTTTTAACTGTTGCCACGGTATATCCATTTGGATAATGCTTGCAAATGCTGCATGTTTCATTTATGAAATGTGGTAGCTAGATGCCAAAACTGCTTTCCTTAACGAAAACCTTTTGGAGGATGTTTTCAACATCCTGATGGTTTTGTCGTACCATAACTAACAAACAAGGTTTGCAGGTTATTCGATCCATGGATGGATTGAAGCAAGCATTGGGTTCTTGGAATTATCGTTTTGATGTAATCATAATAGTGTATGATTTAATTCAAAACGAAAATGATTCTTGTGTATATAAGGAGGTTAGTGGGAGCGCACTGATAGTGAAGTCCTAAATAATGATGACGTCATTTCTTGGAAATGATATTCCCATAATAAAATCTGTGAAAGCTTGGCTTTCATGAAAAATTCTCCATAGAATACTTGGGAGAAACAACCATTATTCTAGGAATAAAGATCTACTGAGATAGATTTAAAGTTGTTGATATTCTCCGAGAACTCGTACATTGAAAAATGTACATGACCTGGTGTCTCATACGCTTTGAGCATATGGAGTCACAATCGGGCCAATCCAAGTGATAGTCATTGGATTGATGTTAAGAACATCATTTAGTATCTTAGAGGAACTAAGGATGCTGTCTTAAAGTATGGAGAAGGAGAACTTGAAGTGATTGGGTTCACTATTGCAAGTTTCCTAACCGATAAAACGACTATAAGTCGCAATAACGGTACTATATAGTTTGAATAACGGAACAGTGAGCTGGAAATCTTCTAAGCAAGATATTGTTACCGAATAAACAACAAAAGTGGAATATTGCTGCTGCTGAGGTAGCAATAGAAGCCTTCTGGATTGATAATAATCTAATTAGATTAGATATAGTTCTGTTAGCAGCTGAGCTAGGCTACAACACAGGCTAAAGAATTAATGGTCTCATCAACGATCCAGATACATATTTCGACTATTCATCTGATTCGTTCGGATCATACATCGTGGCGATGTGATGATCGTATAAATCACATCAGATGATAATCATGCAAATCAGCTGACGAAAGCCTTTCCTCAGCAGTTTGAGCGAACCGTACATAGTTCGGGTGTAGGATACTCGAGTGACTGGCTATAGGCCAAGTGGGAGATTGTTGGACAGTTATGACCCATAGCGTCACTATTTGTATAGATCATGGTGTTGTTGTGCAAATTAACTATGTGACAAAGGAAATTACTCTTTTATCATTTGTGATTAGATCACCAAGATATATAAATGATGAAAGGTCCATATGATTAGTTCCGGATTAAGATGATATGAGACAATATCAATCCATAAAGGTTTAATCATTAAATATCCCTAGTCAGAGTATTATCGAGATTGGACATCGATAATGCGTAAAAGACTAGTATTACACTTGTGCGCGTTGTAAGGGCATAACAACATAGTTCTCATATATTTGGGTATAGGATACTCATGCAAGTGTAGTAGGAGGTTGTGTTTTACCGATGGTACGGAAAACAGCTTCGCTCTGGATAGACCCCTCGAAATTCCATTGGTAGTATGACTATGTGTCAATGGAAGTCCGAATCAGGGTATGTGTATTTGGTCTTAACCTGAGACTTGCACCGCTAATACTTGCGACAATCAATGTACTTTGGTTTTGGTCATCCAGGGCTTTAACAGGTTCTGTGTACGCCTCTTCTGGGTATATTGAGAATCGTAGTGTATTGGGTGTGATGTCGAGATGGAAGTATCACTCCAGTCATAGTGGAGATGATGATCACGTAGGATACAGAACTGGTTCTCTTATGTACTGCAGTCATCGGGATAATATGACTAAGTCATGATTATCCGATATAGAGACTAGTTACCAGAGATCCGATATGTGCTTCGTACGGGGCAGACACATTTCCAGCCCCAGGCCTTGCACATGACATCCGATGCTGGATCGAAATACGCAATACTACGTATACTACGCCTGATATAGATCACATATTCCTGTAAGGATATTTCTGGAGAATTGGGTAGGCATGGCGCTTTGCTAGAAGCCAACATTGTCTTGTAAATCAGTACAAATGTAGTACTAGGTACTTGCGTGTTCGGATAGTCCGACGACCGGATTTACTGCCAAAATATCCGGGGATCTCATGGGTCGCTTCCCGAAGATTCACCGATGACGTATGACTCGCACTTTATTAATCTGGGATTAATTTGATGAGAGAGAGAATTAATCTGGGATTAATTACAGAGATATTTTATCTGGGATAAAATATTAATTAAAGAGAGAGAACGATTAATTTGGAATTAATCGATAAAATAATATATTCGATATATTATACGAAATTGGATTTCGACGCATAATTGAAATTAGATTTTAATTCGGGCGAACGAGTTAATTTAGAATTAATTCGTTAGCGACGTGAATAGTAATTTTGCAAGGCATAATTATTTAATTGCGTCGCAACGGAAAATTCGTTAATTTGGAATTAGCGAACCCGAGCCCGAGAGTGTTTGCGAGCGCACTAGCATTTCGAATTCAAGTGCGGCCCACAAGTCACATCAAGCGTCAAATCACTTATCACTTCGATTGATGTGACAACTTGTCACTTGATTGGGTGAATAGTTGATGGAAATGGTTAAGGCTTTAAAGCCTTTGACTTTTGGATTTTTTGTAAATGGATTTGGTATTTGATTTTTGGAAAATCAAAAACCTAACACACTTAACATTTTCCTCTCTCTCTCTCTCTTTGATGGTTCACGTTTTTGGAGCCAAAACCTCCCCCTCTCTCTCACGGCCTCAAGGCCAGTTTTCTTCTTCTATTTTGCCCACTGCCGTGAGCCAAGGAGAAGCAAGATGATGATTTTGTTGCAAAATCAAGAGTGCTAGCACACAATAAGGGTATACAAAGGTGATAGGGAAACCCACTTGTGAGCAAGGAATAACCAAATGAAGCTTTAAGCTTGGAGCACACTTGGAGGACCGAATTTGGAGCTCAAAATTTGATGATTGCCGAGAACACCATGGGGGACAAAAGCAGTGAAAATCTTGAGCTTCAAGGGAGCAAGTTTTGTCGTTCCTCGCATCGCCTCAACCGATCGTTGTAAGTATGATTCCGCCATACTTTTACGAGTATTCACATATTGTTTCTTGGTTAATAATGATCCTTGGGACCTTAGAGAAACCCAACAATATCTGGGTGGCCACTAGTTCTCATGGCATTGGTCAAAGCATGGGATTTGTTCTTTGATTTCAACTACGACCTTCCATTGCTATAGCCATTTCTGAATCTAGCAGAGATGAGTGGAAAATGTTGCAAGAATGCTGGCGACAAGAAAACAGAGAGTCTAAAGTTACAATATTGTTGTAATGAATTTTAATTATTATTATTATGTAATGATATATAATTTGAAATCTGAATTGGAGCTTATTGTAAGGATTTTTAATCTATAACAATGAATATGCTACTGATTTTGTATTTAATTTTGATTAAATAAATAAATGAATCGAATACGAATATTCGTTTATTAAATGAATATTAAATTCGATTCGATTCATTTAATTTTATTTAAACGAATAAACGAATCGAATACGAATATTTGTTTATTAAACGAATCGAATATGAATCCTAATATTAGGATTCGTTTAATAAACGAATCGAATTCGAATTTAGTACATTATGATTCGATTCGTTTAGTATTCGTCACGAAATTGATTCGTTTATTCATTTTTCCACCCCTAAATTTGATACAAGAAGGATTCTCGATGCTTTGATGCCTCTCTCTATTGATATCTTTTACGTTTTTCTATTAATCTTTACTTTAAATTATCAATTCAATCTATCTTTTCAGTAAGTTACTACTAAACATTTTTGTTTAAGTAAATCAGTCATTGTAACCATCTCTCTAAGGAATTGACACCCCAACTATACTGCGATAGCTGCAAGTACCTTTTGGGCGTAATCAAAATTTGGCACCGTTGCCTGGGAGACGGTTTACAAGCAACATGAGCATGTTTGCTTAGTCAAAAACAAAAGCGATAACTTCGTTCCATATCATTTTCTTATTATTTTTTTATTTTATTTTATTTCAATTTCAGTTTTAGTTTAGTTTTGATTTTTTTAATTTTTTTAATTTATTTAATTTTATCTATTTTATTTCAGTTTTAATTTTAGTTTTTGATCTCTTTGTAATTATTTATTTTTAGTTTATTCTTATTATTTCACTTGTGTTTTAATTGCATGTCTAGACATAGAGATATGTTTGATAGATTTGTTAGGACTGAAGAATAAAACTCATACTCAGAGAGTTTGTTTGACAATCTCTTTGTCACACCCTCCACGTCTAGTGCACATAATATGAGTGAATATGAGAGACCACCTATGAGGACTCTTGAGGAGTACCTCCACTTAACTCGCACAGCTACACCATCATGCATCACGTTTCCTCCTAATGCACCACATATAGATTTTAAGCCTGGAATGATACAGTATCTCCCAAACTTTCATGGTTTGGAGAACGAGAACCCTTATGTGCATATTAGAGAGTTTGAATAGGTTGTAGAAACTTTCCATGACCGGTTTGGAACCACTGACACAATTATACTTAAGTTCTTCCCATATGCCATTAAGGATAGAGCTAAAAGCTGATTGTATTCTCTAAGACCTCGGTCAATAGGATCATGGGGCGATATGACACATGCATTCTTTAATAAATACTTCACACACCATAAGACGAATGCCCTGAAAAGATAAATATCTACCTTCTCCCAAAAAGACAGTGAAACTCTTTATCAAACATGAGAGAGGTATAATGAGATGTTAGTGAGTTTTCCTCACCATGGATATGAGAGTTGGCGCTTAGTGAGCTATTTTTATGACGGTTTAACCCCTAGAGAGCGCCAATTCATGGAGACAATGTGCAATGGTGAGTTCATCCGAAAGGACCCTGATGAGGTGTTAGAGTACTTAAATGACTTAGCTGAGAAATCTCACACTTGGACTGGACCTAATGCCATTGATAGCGCTGATAGGACATACCCCACTCTTTCTAGCAGAGGCATACACCACTTTAGGGAAGAGAATAGTCTTAATGCACAAGTTGAGTTATTAACTAAACAGTTAGGAGCCTTAAAAGCTAAAGATGGTAGGACTATGCATGCAGTAGCCCAACTAGAACCTTACGAGGTATGTTTTGTATGTAAAAGAAGTGACCATCTGGCCCAAAAGTGTCCTTTATATGGTGAGATGAGGGAAACATATGAGGAACATTGCAATACCTTAAGGATGTACAAAAAGCCTTATACACCTTATTCGGACACTTATAACCCTAGTTGGAGGAACCACCCAAATTTAAGTTGGAAACATGAGTCTCAACAGCCCAGTCAAACATCATAGCCTACAAGTTACAGTGCCCCATAGTATCACACATCTGCTGTTCCTAGAAATTCTTTAGAGGATACTATGCAAGCATTTATAGAGGTCTAGAGCAAAACTAATCAAAGGTTTGAGTCTTTGATAGCTCATGTAGTTGAAGACAATAAAGAGATTAAGAGTCAAGTCTCCAAATTGACTAATGTCCTGAGTGTGCAAGAACAAGGAAAATTTATATCTCAGGTTCAACCTAATCCACAAGGGTAACACATGGCACAGGCTGATCGTGAGGCACCCAATGTAAAAAGTGTTAATGCCATAATCACTAGGAGTGGTAAGGAGGTAGGCTTGCATGGCACTCCCAACACTACAGGAGCCGGTAATGATAGTAATGAAAATACCCCTCAGGCAGATCAAGAGACACATTTCCCAGTTAGAGTACCCTTAGGCCCACAGCGCAAGTTCCAGACTCAAATGGTGAGATCCTATAACACTTGAAGTAGATAAAGATCAACTTTCCATTGTTACATGTGATAAAACAAGTTCCTATATATGCGAAGGTTTTAAAGGATCAATGCACCATAAAGAGAAAGCATAATGTAAAGAAGACTGCATTTTTGATGGAGCAGGCTAGTGTAGTAATTAAACAGAGGACTCCACCAAAGTTTAAAGATCCAGGATGTCCCACCATTACCTTCCATATTGGAACATATGAGTTTGGTCAAGCATTATTAGATTTAGATGCTAGTGTTAATCTCATGTCATATTCGATCTATAAGCAGCTAAGGCTTGGAGAGATTAAACCTACATCAGTGGTTTTACAGTTAACTGACCGCTCTACCAGAACACCACAGGGAGTAGTCGAGGATGTTTTAGTTCAAATTGATAAATTCTACTACCCCGTCGATTTCTTGATTTTAGATACTCAATCTGTGGTTAACATTGAGTCGAAAATTCCACTAATTTTAGATGAACCCTTTCTTGCTACAGCTAGTGCTCTTATCAATTGCATGAATGGTCTCATGAAGTTATCATTTAGGAACATGACACTAGAAGTAAATATTTTCATGTTGAAAAACAACCACATGGTGATGATGAGTGCCAATATACATACATGCTAGAAACAGTCCTGCCAGAAACAGCTTCTCTATAACCTGAATCAAACTCTCCCGAACTGAAATTGCCCTCAAAGAATCGTAAAAGGAGGAAAATGAGAGTTAATGCTCAATTGAAGATGATACATGAGAAGTTAAAAAGGAAGTTAAGCCAATTTTGTCATATGTGCAGCCTCAAATTTCAACCATCAGACCCTGGGGATCACTAGATGAAATGCTGCAACCATCCACAAATTCTTTCTAATGCCTTCATCAGTTCACTATATGGAAGCCACCATGACAACATTAAGTGGTTATGTCTGACTGAAGACATTAAACTTAGCGCTGGCGGGATGGCAACCCTTGCATATGCATTTATTTCATTTTATTTTATTTATTTATTTTATTGATTTTATTTACTTGAGTTTTATTTTATTGTGTGCTAATTGCATGTTTGTCGTTTGCATGAGTAATTATGTTAGTGTTAGCACAACCTACACAGCCACACAACTACAGTCTTACCAGTAATAGCCTGATCAACTCCACGCCTGGTAGTGTTGTTTCTTAATCCTTTTTCTTTATATTTATCTTACATTGAGGACAATGCAAGTTTTAAGTGTGGGGGTGTATGCATGTGCATGATAATACATGTTATAAAAAAATCTGAATAATTTTTGTTTGTTTTTAGTTCTTAATAGTAAAACATAGTCCAATGATGATATTATTTGCTTTAGGGTGAAATCTTAGAAACGATAAGTTCTTTAAAGTGCTCTTATCTGATGTTTGAGTAATTTATCTAGGTTAGACTCGTAAACACTTAACTGGCAAAGTGACTAGTTGAAGAAATTACATGTCGATGAGTGACTGTTTGCTTATATGTCTATCCTTATTTGCCAGTGTTATGATGTTTGGTATGGTAAAAAAATAAAAAGAGAAAGTCTCGAAAGAAAGAAATTAAAGTTACCCATGGGCGAGTGTTAGGACCACTATGAGGAGAAATGCTACCTTAAAGGGTAGGTGTATTAAAGGGAAAAAAATATAAAAGAAAAGAAAGAGTTGAGAAGAAAAAGAAAAAATATCATACCATACTGAGCACAGAAAGACGACTACATAGCACATTTGAGATATCTAGGTTGGTTTGACCCATCAGATTCCAATTTTTAAACGAAATCATTGAGTTGGCTTACCTAGGAATCAAGCTGTGAATGAACCTTTACACACACACACTCTGAGTCTGGTTTAGATGATTTATTCAAGGACTTGGATTTGAGTTACATTTAGTACTCTGAAACTTCTCTGATTTCATTGCTAGACATTATTTGAGGACAAAAAATGTGTAACTATTGAGACTGTTTCATTTTGTCATTTTCATTTTGCATAAATGTATGTGTTTTGAATGACGTTTGTGGGTGTCGTCGCTGTAAGCCCTCACGAGACTATAACTCGTCCACTAGGGACACCTAGGGGTTTAAATACTTGTTGTATATGCTAAATGCAATCGTAATCCCTACGAAAGTGGCTTAAATAGTTTTATTTATTTACTTCTTATTTTATTTACGCTCTAAATGCTATGGACTAGTAATAAGCTGGTTGGGGTTGTGATAAGTGCATGAAAATGTAATTTGAACATCACTAACTCGACTTAATTATCATGTGTTTAATCTTAATTAGAGTTTATTTTGTGCTTTGTTATTTGAGAAATATGAATTTTGGAGCAATTATTCGTGTTTCGGGACCATAAAGACACATCAGAAGCACACGAGAAGAGCAGAAACGAAGAAAACAAAAATCACCAAAGCTGCCACGCGTCGCGACGCGCCCTCACTGGCATTGCGACGCGACTACGTGAACTACTCTCCATACAAAGTCCAGAAAGTGGGGCATCGCGACGCCATTTGTCAGCGCCGCAGCGCCCGAAAGTCATCAGAAACTTAATTTTGTCATGTTTTATGCGCATAATGACTCCAGAACTTCCCTGTATAAACCCAACTTCATCGTAAACCCTAAGGGGAGGAGAAAAAGAGTAGAAACTAGAGAGAAACAGAAGAGAAACACACATCAAAGAGCCACAAACATAATTTTGAGAGAGAAGAATAAAGAACTTCAAGGCGACATGACGTCTCTCCGATCTATCCAGGCTATATCTCTCTTCTGCATGGAGAACTAATCTCATAGGCAAAGCTAATGATGAACTCTTGTATTTGATTTCTTATATTCATATTGTTGATTCCTATAAACTCTTAAACATTAATACAATTGATGTTTGTTATTCTTTATTATCTTTTGATTATATGAATCCAGAAACTGTTTTTTTTTATCAAACTTGCATATAGTTGTGAACCCAGTTGTGACTGGTAAAGTTGTTTTATGATTTGGTCTTCTGCTGCAGTATTTCCTGGGGGTATATTTTCGACATTGGATAAGTCGTAACGATGACTTTGTGTGTTGTTAATATAGAAAAAATAAATCATCAATTACCTCAGAATTTAATATGCTTAGAATTGAATATTTTTCGATTGTTGGTTTGGGATGTGAAACCTTCAATTGAGTAATAATAGGAAGTAATAACTGGATATAGGAATTTGATACAAGAGGGATTCTCGATGCTTTGCTGCCTCTCTCTATTGATATCTTTTACGTTTTTCTATTAATCTTTACTTTAAATTATCAATTTAATCTATCTTTTCATTAAGTTACTGCTAACCGTTTTTTTAAGTAAATCAGTCCTTGTAACCATCTCTCTGAGGAATCGACACCCTAACTATACTACGATAGCCGCAAGTACCTTTTGGGCATAATCATATGCCATGAAGCTAAACTCCACTAAGTGCGCCTTCAGTGTTTCTTTGAGGAAATTCCTAGGCTACAAGGTCACGCGACTAGGGATAGAAGCCAACTCTGATCAGATCAAGTATATTCTTGATATCCACTCTCCCACAAGCCCAAAATATAGGAACCACTTTCCTAGCTCAGCGGAAACATGTTAGGCACCCAGGATCAAACTAGAAATATTTTTCTGCCCTTCTCTCTGAATAGCCGAATATTACCAGTTCCAATATTGAAATTTTTCTTCTGTTTTGGACAAAATTTTAGGCCCAAAACAACCCCGAACAGCGACGCAAAACTGGACTATTTTGGACCTGAAATGCGCCCAACTCACTACCCAAATCAGCCCTTGATTGAATCAGTTTCAGCTATGTTTCAGGTCTGATTTTTTCCTCCAAAAATAGTCCCAATATAGCCCCAAAACACCCCTTTAAGTTTCTTAAAATTTATGGATCAAAAGCAAAACAAACTGAGCCCTGTTTAACTAAACTATGTGCGACAGTGAGCAAAAATAATGCTCATTGTCGTGAATCAAAAACAAGAAGAAGAAGATGGATTTTGGTTCAACACCAAAAGGACTCCGTGCGGTGTCTCGCAACCAACGGAAACTAGTGTGAGCTAAACTCACAAAATTAATCCCTAAACACTTAGAGATTAATGTCACACAAGGTTTTCTATTGTCTTTTCTTTTTGTTCTTCCTTTGTTTTTCTCAAAACTTGAGAGAGTTTCAAGAACAAGAAAGGAGGCTAGGGTTAGAATGATTAGGTTAAGCAAAAAAGAAAAAGAAAATTCTTTTTATACTTAGGGTTTCTTATTTCCAAAATAAATAAAACTCTTCCCTTTCCCTACTCATCAAATTCGGCCAAGGTGGACAATTTTTGAAAAATTTGAAACATCAATTTTTAATTACCATAATTAAAAAGATTTTAAAAATAAAAAGGTTATCACCTTTTAAAAGTGTAACCACCAAAAATATCCAAGGGTTTCCAAAACCCTAAAATTTAGAAATTCCAAATTTAGCCTTATTCAATTATATCATATATAATTTATTAATATGTATTTAATAATTATCATATAATTATTAAAACCATATATTAAATTTTAACATATAGTTTCAAGTGTGAGAAAATGATATTATTAATAATATTTTCATATGTGAGTATATAATTGCACTAATATGCTATAGTATATCGAGCTAGCACGGAGACCAAAAGGACCTACGGTTCCGAGCTCCAATAATCTCGGAATATTAATTAAGCTCTTAATTAAAAATTCTAAATTATTAACTCTGGGTTATTCCACTAAAAATCCGGAGCTGCACTCTCGTTGCCGCAGATAGATAAATTAAGCTGAACCATGTCGGTGTCCATCAATATAGTCATTATATACAGATTAACCTTGCATGAGTATCTCGTAATTAGAGCCATGTCATAATATCTGTTATACCCCTCTAATTATTTTTAACTTAAGTACCATTGATTCTCTAATGAATGATTTATTTATAACTATTATAATTTTAATATTTCTATTCGTAATATAAAGACTTGGGCGCTCTAACCGTTCAAGTATTGAATCAACCCTTAAGGAAGATATTCCTCTACTTCTCGCAAGAAGGAGTGAACTCCATATATATGTAATACGTCCCAGCTACACACCAAACCATGTCTTCAAAGTACGTAGCTATTGATCGAGATTGCTACACCAACCTCACCGTTGTAAATCAAAGGACATAGCATGTCATGTATAAGTTCTTAGTACACTCAGGATTAAGATCAATCCATATATGACCATCTAGTAGATCGAAATGAATTTCTTTATTTAATGGATATTATAAGAAACTTATTTCTATCTGGGTCAAATCAATATGATCACATCATATAAGGTGCCTCCAATCTCATGTCTCCACATGGATGATCCCAGATCAAGGTGGCCATATAATTATAAAATGGACCACAGGTATAGATAAACCACAAACAAAGTACCCACTTTATTTTTTCTCTATGGACTATTTTAAATTACTAAGTTTAGACTTAAATCGTCTTGTGCATGACAATCATACACTAAGTCTGAAGGCACATGAGTAATCTAGGGTAATCAAGATAATTTACAATATGCGATATGATGAGTGGAAAATATATCAATACTTACCGCCCATTTGACCTAATATTTTGTATGGTTTCTCAGGTTTTATGAACGTTTTGATGTGTTTTTATTTGTTTTGCAGATAAACAAAGTCTTGAGACTCAATTAAATCAACTTGAGGCTAAAACGATGAAAAATGAACAAAAAGGAAAAAATGGAAATTCATTGTTCACGCGTCGCTATGCGCATGCGTCATCACCGTGTAATTATGTGCATCATCACGTGCGTCATCACCGCGTCATCATGACATCAAAATAATTATTGATCCACCGACAGTCGCCATCTACTGTAGCAGGAGTCGCGACGCACCGACAAAACACGTGCCACATGTCAACATCTCAGCAAACCGAATACAAATGTCAATAATCAACACGCGTCGTGATGCGAAAGCCTTCACGCGTCGTGACTCGCAAGCCCGAATTTTGCCTATAAATAGAAGCTAATTTCATTTTCCAAATTCATACTTTCCTTAACTTTCTTAATAAGGATTTAAGGATTGTATCTTGTTTGTATATATTAATAGTAATGTATTTTTATTTTTAGTAGTAGTAATAATAGTTTAATTATTTTATCTTTCTTTTACGTTTTGTAGTTAATTTCCGCTGGGGGAAGGGTGAAACTTTTATTATAATAATTTAGATTAATCTCCCTTAAATTATAATATATAAATTATCTTGAAACCTGACTTAATTGGATACTGCCTTTATGGTCGGTTGGACTTAATTAAATTAATTTTAACCTGACTTAATTGGATACCATCTTTATGGTCGGTTGGAATTAATTAAAATATAACTTAATCAGGATACCGCCTATATGGTCGATTGGTAATATAATACAAATTTATATATTATAATAAGGGAAATTTCTAGATTTGAAATAGTAAAAGAGGATCCCTTAACCCCAACATTTTATTTTTTAATCTAGAGAAGTGATGAAGCACAATATTCACAAGTTTAATAATTGATTTCTTTATATTATGTTTGATGTTTTGGCTTGTTTATTGAATCTTAAGCTTAATGCTTCTTGTTGCCTGATCACCAATAAGATTGATGTGGTAAACTTGAAATGAACTTGGAAAAGAGATTTTAGGTTTCAGCCTTAGATTCAATAGCTCACGATCTCACTTTAGGGGAGATTTCCTTACAGGATAGGAATATACCTGTTGGGCATGAGTAGCCACAATTGGAACTTGAACTTAAAGAATTTGGGTAACTTGGTTAACATAGACATATAGTTAATTTGGTTACTTTGGGTGTTTGCATCTGACCATCGGAAGAGGCTTTTGCATATCTTCATATTCCAAGTTAACAACTGAATTATTACACATGTATAAGAGAATCAATTCATCATTTGAATAATATTGTGTGGAATCAAAACCCTAGATGTTTGTTTTCTTTATTATTAATTTCCTTTGTTTTATTTTATATTTTCATTTATTTATTTATTTAACAAATCTACATTCAACCAACCAATCATCAATCATTCCATTCTCACTCTAATTAGATACCTATAAATAAATATAATCAATAATTAATAACAATTATAGAAATTAAGTCATCGCATGATCAATATTTTTATACTACTTGAGTGATATGTGCGCTTGCGTTACGTGTGTGTTTACCACCGATCAAGTTTTTGGCACCGTTCCCGGGGACTTATTTTTTTACATTATTAATTTTGAAGCTATCTATTTTATTTGTATCTATTTTTATTTTTTTTACTTTTATTCGTGATTTTTATTTCTTTCTTTTATTTTCAGGTGGTTGAAAATGGATCACTATTGGGCGATGGAAGCGTTACGAGCTTTAAGAGGTGAAGATACACCTCATATCAAGGAGACCGAGTCCAGTTTTCTGAGGCCTGTTGTCCAGCCCAATAACTATCAGTGGATGTCAGAGAGAAATAACACAATATTTACCCAACCATTTCAGAGATGTGAGATATATGATGGTAACCACCATTGCAATCATTACACGTACAACTGCAATTCAGGGTGGCAGAACTATCAGAAACCTTCATATGATGAACTAGCATATTTCACTGACCATATTCTCCATCTTATCCACCATCAACCTATGATCTTCATCAAGAACCAGAATCATTAGAGATAAGACAGTTGATAGACATGCTCAAGAAATGAGAAGTTAAACTTGATGTAATGATTGTCATGTTTTAGAGTCAAGCAGCAACCATACAGAGAATGACAGATCAAGTGAAACAATTCAAAGAAAACCAAAGCTACATACCTCACAGAGCATTTTTAGATGACACTGATGAAGCCTTCGAGTACCAAAGATTTCATAATGACACCTTAACAGGGGAAAATGTTGAGCAGTATCAAGAATAAGATGTATCAGTTAGAAGGTCGAACAAGCAGAATTTCAATTTGATCTAGATGATTTTATGGTCGCTGATGGCATCTATGAAGAGAAATAAGTAGAAGAGCTATCTTTACATCCCCAGGTTGACATTCTTGGAGCATGTATCATGCATATGTCGGATGAAGAGCTAAACGAGGAATTGCTAAAATACATCTTTGAAGAAAAGTGGAGCAAGATGAAGGACAAAAGGAAGAGCAAATGTCTGACCATATTGAAAATCTCATGACTTCAGGAGAAACATCACTGTGTTGGGGAATACACATCAAGGACACCGCCAAGAAGCTTGACAAAATGGAACAACCATTAAAAGTCAAGCACCATATGAGAACTCCTGATTTATTTTCATTTCTTTTGTAGACCACTGGAGCGAAAAAGTTTAAGAAGGTGGCACAAGCACTGAATGAGCCAAAATTCTTTTGGTCACCTCATCGTTGGAAGAGACCATTCAAAAATAACACATGAGATTGTCCTCAATCGGACGTCAAAAACCACATTGAAGCCTCATTGATGGATGGACTTCAGTCACGTCTGGCTGAAGATGTTAAATTTAGCGCTCGCAAGGAGGCAACCCATGCAAATTTTTATTTTTTTTATTGGTACACATGTTGTAGCACTTTTTAAATTTTGTGTGTTATTTTTGCAGGGAAAAACACAGACGGAGCACTTAAAGCAGAGCAAGCCAAATAAAAATGGGGATATCACGGAAAAAAGTTTCCCAAAATCGCGAAGATAAAAAATCAATTCATTAGAGATGGCAGAGTAAGAAATCAACTCTTGAAACGTATCTTAGTGGATATGTTTAAATGATTCACATTTTGCCAAAAAAACACACACGTCGCGACGCGTAAACCATATGAGTCACGACATATTGACCTAACACATGAACAACCCCCATTTTTAGGGCAGCAAGTCTAGACGCAGAGTACGCTGCGTGTCGCGACGCGCACATGATTCTAGATCTAAAAACAGCAGCCGCAACTCATCTTCTTCACCTCTCATCTCCATTCTCTTCATTTTCTCTCAACTTCCTCCACAAATCCGTCCTTTAATTCACCAAAATCCCTCAACCAAACTCAAAACCACGAAATCACTTCCCAAACGAAACCTAATCCTCATTTATACGTGTAAAGCTCAGATTTGGAACTCAAGCTTCCTTCATTTGCGCATGAGCTGCTCGGATTTGGAGAAGAACAACTGGCCAAATCACTTCCCCAACTCACCCATCCTCCATTGCACATGTATCATCTCAGATTTGGGAAATAATTTCGTGAAATCTCTGGTTCCATTTTCTTTCTATCTCGTTTTTCTTTGATTTTTTTTTTGTTATTTGTGAAAAATTTGGAGTTGTGGTTGTTGTGAAATTTTTTTTGGGTGTGGCTGTTGTGTGTTTCTGTTGTGACAATTTTGTGTGTAGATGTTGAGACAAATTCATAGTTTTGGGGGCGAAGGTGATTTGTGAATTGTTGAAGTGTTAGAAATTTTAGGGTGAAAAATTTGGAATTCTTGAAAATTAGGGGAAACTCTGCCAAAATTTTTAAAAATTAAAATGGCCCATAAGAGAGCGCGAACCTCAGCGGCATCCGGATCGAGTTATGATGCTACAAAATTTGTGTTGGTAGCCGCTGAGCGTCAATATGAAAAAGGGATGAGACAAAAAGTCCCAATTTTGGAGAGGGGTTTTGACATTAACCCCGGGCAGTTTCCCCAGATAGATAGAATTATCACCACCCGTCATTGGAATAAGCTTTGACAGCAGCCTACCCATGTCTGTATACCTGTAGTGCGTGAGTTCTAGGCTAATTTTTACGAGAATTAGGCGTATCAGGTGTTAGTTAGAGGCCAATAAGTGACGTTTGATATATCAATAATTAATAGGTATTATAGGTTTCCTAATATGGAGATAGATGAATATACGGCAGCCATGGAACATCTAGATTTGACTCATCTAACACAAAGTGATCCCCAATGCCATATGAGATATGAGTAGCAGCGAGGAATATTTAAAGATGAGCTCACGATATCTTAAGCCAGATGCCAGGGTTTGGTTTCATTTCATGACCCGCACATTGCTGCCAAGCACCCATATCACCAATATAACCAAAGAACGGATGATCCTGTTGTATTCTCTGATGGAGGGACATACGATTGATGTGGGTGGGCTGATATTGACCAATATAGTTTGGGCAGCACGCCCTGCACAGACTGGCCTTTTGTATTACAGCCTGATCACCAATCTCTGCACACTGACTAGAGTGCCCATGGACACTAGAGAAGAATCAATGCAACCCACAACTGCACTAACTACTCGAATTATCCAACAACTCCGAGTAGAGAGACCTACACAGTCTGGTTCTTCCACTACACCTGCAGCACCACAATAATAACCTCAACCCATTCGGCGACCATCATGATCCCGTTCTCTGACATAACGCTTAGATCGGTTGGAATCTCGTGTCGATTACATCGCTCAACTGCTTCAACGAATGGCACATCATAATGGATTAAGTGATGATCAGATTCCAGCCTATCCAGGGAACATCAGCGAGGACGACGATGAGGCTGAGGAATGAAGTGTTGGTTTCTATTAAGGTCCCAAGATCATAAACAAGCATTAAAATGAAGTGCAAATACATCGACGAAGTCGCGGAATACTCACATCGATCGGTTGAGCGACGCGGAGGCAAACGAGGCAACAAAAACGAATTGATGTCCTCCTTCACTGGTTCGGCAGTGTGCAGTCCAAGCTCACTGGTTTGGCTCGATTTTGGTCCTTCGTCAAGCTCCAAGCTTCGTCGAATGGTTCCCGGCTCATGGGCGAGCTTCCCTATCACCTTCGCATGTTTCGGAAGTGTGCTAGCACTTGAGATTTTGCCACAAAATCCCACTCTTTGCTTCCCTATCTGCTTGGCAAAAAATGGAAGAAAACCCACTAGTTTGGGCGTGAGAAGATGGAGAAAAATAGAGAAGGAGAGAAGTTGTGTAAGTTGTTCATTTGATTTCCAAAATCCAAAATAAACATACCAAATTTGTGTATTTTCTTTCTAAAAGTCAACACAACTTTTGGCTCCAAAATAGCATTAAATGCTAGCCAACAACTTCCATCAATCAATCCATCAATCAATCAAAATCAAGTGACAAGTGGTCACATCACTCAAAGTGACATTTGATTTGATGCTGATGTGACTAATGATTTGACGCTTGATTTGATGTGCCGCACTCAAATTCGAAATGCGAATGCGCTCGCAAATAATCTCGGGCTTGGGTTCGCTAATTCCAAATTAACAAATTTTCTGTTGCGTCGTAATTAAATGATTACGCCTAGCGAAGTCACTATTCACGTCGCTAACGAATTAATTCTAAATTAATTCGTTCGCCCGAATTAAAATCTAATTTTAATTCCGCGTCGAAATCCAATTTCGTTTAATATATCAAATATATTAATTAATCGATTAATTCCAAATTAATCGTTATCTCTATTTAATGATATTTTATCCCAGATAAAATATCTCCGTAATTAATCCCAGATTAATTTAGAGTGCGAGTTATACGTCATCGGTGAATCTTTGGGAAGCGACCCATGAGATCCCCGGATATATTGGCAGTAAATTCGGTCGTCGGACTATCCGAACACGTAAGTACCTCGTACTACGTTTATACCGAATTACAAGACAAGGTTGGCCTCTAGCAAAGCGCCATGCCTCCCCAATTCTCCGGAAACATCCTTACAGGAATAAAGGATCTGTATCAAGCGTAGTATACCATAGTATTGCGTATTTCTGTCCAGTATCGGATGATCACGTGCTAGGCCTAGGGCTGGAATTGTGTCTGCCCCGTACGAAGCACATGTCGGATGTCTGGCGACTAGTCTCTATAATCGGATATACATGACCTATTCATAATATCCCGATAGCTGCGCAACATTTAAGAGAACCAGTCCCGTATCCTACGTGACCATCATCTCCAAATGACTGGAGTGACACTTCCGTCTTGACATCACACCCAACACACTACGATTCTCGATATACCCAGAATCGGCGTACACAGAAATCGGTTAAAGCCCTGGACGACCTCAACCAAAGTATATTGATTGTCGTATGTATTAGCGGTGCAAGTCTCAGGTTAAGACCAAATACACCTACCCTGATTTCGGACTTCCATAGACACATAGTCATACTACCAATGGAATTCCGATGGGGTCTTATCCAGAGCGAAGCTGTTTCCCGTACCATCGGTAAAACACAACCTCCTATTACACTTGCATGAGTATCCTATACCCAAATATATGAGAACTATACCGTTGTGCCCTCACAATGCGCACAAGTGTAATACTAGTCTTTTACGTATTTATCGATGTCCAATCTCGATAATACTCTGACTAGGGATATTTAATGATTTATCCTTCGTGTACTGATACTGTCTCATATCATTCTCCATCCAGGAACAAATCACAAGAACCTCTCATCATTAATATATCTAGGTGATATCAAGACAATCATCATGATAAGAGTGCAATCTTTTTGTCACATAATTAATTTGTACAACAACACCATGATCTGTACAAATAGTGACGCTATAGGTCATAATTGTCCAACAATCTCCCACTTGGCCTATAGCCAATCACTCGAGTGCTTGACACCCGAACTATGTACGATTGGCTCAAATTGCTGAGAAAAGGTTTTCGTCAGCGGATTTACATGATTATCGTCTGATGCGATTTATTCGATCATTACATCGCCACGATGTATGATCCGAACGAATCAGATGAATATCGAAGTATGTATCTAGATCGTTGATTAGACCATTAATTCTTTAGCCTGTGCTCAAGCCTAGCTTAGCTGCTAACATAATTATATCTAATCTAATTAGATTTATTATCGACCCAGAAGGCTTCTATTGCCGCCTCAGCTACAGCAATAACCCACATTTGTTGTTTATTCGATAACAGTATCTTGCTTGGAAGATTTCCAGCTCACTGTACCGTTATTCAAACTGTATAGTACCGTTTGCGACTTATAGTCGTTTCATCGGTTTAGGAAATTGCTACAGTGACCCCAGTCACTTCAAGTTCTCATTCTCCATAGACTAAGACATCATCCTTAGTTCTCTAAGATACTAACGGATGTTCTTAACATCAATCCAGTGATTATCACTTGGATTGGCCTGTTTGTGAATCCATATGCTCAAAGTGTATGAGACACTAGGTCGCGTACATTTTTCAATGTATGATTTCTCGGAGAGTTTTCTCGAAAGCCAAGCTTTCACCGATAGTTTTTATGGGAATATCATTTCCAAGAAATGACATATTATCATTATTATTTAGGACAACCACTGTCAGTGCGCTCCCACTAACCCTCTTATATACATAAGAATCTTTTCGTTTTGAATTAAATCATACTCCATTATGATTACATCAAAACGATAATTCCAAGAACCTATGCTTGCTTCAATCCAAACATGGATCGAATAACCTGTAAACCTTGTTTGCTAGTTTTGGTACGACAAAACCGTCAGGATGTTCTAAACATCCTCCTAAAGGTTTCCTTTTAAGGAAAGTGATTTTCCCTTTAAGCTGACATATTTCATAAATGAAATACACAGCTTTAGCAAGCATTATCCATGTATGTCTTCCTTGAAGACTTATAGTACCAATAGGCACAATGCCTTGCGGTACATCAACTAGTATCCAAACTTGGTTGATATACATGGAATCCAATTCAGACTCATGACACTTTGTCATAATAGGGAGTCGATACCTTTTATCACTTCCTCATACGTAGTCAGTTGGTATACCTCAAAAGATTAACATCTTCACGAGGTGAGATCAGAAACCCATACCCCAGGTTGTTTTCTGACTCTCTCCGCAATACACAGTTTTTGTGTATACGAAGATTAATGGTATAGTTTCATCCTTGATGAACTATTTTGTGTTCCATTAGGATTCGATGCCTGTAATAGTATTACTCTGATTTTCATCGAGTTTTACTATCCTCCCACTTACCACTGCATATCAGTATTCCTCTCAGGAAAACCGCATGGTGAGCAACAATCTAATTGATCTCAAGTGAGTTGTATAAGTATAATACTTTGGTATCCCTAGGATAACCTACAATTGGCACTTATCCAATTTGGGTTTTAGTTTGGTATCACCCAAACGTATGCCCAGCATACCCAAATCTTCAGGAATGTGAAACTCGGTTTCTTTCCCGTTCATATTTAATATGATATCTGTCAAACAAATTTTTAATGGAACCTTATTCAAAATAAGTTCTTGCACTGTTAATGCTTATCCGTTGAAGGAAATGGTAGCTCAGAGCGACTCATGATTAACCTTATCATGTCTAACACAATTCGGTTAATCCGTTCGGACACACCGTCAAACTGACGTGTTCCAGGAGGAGTCCTCATTTGAAAGAATACTATACTCTTTCAAGTATATTAGAAACTTATTGCTTAAGTATTTTCCATTACGGTCTTACCGTGACAGTTTAATACTTCAGTCGTTCTGTTTGTCTATTTCGTGTCGAAATTGTAAAAGTTTCTGATTTGTGTTCTTCAAAAGAAACACGCAACCATGACGTGATGCCACATCCATAAAGGTCACGAAATATTCATATCCACATATAGCCTAGCTAGATACGGGCCTACTTGCTTCACTATGAACTAGGGCTAACATATCGGTGGCAGTTGCACTTTTACCAAGTAAATAGTGTTTTAGGCACTATGCCCAATAAACTAGATTCGTAGACTTTATTTGAATAGTATCAAATCAGTCTGAGTGCCCACTCTTCAAAAGTGTGGATATACGATTCTTGTTTGATCGTGTCCCAGACAACAATGCCACATTTAAGTTTCTTAACTGATCAAATCAGTTTGAGCTATTTGTTTGTCATTTTATATGTTAGAAATATATTTATATTCAAAATATAAATTATGTTATTCACATCTAATGTGTTTATCTCAATATCATCTTTATATAATGAAACACTTTAGTGTTCTAGAATATAAAGGTTCACCCGCAACGGGTTAAACACTGATATGAAGATAATGTATCTAGTCAAACTAGTTACATTACAACAGTTTCCTAATCCTGCTCATAGCAGATTCTGAACAACATCATATATTTTATGTACCACACTAAGTATTTAAATCTAATTTTAATACTAGTAGTGAACATAATATGACAAACATATTTGAAGTCAGAGCCTTGCTTGTCTTCAATTCCTTCATGTCTGCTTTGTCCAAACGGCAGTCACGCTTCCGTGATCCCGTTTGCCACAATTAGCAGACATTTTGGGATATGTCATTTTTCTTCCCAGAAGATTATAATGATTTTGCCTTTGCCCTTTTCAATACTCCAGAAGCCTTTTGACCAAGCCTTGGCCTTCTAGAATATCGAAGTAAGGTGCGCCTAATTGCAAACTTTGAATTTGTCTCCTTGAGAATAGTCATTAACTCTCCAAGAGTTATTGTTGCAATTTTAGTACTTCTAAAACCTAAGGATAGATTCTTTGAAGATCCTTCAATTTCAGTATCATACTTTAAGGATCTAATCTTTAGTTCTGATTTAGAAATTAAGGAGTCTACTGCGACAAGCTAAATGGATTAAGTACTTAAGTTATCATCACAATAATCTTCCAAAGATTATGCTCTACTATTTGCTTAACTCCGAGCTTAGGCATAATATTATTTTATCAAATAAAATAACTTATCATTTTCCAGGACCATCCTGAAATTTTATTCCCAATTTGAAAATTAAACCATTTAAATACATTTTCCTTAGGATTATGTATTAAACGTCAATCTTTCAATTTAATCTTGATTTTAATAGTCCAACTATTTAATCAACGATTTTGGTACCCTTTTAAATATAATGATTATTATAGTCCAACTATATTAATCAACTATAATTTAAATTGTTTGAATATAGTCCAACTATTTATTAAAACAATATTTTAAATATTAGTCCAACTAACATTTAATTTATAAGACGAATGATATTTGAATGAGCGTGTATGGCAAGTAATTAAACGAGTATTGCAAATTCAATTCTTGCCTCCCACTATTTTTCGGCGAGCCTCTAACCCTCTGTCGAGTACTCGGGAAACCGTGTTTCCTAGTGGGCTAGGATCCCGTTAAATATCACACAATCTTGACTTTGGCCAACAAATTGTATGATAATTAACTAGGTGGATCTCTAAGATCGATTGGATCCAATCCAATTCCTAGATCCGGTAGGGGGACATCCAAGTCCGAAATATATAACTTATATATGCCAATACATCCAATCTATTACCTAACTTTTTTCCTCTGAATCAACTAAGCCTTGGCTTTGGCACAACAAACTTAGTGATCCCAGTCAAGCGCGACCCATTGACCATGGAAAGCTTCGTAATCAATGTCGATGGACAATAAGTGGTCTTGAATTTGGCCAACAAACCACAACTTGGACAAGACACTGTCATGTAACAAAGCCTTCGTGATTCAAACACATCTTCGACAGACAAAGGCCTTGACTTTGGCCAACAAGCCAATGCCGTCTTAGATCTTGAGTGAGAATCACTCAATGGAAAAAAACGCTTAATATTTTGCGAGGGTTTTTGCGTGCAAATTGGCAACCAATTTATTATCTTTGTTAAGGTCTCATCATCATACACCCTTAAACATGCATTCTAAACACATAATAAAGGGTATATGAAAAATAATAATGATATGCGGATAGATACTTTACACAATTGATCCTAGATCAAATCTCTCACTTTCTCTCTCCCGCTAGCACAAGTATCACTTCTACCCGTTACACTACACTTCTAAAGAAACCTCATTTACATTGAGGGGAATATGTGAGAAGAGAATACAAAGAAATGAGAGGTAATAAGGCTGGACACGCAGGTCCAATTAATAAATCGAATTTATTACAACAATTTCTAAAATTGTCCCACCCATCTAATATCCATCCGATATACATTATCCATGCATCGCAACCATGTATTCACACAAGCATGTTATCAATCAATCTAATCAAATTAATTAATCTGATAATTAGTGATCATCCAATGTTCAAACAACGATTTGATTTTGTTCGAGTCAAACTCGTTTTGCGAATAAGTACTTAAAGTACGAATTCTCGAATTAAATTAAACTACATCATTAAATCCAATTTAATATGCATTCAATTCTAATTCGCATATTTAATTCCAAATTAAATAACACACTTTGATAATGAACTTTTACGACTTAAATTCCAAATTTAATCTCAACGGGACTCAAAGCCAATTAACATCCAACGTCAATTTAATTAAAGTCCAATGAGCTTTTAATTAATTTCTCAAGGCATGGATTTTTGGTCAACTCGGGTCAAACCGAAAACCAAAGTCCAATCCGGGAGTTACCCCATAAGCCCATAAATTAATTTTGGCTCATTAGGCCCAATTAAACTTTAAAGTCCATTAAGTCGCATTTGGGCTTTATGGTGGCGGTTTTGGGCCCAATTGGATCCAACCAATTTTGCCTAAACCCAACTTTGTACAACAAAGCCCAACAAGCTCAATTACAACATAACAAGCCCAAATCCAATTTTAAGGCACAAATAATTAAATTCCAAAAATCCAATTTTCCCAATTTAATTACCAAAGTGTATCACATGATTAATTACCCAAATTAACATTTCTAAAACATCAATATACACAATTAATCATGCTCATTTTCATCATCACATGTCAAACACGTTTTGATTAAAATCAAACCCAATTCATGCTCAACATGTCTCGCCAAGGAGGGATAATTTTGTCCGATTCAGTTTCAATCCAATTAAACTCACAATCGACATTAAATCATCATCCTAATTGATTCTAACTCATCCAATGAATTAAAAAATCAAAATCACCAAGACATTTTAGGGCTATTCTATTCGGCCATGCTCACCAAATTTGGGGAAAATTATTCCAAATCAATTTTCATGAAATTGATCCAATCAATATTCTATTCAAACATATTTAAGCATATTCATCAATCCAATTTCACAAAATCATGCTCAAAATCAATTTGCCCAAATTTTAAGCCCTAAACTTTTTCATGCTCAAACCTTGCTCTAGATGCCATTGTTGGTTTCTATTAAGGTCCCAAGATCATAAACAAACATGAAAATGAAGTGTGAATACATCGACGAAATCGCGGAATACTCACATCGATCGGTTGAGCGACGCGGAGGTAAACAAGGCAACAAAAACGAACTGCTGTCCTCCTTCACTGGTTTGGCAGTGTGCAGTCCAAGCTCACTGGTTTGGCTCGATTTTGGTCCTTCGTCAAGCTCCAAGCTTCGTCGAATGGTTCCCGGCTCATGGGTGAGCTTCCTTATCACCTTCGCATGTCTCGTAAGTGTGCTAGCACTTGAGATTTTGCCACAAAATCCCACTCTTTGCTTCCCTATCTACTCGGAAAAAAAAAAGAAGAAAACCCATTGGTTGGGCATGAGAAGAGGGAAAAAAGAGAGAAGGAGAGAAGTTGTGTAAGTTGTTCATTTGATTTCCAAAATCCAAAATAAACATATACCAATTTTGTATTTGCTTTCTAAAAGTCAACATAACTTTTGGCTCCAAAATAGCATTAAATGCTAGCCAAACAACTCCATCAATCAATCCATCCATCAATCAAAATCAAGTGACAAGTGGTCACATCACTCAAAGTGACATTTGATTTGATGCTTGATGTGACTATTGATTTGACGCTTGATTTGACGTGCCGCACTCGAATTCGAAATGCGAATGTGCTCGTAAATAATCTCGGGCTCGGGTTCGCTAATTCCAAATTAATGAATTTTCTGTTGCGCCGTAATTAAATGATTACGCCTAGCGAAGTCACTATTCATGTCGCTAACGAATTAATTCTAAATTAATTCGTTCGCCCGAATTAAAATCTAATTTTAATTCCGCGTCGAAATCCAATTTCATTTAATATATCAAATATATTAATTAATCGATTAATTCCAAATTAATCGTTATCTCTCTTTAATGATATTTTATCCCAGATAAAATATCTCCGTAATTAATCCTAGATTAATTTTCTCTCTCTTCTAATAAATTCCAGATTAATTTAGAGTGCGAATTATACGTCATCGGTGAATCTTTGGGAAGCGACCCATGAGATCCCTGGATATGTGGCAGTAAATTCGGTCTTCGGACTATCCGAACACGTAAGTACCTCGTACTACGTTTATACCGAATTACAAGACAAGGTTGGCCTCTAGCAAAGCGCCATGTCTCCCCAATTCTCCGGAAACATCCTTACAAGAATAAAGGATCTGTATCAAGCGTAGTATACCATAGTATTGTGTATTTCTATCCAGTATCAGATGATCACGTGCTAGGCCTGGGGCTGGAATTATGTCTGCCCCGTACGAAGCACATGTCGGATGTCTGGCGACTACTCTCTATAATCGGATATACATGACCTAGTCATAATATCCCGATAGCTGCGCATCATTTAAGAGAACCAGTCCCGTATCCTACGTGACCATCATCTCCAAATGACTGGAGTGACACTTACGTCTTGACATCACACCCAACACACTACGATTCTCGATATACCCAGAATCGGCGTACACAGATACCGGTTAAAGCCCTGGGCGACCTCAACCAAAGTATATTGATTGACGTATATATTAGCGGTGCAAGTCTCAGGTTAAGACCAAATACACCTACCCTGATTTCGGACTTCCATAGACACATAGTCATACTACCAATGGAATTCCGAGGGGGTCTTATCCAGAGCGAAGCTGTTTCCCGTACCATCGGTAAAACACACCTCCTATTACACTTGCATGAGTATCCTATACCCAAATATATGAGAACTATGCCATTGTGCCCTCACAACGCGCACAAGTGTAATACTAGTCATTTACGTATTTATCGATGTCCAATCTCGATAATACTCTGACTAGTGATATTTAATGATTTATCCTTCGTGGACTGATACTGTCTCATATCATTCTCCGTCCAGGAACAAATCACAAGGACCTATCATTATTTATATATCTAGGTGATCTAATCACAAATGATAAGAGTGCAATCTCCTTTGTCACATAGTTAATTTGTACAACAACACCATGATCTGTACAAATAGTGACGCTATGGGTCATAATTGTCCAACATGAAGAAGCCACGGTAACATTGTTCCTTTACATTTCTTTATTTTGTAACGCATTGGGGACAATGTCAGGTTTATGTTTGAGGGTTAGGTTGTTTTTTTTTATTTGTCTTCTCCGTTATTTGTTTTCTTTTCTGTATGTTTTTCTTCCCTGCATGTCATGTGTTTTGAATGTCGTGCATGTTTTAATTTTTGCATGCTTTATTTAAAAAAAACTTAAAAAAATGGTCTAATGATGAGATTGTTTGTCTTAGTAAAACGTTATAGGAAAAGATAAATGCTAATTTCACTTTTATCCTGGACTTTGAGCCTAATATCTAGGTCAGACTCATATCCACTAGAAAATAGTTCTGTAGCAGTTAGATAATAATGAATTGACAAAGTGACTAGTTGAAATAATCAGTGGATGATGAATGACCGTTTGATTGAATATCTGTTTCTGTCTACATTTATTTATGATATGAGGTATATAAAAAATGAATAAAAAAACTGACCAAGCTTTTACTTAGTAACCGGGCGTCTTTCCTGGCCAGCAGTGATTGTTCGCTTCAAACGGTACGGCTTGAGTTAGTTAATAAATAAGCTTTTACTTAGTAACCAGACATCTTACCTTAGTAAGCAATGATCGTTCGCGTCAAACGATAAAGTTAAAAAAAATACCTCACTTTACGCATATTGTAGCAGACAAAATAATTTTAGATAGTCAGGTTGGTTTGACCCATTAACTAGTGAGAATTGAGACAAACTCACCTAGTTAACAACTTAGAATAGAAGCTGTTTGCAGAATTATTCACACAAGCACTTAGAGTCTGATTTAGATACTTTTTTCAAAGGAATTGACTTTAGTTGTAATATGTATTTTGAAGGTTCCTTTAAATTTGTTGCTAGACATTCTCTGAGGACATTGTATATATAGCTATTATTTTCATTTTATTTATTTCTTTCTTTTGTTTTTATGTGTGATTGCATGTGTATGTAATTAACGTTTGTGGGTATTGTCATTGTAAGCCCTTACGAGACTATAACTCGTCCATTAGGGACACATAGGGGTTAAAAGGCTTGTTGCATACACTAAATGCAACCGTGATCCTTACAAAAGTGGCTTAGTTGAATTTAGTTTCAGTTGTTTATTTGTTTTGCTCCAGGACTAGCAAAATGTTAGGTTTGTGGGTGTGATAAGTGGAAAATATATCAATATTTACCGCCCCTTTGACCTAATATTTTGTATGGTTTCTCGGGTTTTATGAACAATTTTGTGTTTTTGTTTGTTTTGCAGATAAACAAAGTTTTGGGACTCAATGGAATCAACTTGGGGCTAAAATGATGAAAAACGGACAAAAAAGGCGAAAATGAAAATTTACTGTTCACGCATCGCGACGAGCACACTTCTTTGCGTCACGACGCATCACAATTATTCAACTACCGACACGCGTCATCACGTGCATCATCACGTGCGTCATCACCACGTCATCATGACGTCAGCATAATTATTGATCCGCCGACAGTCGCCATCTACTATAGCTCGCATCGCGACACACCGACAAAATACATGCCATGTGTCAACATCTCAGCAAGCCGCGTACACGTGTCAGTAATCAATGCACGTCGCGACGCACAAGCCTTCACGTGTCGCGACACGCAAGCCCGAATTTTACCTATAAATAGAAGCTAATTTCATTTTCAAAATTCATACTTTCCTTAAGGTTCTTAATAAGGATTGTATCTTATTTGTATATATTAATAGTAATGTATTTTTATTTTTAGTAGTAGTAATAATAGTTTAATTATTTTATCTTTCTTTTATGTTTTGTAGTTAATTTTCGCTGGAGGAAGGGTGAAACTTTTATTATGATAATTTAGATTAATCTCTTTTAAATTATAATATATAAATTATCTAAAAACTTGGCTTAATTGGATACCGCCTTTATGGTCGGTTGGAATTAATTAAAATATGACTTAATCAGGATACCGCCTATATGGTCGGTTGATAATATAATGCAAATTAATATATTATAATAAGAGAGATTTCTAGATTTGAAATAGTAAAGGTGGATCCTCTAACCCCAGTATTTTATTTTTTAATCTAGAGAAGTGATGAAACACAATATTCACGAGTTTAATAATTGATTTTTTATATTATGTTTGATGTTTTGGCTTGTTCATTGAATCTTAAGCTTAATGCTTCTTGTTGCCTGATCACCAATAATATTGATGTGGTAAACTTAAAATGAACTTGGAAAAGAGATTTTAGGTTTCAGCCTTAGATTCAATAGCTCACGATCTCACTTTAGGGGAGTTTTCCTTCCAGGATAGGAATATACCTGTTGGGCGTGGGTAGACACAATTGGAACTTGAACTTAATGAATTTGGGTAACTTGATTAACATAGAAATATAGTTAATTGGGTTACTTTGAGTGTTTTCATCTGACCATCGGAAGAGACTTTTGCATATCTTCATATTCCAAGTTAACAACTGAATTATTACACATGCATAAGAGAATCAATTCATCATTAGAATAATATTGTGTGGCATCACAACCCTATATGTTTGTTTTCTTTATTATTAATTTCCTTTGTTTTATTTTATATTTTCATTTATTTATTTATTTAGCAAATCCACATTCAACCAACCAATCCGCAATCATTCCTTTCTCACCCTAATTAGATACTTGTAAATAAATAGAATCAATAATTAATAACAATCATAGAAATTAAGTCATCGTGGGATCAATATTTTTATACTAGTTGAGCGATACGTGCGATTGCGTTACATGTGTGTTTACCACCGATCATGATATTAAACAAACACATTGATAAATGAATAATACATCATTTTATTTCATAAAATATAATACCGTTTACATTACATGAAGCTCTAGGGAATAAATCCCAACAATCTCCCACTTACACTAGAGAAAATGGGACATGTCACGTAATCCTAGACCATTTAGGTTACTTTCTAACACTTTTGCCGACAAGGTCTTTGTAAACGGATCAACCAAGTTCTCTGCGCATGCAATCTTTTTGACAGAAACATCTTCTCTATGCACTATCTCCCTAATGAGAGGATATTTCCTCTCTATATGCTTTCCTCTCTTGTGGCTTCTTGGTTCATTTGAATTTTCCATTGCACCACTATTATCGTAAAAAAGTGTGAGTGGTTTATCCATATCTTGAACAACTTCTAGTTCTCCCAAGAACTTACAGAGCCACACTGTTTCCTTAGCTACTTCATAAGCTGCTACATGCTCAGCCTCCATGGTGGAGTCAGCAATACAAGATTGCTTTTTTACTCTGCCATACTATAGCCCCACCACCTGCGTAACCACTGATCTAAATGTTGATTTCCTAGAATCGACATCCGTCTGAAAATCAGAGTCTATATATCCCCTTAGGATCATATCTTTACCGCCATATACAAGCATATAATCTTGTATTCTCTTAAGATACTTGAGAATGTGTTTCACAGCCACCCAATGATCCAATCCTAGCTTAGACTGAAGCCTACTAAATACTCCCACTGCAAATTTAATGTCCGATCTTGTCGATGGGATATGTCTCATTTCCTCAACTCCTTCTGGTGTCTTAGGAGACTGTTCCTTTGAGAATTGAATTCCATATTGATAAGGCAAATTACCTTTCTTGGAATTCTGCATCCCAAATCGCACAAGGATCTTGTCGATGTAAGATGTCCGAGACATAGCTAACAGTCATTTCTTCTGATCCCGAAGTATCTGTATCCCAAGAACATAACTGGCTTCTCCCAAATCTTTCTTTTGGAATCAGTTAACTAGTCAGGTTTTCACGTCCGATAATATCTTTACATCATTCCCAATAAGTAAAATATCATCGACGTATAAAATTAAAAAAAAAACACATTCCTGTCAATGACGCGCTTGTATACACATGGCTCATCAACATTCTGCTCAAAATCAAAGACTTGATCGTGGTATCAAATCTTATGTTCCAAGATCGAGATGCTTACTTGAGTCCATAAATGGACCATTGCAGCTTACAAACCTTTTGCTCTTGACCTTGGGCTATAAACCCCTCTAATTGTACCATATAGATACACTCATCAAGATTGTCATTCAAGAATTCAGTCTTGATGTCCATTTTCCAAATCTCATTGTTATAATATGATGCAATGTACAAACGAATGCGGATGGATGTGAGCATGGCTACTGGTGAGTAAGTTTTCTCATAGTCAACTCCCTCTTTCTGGATATAATCATTGGCCACTAGCCTAGCCTTGAAGGTCTGTACCTTCCCATCTGCTCCCCTATTTCTGTTGTAGATCTATTTGCAACATATAGGTTTTACCCCATCAGGTTGGTCTACAAGTTCCCAGACTGAGTTGAAATACATAGACTCCATCTTAAGGTTCATGGCTTTGAGCCATTCCTCTTTATCAGGATCATCCATTGCACTACGATAGGTCAATGAATCATCTAAACCATCGTTGGAGGTGACAACTTGTGCCTCTCCAACTCCTAGATATCGATCAGGTTGTCATAAAACCCTCCCACTATGTCTAGGTGGCAGATCATTCTGACGAACTTGCATCTGGCGCTCAGATGACGAAGGTGTTATGCGTTTGTCAATTATCGTTGACGATGGTGCGCTGGTCGAACCAGCAAGTAACTCATTGAGTAACACCTTACTACGAGGTTTGAACTCTCTCATATAATCCTCCTCTGGAAAGGTTGCATTTGTTGATACAAACACTTTGTTATCTTCAGGGCTATAAAAGAATCCACCCCTAGTCTCCTTAGGGTAGCCTACAAATAGGCACACCTGAGAACGTGGCTCCAACTTAGTAGTCTTATTCTTCAGCACATGTGCTGGACTCCCCTCTATGCGGAAACATCGTAAACTACTTTTACGACCACTCCATAACTCTAAGGGATTCTTAGGAACAGACTTATATGGAACTACATTAAGGATATACATTGCAGTTTGTAATGTATACCCCCAGAACTAACTAGGTAGTGAGCTATAACTAAACATAGATCTTATAATGTCTAGTAGGGTTCTATTTCTCCTCTCTGCAATACCATTTTACTGTGGTGTTCCAGATGCTGTGAGCTGGGATACTATCCCATGCTCAACTAAGAATTCCTCGAAATCTCTATCAATGTATTCTCCTCCATGATCCGATCGTAGAGTTTTGATTATCTTACCTAACTGGTTCTCAACCTCAGCACGATACTCTTTGACCTTTTCAAAAGTATCTGACTTGTACTGTATTAGGTCAACATACCCATATCTTGAATAATCGTCAATAATTGTGATGAAGTATTCATAACCACCTCAGGCTCTTACATTCTTCGATCCCCAAACGTCCGAATGTATTAGCTCAACTGATTGACTGATACTTATATTTTTTTACAGTAAAAGATCTTTTGGTCATTTTTCCTTCTAAACATGATTCTCAGACTGGTAAAGTTCCGGGCTTTAACAAGTTTAAGGCTCCGTTCTTTATCGACATATCTATCTGGTCAAGGCTGATATGACCAAGTCTAAGATAATACAGATATGTGTCATCGTGAGAAATCTTTTGCTGTTTTGTTTTAGGTTTCTCATTCTTAAACATTTCAGTGTTGGATAGTGATCTATGTGTTAACGATCTTAACACATATAAGTTATTTTATGAGTTTCCTATGCAAATAGTTAATCCATTTCTACCAATAATAACCAAATTACTATTAAAAGAAACTGGAAAATCATCATCCAAAAGTTTGGAAATAAAAATCAAATTCCTGCGAAAACTAGGAATGAATAACACTTTGTTCAAATTTAAATAACTATTATTCATAATTTTAAACTGAAAACTCCCATTGCTCTTGTTGAAACGGAATCCTTTGTCCCGACCCTCATAGTGTAGTCACCTTCAGCAAGGTCCCTATATGAGTCAAGTAGCTGCAAAGAAGAACAAACATGGTTAGTGGCTTCAGATTCAACAATCCATGCGGATTTATAATCATCCATTAATAGAGATTCGATAACAAGTAAATCATATTTACTTGTAGCCTTCTTCTCTTTTAGCTCGGCAAGGTATTTAGGACAGTTCCTTTTCCAATGCCCATCCTTGTTACAGTGGAAATACTTTCCATTGGGCTTGGCATCCTTGGAGCCTTTCTTGTTCTTCTTATTATTCATGGGCTTAGCATTAGCCTTCCAACTTCTATTCTTCTTCTTTGCAGATTTAGAAGACTCGGCAACATTTGCCTCAACACTGGGCTTACGAGGATCTATATGGATGGACTCCTAGTGGGTGAGCTCATTAAGCAGCTGGGCCAAAGTAAAAGCCAACTTGTTCATAACATAGTTGCTTTTAAACTGCAGGAAACTCTTCGGAAGAGTTTCCATAATCATGTTCACAGGCTCCGCTCGTCAATACGTGGGCCATAGGTTTCGGCTGTATTGAGGTATGTCATCATCCTTCATCCTATCAGTCATCGCTGAGACCATGGCCTCATGACGTTGACGCTCTAAAGGCTGCTGGAAAATTCCCTGCAATGACTCCATCATCTGAGATGTTGTAGCTATAGGCTCATGCTTTGCAGCAAGAACCTCAGACATCCCTGCTAGCAAGTAGCAACGGGCCTTCTCATTAGCTGCGACCCATATTTGGTAGGCGTCGCGCACAGCTTGGCCATCATTTCTGGCCGGCTCATTAGGACACTCCTCCATTAGGATAAACCTTAGGTCTTCACAGACCAGGATAACGTTCATGTTACTTTTCCACTTAACATAGTTTTGTCTGGTTAACTTATCATTATAGATAATGGAAATAATTGGAGAAACCATGGGTGAAAAATAAAATAAGTATGCATTAATATCCATCCATCGTATATTAATATTATCAAACGTTTTGGCATAAAATTAAACATGATGCATGAACCATGAATAACGAATTAGAAACCTAAGAGAATTACTATGTCACAGAAATCTATCATCCCATAAATACGTGCCGCTATAGGGTAGGTCAAGTATTTGCATGATAGATCGAAACAATCTCAACTGATTAATATACTGGAATAACTCTTATTCCAATATTAACAAACCACCAGATACATCTAGAGTCCCTATCCTATTGGAATCCAATCTTGATATTGAACCAAAATGGACACCATCCGTAGGGGGACGAAGAAAACAAAGCTGTCTCGAGGCGCCTTTTGAATCTAATGTTTTTGGACTAACAACGGAGATCGCGAGATATTTTGTCGTATATCCATCTCCCACTCACTATTTTAAAATAAAGATTTCTATTTTTAAAATATCTAATATTTTAATTTACTAGTGTGAATAAATTTATGGTGGCTAAATCATAACTCTTATTTACACTAGTACACTATTATTGCCCTCACCGATTTTAACTCTTAAAATTTATCTCACTAATATACATTAGTCTCTACTAATTATTTTACTCAATTAAACTAATTTAATTGATCTAGTTTTAATGACCTATTACATTTTAACTCTTAAAATATTAGAACACCAATTAGTCTAAAATTTAGAATTCTAAAGTGGTCAAATATTCATTAAACCATTTAATTAATCTAAGTACGTTATAAAATCCAATGGTACGTGGAGTTGTATCCCGAGTGCAGACTACATTACCATCCATTCGGAATCGGCTATGGAATTTACGTCCGTGTTTCCATCCTATATACCAATGGAATTTATGATGTACTTATTAAGCTCATTATTTTAGAATTTCCAATTTTAAACTATAAAACCAATTAATCCAATTAATCGTTTCCATGCATACCAAATTCTAATTTAACCATTTTAAATCACATAAAATCATATTTCATGTCTACATATATATGCATCCAAATCATGTTATGGCATGTGAAATGCAAGAGTAGACACCCTAAGCTATATGACATGTTATTCAAACATTTCGAATAAAACATACATACAACATAAAAAATATTTTGCATTGATCGAGCTCTTATTTTTTTTTTACTAATCTAATTAGTACATAAAAATTCTGATGGCATCTCTTGGTCTTCACATCTCACTCCAAGGTGGTGTTGGCTCCTTTTGCGCCTTCGGTGCTCCAAATTACAACAATTGAATTTTTTACATAGGAAAATTAAATTACAACATTTGTAAACAATGACCTTATGACCTTACATCTCAAAATAAAAACCAACATAAAAATAAGAGCCGAAAAATTTACGACCAATGTAAAATTCATTCATCACATGAAATAACAAAATTGTTCATCTCATTAATATTATTTTATGCCTACTCATCTAAACATGCATATAATTATTTATAACTGATATAAATAAATAAAAACAATAAATTTAAATAAGGTTTAAGAATACTTTTCAACCTCGCTCTTGATTCCAATTGTAGGAACTACTTTCCTATCGTAGCGAAAACACGTTAGACACCCGGGATCGGACTAGAAATTTTTTTCTACCCTTCTCTCTGAATAGCCGAATGTTACCAGTTCCAATACTAAAATTTTGCTTCTTTTTGGACAAAATTTCAGCCTCGGTACAGCCCCCGAACAACGGCACAAAACTGGATTGTTTTGGTCCCGAAATGCGCCCAGCTCACTGCCCAAATCAGCCATTGATTGAATCAGTTTCAACTATGTTTCAGGTCTGATTTTTTCAGCCAAAAATAGTCCCAACACAGCCCCAAAATACCCGTTTGAGTTCCCTAAAATTTCTGGATCAAAAGAAAAAAAACATATCCCCGTTTCACTAAATTATGTGCGGCAGTGAGCAAAAATAATTGTAACGACCGGTAGTTTTCACTACTACATACAGTGGTACTGTTACGTACGAGACGAAGGTACATAAAATAAATCATGTTGAGAATTAAATATACTCATGAAATGAATTTGGGGATAATCGGTAAATCTCTCGAAATCCCGGGACGAGACTGTACAATGTTCCCATTTGGACAGCCCGTGGTATTTAGGGCATAACGTTTTCATAAGAACTATGATTTCTATGAATTTTATATCATCGGAAAGCTGAGATCGATACCTACAACTTATGCGTTGACATTGTTCCAAAATCTGACCAGAAATAGGTCAAAAACGCAAGTCAACATTTCAGATGAATAGTGATATCGGGGTCAAATGCAAAAATCTCAACTTTTCTACAAACTTCTACAATTTTCCCAACCTTCCAAATATCATACAACCCCCAGTTCTAACCAAGATTGTCAGTTTTAGATTATCGCAGGAACCAGAATTCCTTCAGCAAGCAAGTAATACCGGCCAGATTCCAAAATAATGAGTGGACTATGTTTTCACTACTGCATACAGTGGTACTGTTACGTACGAGACGAAGGCACATAAAATAAATCATGTTAAGACTCAAATATACTCATGAAATGACTTTGGGGACAATCGGTAAATCCCTCGAAGTCCCGGGACGAGACTGTACAATGTTCCCCTTTGGACAGCCCGTGGTATTTAGGACATAACGTTTTCATACGAACTCCAATTTCTATGAATTTTATATCGTTGGAAAGCTGAGATCGATACCTACAAATTCCGAATTGAAGTTTTTCCAAAATATGACCAGAAATAGGTCAAAAATGCAAGTCAACATTTCAGATGAATAGTGATTTCGGGGTCAAATGCAAAAATCTCAAATTTTCTACAAACTTCTACACTTTTCCCCAACCTTACAAATATCATACAACCCCCCACTATATAAAGGACTCACTATTCACTAATTCAAAAAAATTAAAATGAAATTAAAAGAAAAGAGAGAAGAAGACGTGAGGAGAGGAAGATAATGAGAGAAAGAGAGAATAGAAGAAGAGGAAGTAGAAGAAGAAGAATAATAAGAAGAAGAGGAAGAAGAAGAAGAATAATAAGATAAGGAAAGAAAGAAAGAAAATAGAGAAGGAAGAAGAAGAAGAAGAAGAATCAAATGAGAAAATATGAGCATCAATAGAGGCTTAAAGTATGAAAAAAAATCAAGAAAATGAAGGTAAGAAAACTTGACCCAAATCTTGACTTGTTTAATTTTGGAAGAATAAAGGTAGATTAGAGATGATGGCATGTTAGAGGTTGCATATTGATGGTTTATAAGTAAAGAAATGAGTTATGGAGTTAAGTATTTGACTTTGAAAAGTTTAAAGTTTGATTTAAGAATAATGGATTTGTGATTAAATAAGTGAATAGTTAATAATGATAACTTGGTAGATTAGTATGTGTGGAATTGATGTGATTTGTTGGATTGTGTATTGGAAGTATTAAAGATGTTTTTGGGTGAGAAACGCATGAGGAAAGAAATGCAGAAACCTGGGAATCAGGTCTGCGTCACGACGCAGGAAGAGCTCGCGTCGCGACGCGTGCTAGAATTCACGGAAAGTTTCTGGATGATGCGCATCACGAAACGCAAGACCTTTACGTCGTGACGCGAAGACAGAAATTATGCCAAATTTATTTTAAACCATTCCAGTTCCACCCCAGCATGTTAGAGGCCGCCCTATTGGTCTCGTATCAGTCCGTAATTACACAGTACATCATGATATAAGATAATACGCCTTGAAATGATATAAGTATTTGAGTGGACGAATTTAGTTTACTGCGGAATATGTTCTCCAGCCCAGTTCTAACCAAGATTGTCAGTGTTAGATTATCGCAGGAACCAGAATTCCTTCAGCAAGCGAGTAATGCCGGCCAGATTCTAAAACAGCGAGTGGACCCTTTTCTCAGAACAGATTTTATTTAACAGTTTTGAATTCAGACTTATTTTTTAAAAGCATGTAGGGCATTAGACTGAATTTTATTACATATGTTTTTTTTATATACATACTGTGATGATTTAGAAAGATTATCTTTCAACATAAGTTTTGAGTTACAAATATTTCCAAACATGAGATTTATGTTTTTCGGGGCATGTGGCAAAAACCCACCCCAATATGTAACTTATACAGAGATGGAATTGACAGACTTAGGACATGTGCACATGTAGAGGACTGGGGGGACGGCGATACGTAACGCCCCCAGATCCTAGAGCATGGCTAGGGGACAACGATACGTAATGCCCATAGACCCTAGTTTCAGAGCTTGGGTGGTAGCATAGATCTGCACCCCCAGTTCTAGTTTGTGGTTTGGGGGACGGCGATACGTAACTCCCCAAGACCACCTGTTTCAGAGACAGTAGTGGCATGCTTTGGGGGAAGGCGATACATAACACCCCAAAGTTATGGATTTACACTGCTGACTACAGTTAGGCGTGTGGGGGGATGGTGATACGTAACGCCCTCATACGCCAAGGTTTTCAGATACATAGCAACTCGCAGTTATCAGATTTTCAAAAATGCAGTTTTCAGAAATCAGATTTTAGAAATAGCTTTCAGAAACCGGTATTTCAAAAGCAGTTTTCAGAAAGAAAAGTTTTATTAAAGAGATTTTAGAAGGAGTTTTCAGGAAATAGATTTCATATGAAGTGATTTTTCTGAAACTTTAGTTTTAAAAACCTAATGTTTTGATTTGAGTATTTCAGTTTTCTTATCCGCTCACTTAGATTGAATTGCGATCTAACCCCCCACTCCCAGTTTTCTATGGTTGCAGGTTTTTTTAGAGGACGAGCTCGGGAGGACAGATACTGATACAGTCACTAGGGTTTGGAGTCCACCAGTTCAGATTCAGAGAGCATAAGAGTCCAGTCAGAGTCAAAGTAAAGTTGCAAGCATACATTAGTGTTGTATAAGTCATTATAAGAGTCCGTTAAAGTGTTGTAAAGAGAAGTATATTTGAGTATACAGTTATGATTAATAAAAGCATTTTATGTTGTTAAGTTGGGCTACGGTCCTTGTGCATGACTTTGCATTTAGATAGTAGTAAAGAATATAGTTGGGAAGTCAGAGGCTTATGGGGTTAGTACTGCTATCCCACACCGGTGACATCTCCCAGATTCGGGGATGTTACAATAATGCTCACTGTGGTGAATAAAAAACAAGAAGAAGAAGATGGATTTTGGTTCAACACCAAAAGGACTTTCGTGCTATGTCTCGCAACCAACGGAAACTAGTGTGGGCTAGACTTACAAAATTAATCCCTAAACAATTTAGAGATTAATGTCACACAAGGTTTTATATTGTTCTTCCTTTGTTTTTCTCAACACTTAAGAGAGTTTCAAGGACAAGAAGATGGAGGCTAGGGTTAGAATGATTGGATTAAGAAAAAAAGAAAAAGAAAATTCTTTTTATACTCAGGGTTTCTTATTTCCAAAATAAACAAAACCATTTCCCTCCCCTACTCATCAAATTCGGGCAAAGGTGGAAAATTTTTGAAAAATTTATAGCATCAATTTTTAATTACCATAATTAAAAAGATGTTACAAATATAAAATGTTATCACATTTTCAAAGTGGAACCACCAAAAATATCCACAGGTTTCCAAAACCCAAAATTTAGAAATTCCAAATTTAGCCTTATTAAATTATATGATATATAATTTAATATTATATATTTAATAATTATCATATAATTATTAAAACCATATATTATATTTTAACATATAGTTTCAAGTGTGACAAAATGATATGATTAATCATATTAATAATATTTTCATATGTGAGTATATAATTGGACTATCCAATTATATTTAATATGCAATAGTATATCGAGCTAGCACGGAGACCAAATGGACCTACGGTTCCGAGCTCCAATAATCTCATAATATTAATTAAGCTCTTAATTTAATATTCCAAATTATTATCTTCGGGTTATTCTATTAAAAACCCTAAGCTGCACTCTTGTTGTCGCAGATAGATAAATTAAGTCAAACCATGCCGGTGTCCATCAATATAGTTATTACATACAGATTAATCATTCACGGGTATCTCATTGTTAGAGTCGGGTCATAATGTCCGTTATACCCTCTAATTATTTTTACCTTAAGTACTATTTATTCTCTAATGAATGATTTATTTATAACTATTATGAATTTTAATCTTTCTATTCGTAATAGAAAGACTTGAGCGCTCTAACCGTTCAAGTACCGAATCAATCCTTAAGGAAGATACTCATTTACTTCTTGTAAGGAGTGAACTCCATATCTATGTAATACGTCCCCAGCTACACACCAAACCATGTCCCCAAAATACATACTTATTGGTCGGGATTGCAATACCAACCTCACATTTGTAAATCAAATGACATAGCATGCCATGCAGGAGTTCGTAGTACACTCATGATTAAGATCAATCCATATATGACCATCTAGTAGATCGAAATAAATTTCCTTATTTAACAGATATTATAAGAAACTCATTTCTATCTGGGTCCAGTCATATATGATCACATCATACAAGGTGTCTTCATTCTCATGTCTCTATATGGACGATCCCATATCAAGGTCGCCATACAATTATAGAATGGATAACAGCTATAGATAAACCACAAATAAAGTACCCGCTTTGTTTGCTCTCTATGGACTATTTTATATTACTAACTTCATACTTAAATCCTCTTGTGTATGACACTCATACACTAAGTCTGAAGGCACATGAGTAATCTAAGGTAATCATGATAATTTAAAATTTGAGAGATCTCAAATGGTACCTCACTTCTTTCGCAGCCAGTCGAAAATGAGAGGCTTTACATCTATTTAAGGGTGTCAGAATGAGCCATATGCGCAGTCCTGATCTGAGAAGAAGAAGGAACATAACTCCATGTCTACTATATGAGTAGAGCCCTACTCAATGCGCAGACTCGCTATACCCAAATGGAGAAGCTGGTACTTTTCTTGGTGACATCGACTCGAAAGCTACGCCCATATTTACAAGGACACCTAATCACAGTCTACACTTCCTATCATATTAGGAGCATACTCCACAAACTCGAACTCTTCGGGAGACTGGTCAAGTGGGCAGTAGAGTTAGAGGAACATCGTATAACTTATCAGCCGCGGACCGTGATCAAGTCACATGCACTAGCAGACTTCATGGCCGACTTTTGCCCCAAACTAAAGGTTTCTACTGACTCGAAAGTCCAGTATGTCCAACCAACAGTAACTTGGAAACTCACAGTTGATGGATCAAGCAACAAACGAGGATGCAGATTGGGACTTGTAATCACCACCCCTGAAGGCTACACGCTACAATAAACGGTCAAGTGTGGTTTCAAAGTCACATACAACGAAGCAGGGTATGAAGAATTAATCGTTGGATTAACATTGGCTAAGGACCTCAGAGTTGGAAAATCTAGGTCAAGTCATATTCAAAACTCATTGTCAACCAACTCCAAGGGTCATATCAAGCAAGTGACCCACATATGGCCGCCTACTTACAAAAGGTGAAAGAGCTTCAGGCGACATTTGAGGAATTTATAATATCGTAAGTTCCCAATATACTAAACTCTCATGCGGACGCCCTAGCCACTCTCGGCTCGACAATGCAGATGGACAACCCTAGTTCATTCCCATAGTATACTTACAATGACTAGCCATCTGGAAGAACCAAACCAAAGACATCACCTCAGTCAACCCATCCGACTCCTGGATGACTCCGCTAGTGAAGTATCTAAAGGAAGGTGCTCTCCCACACGACAAAGATGAAGCCCGAAAAGTTCAACGCCAAGCAACAAGATTCACTCTCTATGATGATCAACTTCTGAAAAGAACTTACTTTGGGCCCTACCTCAAGTGCGTCACCAAGGAAGAAGCCCGGTATATGCTAGCAGAATTGCATGAAGGAGGATTCTGAAACCATTTCGGAGGATGGATTTTGGCATGTTGAGTCCATACAGCAGGGTATTATTTGCAAAATATGGGAGCCGACGTAGCAGATTTCACCCGAAGATGTGAGAAATGTCAAAAGTTCGCCTTAGTCTCACACCTGCCACCATAAAAACTCAATCACATCCTATCCCTTTGGCCATTCATGAAATGGGGGATGGATATCGTGGGAAAACTTCCAACAACCCTAGGTCAACAAGTCTACATCCTCATACACATTGGCTACTACTCTAGGTGGATTAAAGCAAAGGTGTTCACCAAGATACGAGACCGTGAAGTACAAACCTTCATTTGGAAAGACATTATATGTTGATTTGGGCTATCAAGGGAAGTCGTAACTGATAATGGTTCACAATTCATTAGCCATCGCTTCCAATACTTCTAAAAAAATTAGGGTATCAAACTCAGCTTCTCAACCCCATGCTTCCCACAAGCCAACGGTCAAGTCGAGTCTTCCAATAAGACTATTATCATCACATTGAAGAAAATACTAGAAAAAACAAAATGAACATGGGAAAACGAGCTCCTGGGAGTATTATGGTCTTACCGAACAACAACTCGCTCATCGACTGGCGAAACCATATTCTCTCTAGTATTTGGATATAAAGCAGTGATTACAGCCGAATGGAGCGTCCCATCTCTACGCTACCAGTGGCTCGAAAAAGAGTCCAACCGACAGATCATGAACTACAGCCTCAACACCATCGATGAGCTAAGAGAACACGCCCTGATACGACTTGCCGCCCATTAGGAAAGGATGTCCAAGCACTTTAACAAGAATTTCAAGTGTCGAACTTTCAAAGAAACAGAATGCGTCCTACGTAAGGTCTTTCTGAAGCCTCTAGCGTCGTCTTCAACTCAGCATTTTCCTTTCTAAAAATTGTGTTAGACTTCTCCAAATATCTAACCAGCCGCAAGCTCGACTCAAGGTAATCCTGAATAAACAAGTTACACTCAAGAGCCTGGAAAAATATCTAGATTAGTTTCCACTCTACAAAAAAAGGAGAAAATGCAACACTTGAAGATATCTTACTTGGTAGTTCAGGGCCACGACTTTCTTAATGGACTCCAAGAGACCCAGCTCAGCCAGTCGATGCTTATCCTCTTCAATAATGAGCCCATTGACAAACTTCGATAGGCTAGAAGGGTCTAAAATAATGTCGACCCATGAGGGTTTTTTACAATGACATTTTCCAAATCCTCATTTGGTTTGTCGATTGTCTTTCTCTTCTTCGAGGCTACTGTCATCTCAATCGACTGTCTCAGATCAATAGCAGAGGCTCTAGTAGATGTAACGTCCATGGTCACAGAAGCATCAATCTCCAGAGGTTCGTGCTCTTTCCCTTTAGTCTTCTTGCTCATTCTCTTGGCTTTCATCTCTTGAAAAGAGGGAAGCTTGAAGCGACTCAACATTATCTCAGCTGCACATAAAATTTCTTCAGGTGTTAGAGGCCTTAAAAACAACAATCTCTCGTAGAACAATCGACACGACAAAGTGCCCACGACTATGGCCAAAATAAACCTACTAAGGGCCAAAAGGGTACCTTAAGTATCAACAATCTCCTTTTATAATGGGTTTAATCTCAGCCTCATCTCTTCCAAAACAGACCTCCATTTTCTTTCAGGGGCAGATAGGTTAAGGTTGAATTTTGTGTTGGAGATGACGCTACTAGTAGTGTCAAATGCTTTGTTTCATAAAAGACCTGCAAGACAGAGACAAATAAGCCACAATCATCAAAAGTAATTATCCAGGACTAAAGAGACTTACTCACTCGACAAACTCCAATATTCAGGGATTCTGCTAGCTCCAGCCGACCCGAACACACTCTCCCCCTCATAAAAAAGTATAATTTCTACCAGTCTCCCCTGTTATTTGTCACCAACCCTAACACCAGATGCTCTTTCTTTTGGTGAAGATTTATGTGGTATCTCACATTCTTAGTCAGGTGTTCTTTCAGATAATAGGTGTATAGCAAGTCTCTCACCCCAAACTCAATCCCCAACTCAAACAACATACTTTCAATCGACAGTAAAATCCTCCAGTGTTGAGCATCAACTGAGAATGGGCTAGCTCATAGTGGTTCAGTACCTCCCAAACTAGCCTAGGTATGGGAAACCTAAATCCATCGGCGAAGATACGCTCGTAGAACCCTATCCACCCAGGAATTTTAAAATCTATTCTTTCACTCGACGTGGCTAATCTTACCTCAATCGACTGAGGAAACCTCTACCTCAGTTTCATCTCCCTCATCGACTGCTCAGTCACTCGACTAATATAATTCCTCGTTAGAATGTTTGTTAGCTCACTACTACTAGGAGTCCCACTCGACTCCCCCATTGTAGGAAAGGTCCTAAGGGGTTTTATATCCTTAGGCACTCTTAAAGGCATTTCGACTATGGTCAGCATCCCAAGCTCGCCCTGACACCCGTATGACCACTCATAGCCAGTTTCTCCCCCAGTCGACTCACTAGAGGACCTAAAAGTTTTATCAGGTGATCCTGGATAGATTTCTACGGGGGTATCAATTGAACTCATAGAACTGTCACTCGATATTACTTCATACGATAATATATTCACACATACGAACAAATAATGGTCTTCAATCTCTACGCCTTAAGGATTAAACAACCCTAAAAACCAGTAACACAATTTCTCCTACTCTACTTTACCCTAACAGATCAAAACACCTAATCGTTCAAAAATACTATGAATCTATTCTAGAATGCGTTGAAGGAATTGAAGAACAAGAAAATAGGCGAAGAAGAATACCTTGAATGCCATGAGAGCTTTTCCAACTTGCTAAATGAGAGCGTATTTTGTGAATACAACAAATGAGTCTCCAAAACCATTCTATGTTTTTGACGCCTCTTTTTCCACCTAGTATCACCTCCAAACTCTCGCCAGGGCTATAATAGCAAATGAACATAGGCTTAAAACTATCAATGCCCATTCACGAAGCCTAATCAAGGCTTAGCGCATAAGAAATAACATATTTTGCTGTTGACTGGGGACATTATGGAAGGAAGAAGCCGTGATAAAGAGGTTAGCCTTCCACTGAGTTCAGAAATGTCTGCGCTCCCCAAACGATAAAAAGAGATATTAGTTCGACTCGGATGATATGACAAACAGACAACGCGGAAACACATTCATTAATTTCCAGTATTCTCAACTGATCGAGAAGCATCCTAGATCTCTGACATCTTCTCCAAACTATAGGGGATGACAAAAATTCTTTCTAATCGATATAGAAAGGTGTACGGGGGACCTTCCCCTGGTCCATAGGCCATAACATGGTTCTTACTCTAGATAGCCACCAACGGGCCTAGCTGACATGGTCTTCGGACGACAGGTAACAATTGTCTCTCCATAATCACTAACCATGATTGTAGTCTCAGGCTCACATGTATATCATACAACCCAAATGATTCAACTAGATACGAAAAATACAAGTCAACTCAGTTTGAGCAACTAGCATCTTCCATTCTTTTATGCCAAGAGTCCAATCGACATTAGTCTCATTGTAGGAACCAAATTTCCTAGCGCAGCAGAAACACATTAGACACCCGGGATCTGACTAGAAAAACTTTTCTACCATTATCTCCTCTTAACCAAAAGTTACCAAAACCAAGGCTGAAGTTTTGCTTCTATTTTGGACAATATATCAGCCCCGGAACAGCCTCCGAATAGTCCCCGAACAGCGGCACAAAAACTGGACTGTTTTGGACCCGATTCTTGCCCAGCTCACTGCCCAAAATAGCCATTGATTGAATCTATTTCTGCTATATTTCAGGTCTGATTGTTTAGCCAAAAAAATATTAACACAGCCCCAAAACACCCCTTAAAGTTGCCTAAAATTTATGGATCAAAAGCAAAATAAAACGAGCCCGGTTTCACTGAGACAGTACGACAGTGAGAAAAAATAATGCTCACTGTCGTAGATCAAAGAAAAGAGATGAATATGAATTTTGGTTGGACGCTAAAAGGACTTCCGTGCTATATCTCGCAACCAATGGAAACTAGTGTGGGCTAGACTCACAAAACTAATCCCTGAACATCTTAGAGATTAAAGTCACACAAGTTTTTCTTTTAAATTTTTCCTTTTGTTTTTCTCAATACTTTAGAGAGTTTCAAGAACAAGAATATGGAGGCAAGGGTTAAAATGACAGGCTTAGGCAAAAAAGAAAATTAAAATTCTTTTTATACCTACGGTTATTTGTTTCCAAAACAACCAAAACCCTTCATTTCCCAAAACTCCAAAATTCGGCCAAACACATGTCTATTTTAAAAAATTTGTAACATATCATTTACTTTCCATAAAGAAAAATATGTTACAAAAAATAAAATATTAACACCCTATTAAAAGGTGTAACTTCCAAAATAAAGCCAACGGTTTTAAATTTTTGAAATTCCAAATTTGACCTTCATTAAATTATATCTTATATAATTTAATAACATGTGTTTAAATATCAAAAACCATATATTAAATTTTAACATATAGTTTCAAGTGTGACAAAATAATATTATTAATAATATTAACAATATTTTCATATTAAGTATATAATTGGACATTCCAATTATATTTAATCTACTATAGTATATCGAGCTAGCACGGGGACCAAATAGACCTACGTTTCCGAGCTCCAATAATCCCGGAAAATTAATGAAGCTCATAATTTAACATTCTGAATTATTAACTCCGGGTTATTCTATGAAAAATCTGAAACTGAGAACTCTCGTTGCCGCGGATAGATAATTAAGTTGAACCACGTCGGTTTCCATCGATATACCCCTCTAATGTCTGTTATACACTCGTGCTATAGTATCTCATAATTACAGTCGAGTCAAAATGTCCATTATACCCCTCTAATTATTTTTACCTTAAGTACCATTGATTCTATAATGAACGATTTATTCATAAGCATTATGAATTTTAATCTTTTTATTTGTAATAGAAAGACTCGAGCGCTCTAACCGTTCAAGTATCGAATCAAACATTAATGAAGATACTTCTCTACTTCTCGCTAGAAGGAGTGAACTCCATGTCTATGTAAAACGTCCACAGCTACACACCAAACCATGTCCCCAAAATACGTAGCTATTGGTCGAGATTGCTACACCAACATCACCTTTGTAAATCAAATGACATAGCCTGCCATGTAGGAGTTCGTAGTACACTCAGGATTAAGATCAATCCATTTATGACCATCTAGCAGATCGAAATGAATTTCTTTATTTAACGGATATTATAAGAAACTCATTTTTATCTAGGTCTAGTCCTATATGATCACATCATACAAGGTGCCTTCATTCTCATGTCTCCACATGGACGATCCCGGATCAAGGTCGCCATATAATTATAGAACCACAAACAAAGTACTCGTTTTGTTTGTTCTCTATGGACTATTTTAGATTACTAACTTTAGACTTAAATCATCTTATGCATGACACTCATACATTAAATCTGAAGGCACATGAGTAATCTAGGGTAATCAACATAATTTACAATATGCGATATTAAAAAAACACTTTGATAAATGAATAATACATCATTTTATTTCATAAAATATAATATTATTTACATTACAGGATGCTATAGGCCATATATCCCAACAATCTCCCACTTGCACTAGATCAAATGAGACATTTCACGTAATCCTAGACCATCTAGGTGACCCTTAAACACTTTAGCCGACAAGGTCTTTGTAAACAGATCAACCAGGTTCTATGTGGATGCAATCATTGTGACCTAAACATCTCTTCTCTACATGATCTCCCTGATGAGTTGATATTTCCTCTCTATATGCTTTCCCCTATAATGACTTATTAGTTCCTTTGAATTTTCCACTGCACCACTATTATCGCAATAAAGTGTGAATGATTTATCCATATCTGGATCGACTTCCAGATCTCTCAAGAACTTATGGTGCCAGACTGCTTCCTTAGTTGCTTCGCAAGCTGCTACATACTCAGCCTCCATGGTGGAGTCAGTAATACAAGATTGCTTTATACTCCACCATACTATAGCCCCACCACCTAGGGTAAACACTGATCCATATGTTGATTTCCTAGAATCGACATCCGTCAGAAAATCAGAGTCCGTACATCTTGCTTAGGATTATATCCTCACCGGAATATACAAGCATATAATCTCTTGTTCTCTTAAGATACTTGAGAATGTGTTTCACAGCCACCTAATGATCCAATCCTGGGTTAGACAAAAGCTTACTGACTACTCCCACTGCAAATTAGATGTCCGATCTTGTGCATAACATAGCATAAATGAGACTACCACTTGTTGAGGCATATGGGATATGTCCTATTTCCTCAACTCCTTCAGGTATCTTAGGAGACTATTCCTTTGAAAAATGAATTCCATGTTAATAAGGTAAATTACCTTTCTTGGAATTCTGCATCCCAAATCGCACAAGGATTTTGTTGATATACGATGCCTGAGATATTGCTGACAGTTGTTTCTTGCGATCCTGAAGTATATGGATCCAAAGAACACAACAGGCATCTCCCAAATCTTTCATTTGGAATTGGTTAGCTAGCTAGGTTTTCATGTCCGATAATATCTTTACATTATTCCCAATGAGTAAAATATCATCGACATATAAAACAAGAAAAACCACCTTCTCATCAATGACGCGCTTGTATACACAAGGCTCATCAACATTCTGCTCAAAGTCCTAAGACTTGATTATGGTATCAAATCGTATGTTCCAAGATCGAGATTCTTGTTTGAGTCTATAAATGAACCTTTCTAGCTTGCAAACCTTTTGCTTTTGACCTTGGGCTATGAACCTATATGGTTGTACTATATAGATACACTCATCAAGATTGCCATTCAACAATGCAGTCTTGACGTCCATTTACCAAATCTCATAGTCATAATATGTGGCAATGATAGAAGAGTGTGCATGGATTTTAGCATGGCTACTGGCGAGAAAGTTTCCTCATAGTCAACTCCCTATTTCTTGGTATAACCCTTGGCCACTAGCCTAACCTTGAAGGTCTGTACCTTCTCATCTTCTTCATTCTTTCTCTTGTAGATACATTTGTAACCTATAGGTTTTACCCTATCATGTTGATCTATAAGTTCCTGTTGGATAATTATGACCCATAACTTCACTATTTGTAAAAGACATGGTGTTTTTGTATAAGTTAACTATGTGACAAAGGAAATTGCTATTTTATCATTTTGTAATTGGATTACTTGGATATATAAATGATAAAAGTCCATATGGTTAAACCGGATTAATAAGATATGAGACAGTATTAATCCACGAACGGTTTAATCATTAAATATCCCTAATCGTAGTATTATCAAGACTGAACATCGATAATGCAGAATAGACTATTATTATACTTGTGCGCGTTATGGAAGCTTAACAGCATAGTTCTCATATATTTAAGTATTGGATACTTATGCAAGTGTGATAAGAGGTTCTGTTAGCCGTTGAACCGGGAACAGCTTCGCTCTGGATAGACCCCTCAGAATCCCATTGGTAGTATGACTATGTGTCTATGGGAATCCAAACCAGTGTAGGTGTATGTGATCTTTAACCTGAGACTTGCATCGCTATTACTTGAGATAATCAATTTGCTTTGTTTTGGTCGTCCGGAGCTTTAACAGGTTCTGTGTACGCCTCTGCTGGGTTTATTGAGAATCGTAGTGTATTGGGTGTGATGTCAAGATGGGAGTATCACTTCAGTCATATGGAGATGATGATCACGCAGGATACGGTACTTGTACTCTTAAATATTGCAGTTATCGAGATAATATGACTAGGTCATGATTATCCAATTACATAGACTAGTTGCTAGTGATCCGATATATGCTTCGCACGGGTAGACACAATTCCAACCCTAGGCCTAGCATGTGACATCTGATACTGGATCGAATTATGTAATATCATGTATACTACACCTGATACAGATTATATATTCCTCGTTGAATATTTCTGGAGAATTGGGTAGGCACGGTGCTTTGCTAGAAGCCAACCATGTCTTATAAATCGGTGAGAACGTGGTACGGGGTACGTACGTGTCGGATAGTCCGACAACCGTATTTGATTTCTAGGGTTTGGAATTGTGTCCTACACATGCCCAAGGTAATAATTAATTCAAGCGAACAAATTAATTTGGAATTAATTCGTAAGCCACTATCGTAATAATTTTGCTAGGCATTATTATTTAATTAAATTGGATTTAATTATGTCGCGACGGAAAATTCGTTTAATCGGATTAAACGAACCTGGGACCAAAGTGTGTTGTGTAAGCCAACTAGATTTGGAATATAAAGTGGTAGGACCCACTTTACTTACATCACTTTTTGACATGTGATGGAAGTAGTTGGAATAGTAATTGGATTATTAAACACACACAACAACCCACACTTCACTATTCACCATCTTCTCTCTTCCTCTTCTTGTGGCCGATTGCTTCTCCCTCTCTAAGGAAAAAATTTGTTTCAATTTTTCCATTAAAGCTAGCACTTTAGGAGTTGAACAAGGTGATAGGGAAATTCACCCAAGAGTTTGGAATTCAATTTATAGCTTGGAGCTTCCATCATCCAAAGAATTTTTGAAATTCTCAACCGATCAATGTATGTTTTTTCCGCAAACTTTACTTGTTAATTCACACACAAATCATTATTTAGAGACCTTGGGCATGTGTAGGACACTAACAATCGTATCAGAGCCAATCTAAGCATGATTTGAATTCTAGGGTTTATGGACTTTAATTTGGGGATTTTGCTTAGAGCATGTATTTTTCCAAATTGATTGTTTGGTTGTGTTTAGATGATGATAAATTGGATTTGTGAAATTGATTGGATCAAAAATTTCCCTAAAATCTTAACCTTGGCCGAATGGAACCCTAGGACATCTCATGGTAATTTTTTGAATTTGATAATTGGATATGTTAATTGGCATGAAATGAATATTAATTGTTGATTTAATTGGATTGAAATCAAAATTGAATGTTATTTCCTTGCCTTTTCCGTGAGTATGAAGCATGTTGGAGACTTGATTTTGCTTCAATTTGTGTTGGACAAGAATTGGAATAATTGAGCATGATTAATTGGATTAATTAGTGTTTTGGAAACATTAGATTAATTGATTAATTGTGTTAATTACACTTTAATTGGATTAATATGATATTTGGAATATTATGCTAATTTAATTTGTTTTATTTGGGCTAATGGGCTTGGTTTGGCCAAGTATGGTTTTGGACAATTGGGTTGGATCCAATTGGGCCTAAAACCATTTCCATAAAGTTCAAATATGACTTTTGGGCCTTTAATAATTTAATTGGGCCTAATGGGCCTACATTGATTTTTGGCAAAGGGTGATTCCTATAATTGGGCCTTGGAATTTTGGGATCCATAATGGCCAAAGCCCATGCCTAAAGAATTAATTGAAAGCCCATTGGACTTTAATTGAATCGGCATTTGATGCTAATTGGGCCTTTGAGACCCATTTAGATTGGATTTGGAATCCAAGTCTAAAAGGCACTATTAAAAGTGTAATTGTTTAATTTGGAATTAAACATGAATTAGTATTGGATAAAATTTAAATTGGATTTAAAATTATAGTTCGATATAATTCAAGAATACGTACTTTGAGTATTTATTCTTAAATGAGTTGGACTCGTGCAAATCAAATCGTTGTATGAACATTGGATGATCATTAATTAAAGATTAATTAATTGGATTAGATTGATTGAACAACATGTTTTATGTGAATACTTAGATGTATTTATATGAATAATGTATCGTCAGATGGAAGTGCTAGCGGGAGAGAGGAAAGAAAGAGATTTGTTCTAGGAACAAATTATATTATATATCCATCTGCATATCATTATTAAATTTTATCGCGCCTTATTATGCTTTTAGAATGCATGTTTAAGGGTGAATGATGAGACCTAATCAAAGATAATAAATTGGTTGCCAATTTATGAAAAAACTCTCAATTTAATATTAAGCGTTTCCCTTCCATTGAGTGGTTCTCTCTCAAGATCCAAGATTGACTTTGATTTGTTGGCCAAAATCAAGATCATTGTCCATCGCGGATGTGTTTGAACCATGAAAGCTTTGTTATACATCGCATGTCTTGGGCAGTTGTGACTTGTTGGCCAAAGTCAAGTTCACTTTTGTACATCGACGTGGATTACGAAGCTTTCCAACTATCAATGGGTCGCGCTTAACTGGAATCATTAAGCTTGTTGAGCCAAAGCCAAGGCTTAGTTAATTCAGAGGAAAAGGTTAGGAAATATATTGATATATGTTTTGGACTTGGAGGTCCACCTACCGGATCTAGGAATTGGATGGGATCCAATTTATCTTAGAGATCTACCTAGTTAAGTTTCATACAACTTGTTGGCCAAAGTCAAGGTTGTGTGTTATTTAACGGGATCCTAGCCCACTAGGAAACTGGGTTTCCCGAGTACTCAATAGAGGGTTAGAGGCTCGCCGAAAAATAGTGGGAGGCCAATATTAATTTGCAATTTCGTTTAATACTCGCTAATACGCGCTCTTTTATTATATATCACATTATATTTATATTAGTTGGACTAATATTTATTTTATTGCTTTTTTTAAACAGTAAGACTGTACAAGACACAACTCCACTTGTAGTTGGTTATATTGTTAGACTATAGTAACCATTACATTTTGAGTGTATCCGAAATTATTGATTGGATAGTTGGACTATTGCAATCGAGATGGCTGGAAAGATTAGCGTTAGAGACATCATCATGGGTGACAATGTCTTTTACGGCTCCAATTTTCCAGATTGGGAAATGAATCTCAGGATAGTCCTGGGATCTGAGAAGTTACTCTATGTTATAGAGATACCTCTCGGGCCTGAGCGGGTAGTAGATCATGAGCTTTGGAAGACTCATCGAGATGATAACTTTACTTCTCAGTCCGTCATGCTTGCTGCAATGACTCCTCAATTTCATCGTCAGAACAAAGGATTGGATCTTTATAACATGATGTTGAAATTGAAGGATCTTCACATATCTAACCTTAGATCTCAGAAGTATGAATTGCAAAAGAAGCTCTTTCGCTCACGTATGTTAGAGGGTACATCTGTTGAGCACTATGTGTCACAGATGATTGCTGACATAGAACAGCTAGGTCAGCTGGGCATTACCTTTGAGGCCGAGACTTGTATAGATTTGATCTTACAGTCTCTGCCCGACTGTTGGGGAGGGTTCCTCATGAACTACAATATGATGAACCAAGAAAAGACTCTTAGAGAGTTAATGGTGATGCTAAAAGAGGCCGAGCCAGAGCTTATGAAGGGCAAGAAGCGCGAGGCACATCTTACTTCGACATCCCAGAAGGCTAAGGCTTGGCCGAAGGCTTCTGGGGGTTTGAAGAAAAAGAAGAAAAAGGGCAAGGCCAAATCATCACAGTCTTCTAGGAAGACTATGGACATATCCCAAGATGTCTGCCTACATTGTGGAAAACGGGGTCACTGGAAGCATGACTGTCCTGAGTACAAGGCACACATGAAGGAAGTGAAGGCGGGCAAGGCTCCAGCTTCAGGTATGTTTGTTATTGAAATAAACATGTCTACTACTGGTTTTAAAAATTGGATTTTTGATTCTGGATATGGTACTCACATATGTACTGATGTACATGATCTACAGATTAGCAGGAGACTAGCTTCAGGCTAGATAGACCTGCGAGTCAGAAACGGGACGAGAGTCGCTGTTTTGGCCGTAGGAACCTATGTTTTGAATTTGCCCTCGGGGCATGTAATTACATTAGGTGACTGTTATTTTGTACCTAGTTTGACTAGAAACATCATCTTTGTATCTTGTTTAACCCGATGCGGGTATACCTTTGTATTCCGGAACACTGGATGTTTTGTATATAAAGATGACATTTTGATATGTACAATAGATGTTAATAATGGTCTTTATATTTTGAACATAAATGAATCTCAAACGTATAACATGACAAACAAAAGGCTCAAACTGAGTAAAACAGATGAGACTTATCTGTTGCATTGTCGTCTGGGACACATTAACAAGACTCGTATATCCACTCTTTCGAAAAATAGATACTTTGACGGATTTGATCCTAATTCATATGACGTATGTGAATCTTGTTTATTAGGTAAAATGCCTAAAACACCTTTTAGCGGTAAGGGTGTACGTGCCACCGAGCTGTTAGCCCTCGTTCATAGTGACGTATGTGGGCCCATGTCTAGCCAGGCTAGAGGTGGATATGAATACTTCGTAACGTTTACGGATGATGCATCGCGTTATGGTTATGTGTATCTTATGAGACACAAGTCGGAAATTTTTGAGAAATTCAAAGAGTTTCAACACGAAGTAGAAAAGCAGACCGGAAAAAGTATTAAAACATTGCGGTCGGACCGTGGTGGAGAATACTTAAGCAATGAGTTTCTCGATTACTTGAAAGAATATGGTATTCTTTCACAGTGGACTCCTCCCGGAACAACTCAATGTCTGAACGGAGAAACCGAACTTTGTTGGACATGGTAAGGTCAATGATTAGTCGCACTGAACTACCAATTTCCTTTTGGGGATACGCATTGAACAATGCAATACTTATTTTAAATAAGGTTCCGTCAAAGTCTATTAGACAGACTTCATATGAAATATGGAGAGGAAAGAAATCGGGTTTCTCATTCCTGAATATTTGGGGATGATGGGCATACGTTAAACATTTGGATAGTACCAAACTAGAACCCAAATCAGATAAGTGCCTATTTGTAGGTTATCCTAGGGAAACCAAATGATATTACTTCTACAACCCATAAAAGAACAAGGTATTTGTTGCTCTTCATGCAGTTTTCCTCGAAAAGGAATTCATAGATGCAGTGATAAGTGGGAGGAAAGTAGAACTCAATGAAAATCTGAGTGATACTATTCCTGGCACCGACCCCCTCACGGAATACCAACAGTCCATCAGGGATGAGACTGTTCCACAATCTTCTAATACACAAGAACCGCGTAGGTCAGAGAGAGTCAGAAAACAACCTGAGAGGTATGGGTTTCTGATCTCACCTCATGTAGATATTAATCTTACTGAGGAAGATGAACCAGCTACGTATGAGGAAGCGATACAAGGTATCGACTCCGCTTTATGGCAAGAGGCCATGAAGTCCGAAATGGATTCCATGTATACCAACCAAGTTTAGCCACTGGTTGATGCACTAGAAGGCGTTAAGCCTATTGGTTATAAAAGGGTCTTCAAAAAGAAGATGGACATAGAAGGTAACATACAGACGTACAAAGCTAGGCTTGTAACGAAAGGATATCGTCAACGACATGGTATCAATTACGACGAGACTTTTTCACCTGTTGCCATGATGAACTCCAATCGGATAATGCTTGCTATTGCTGCATATTTCAATTATGAAATATGGCAGATGGATGTGAAAATCGCTTCCTTTAACTGAAATCTTTTGGAGGATGTTTATATGCAACAGCCTGACGCTTTTGTCGTGCCAAAATATGCAAACAAGGTTTGCAAGTTAAATCGATCCATTTATGGATTGAAGCAATCATTGCGTTCTTGGAACCAATGTTTTGATAAGATCATAAAAGAATATGGTTTCATTCAAAACGAAGATGACACTTGTGTATATAAGAAGGTTAGTGGGAGCGCACTGACATTCATTGTCATATATGTTGATGATGTATTGCTTTTAGGCAATGACATTCCCATGCTACAATCGGTGAAAGCTTGGCTTTCATTAAAATTCTCCATGAAAGACCTGTGAGAAGCAGCCTTTATTATGGGAATAAGGATCTACCGAGATAGATATATAAAGGTGCTTGAACTCTCCCAGAGCTCGTACATTGACAAAGTGTTGAAAAGATTCAACATGGATCAGTCTAATATGGGGCTGCTTCCAGTTTCACATGGCATCTCTCTATCTAAGGACATGTGTCCTAAAACTCAAGATGAGAAAGATTCAATGAATCGGATCTTGTTCGCTTCTGCAGTCGGATCGATCATGTATGCCATGATATGTACGCAACCTGATGTCTCGTATGCTTTAAGCATGTGCAGTCCCAATCAGGCCGATCCAGGTGATGGTCACTGGATTGATGTAAAGAACATCATTGAGTATCTTAGACGAACTAATGATGCTTTCTTAGTCTATGGAGAATGAGAACTTGAGGTGACTGGGTTCACCGATGTAAGTTTCCAAACCGATAAAGACGACTGTAAGTCACAATCAGGGTACATGTTTTGTTTGAACAACGGAACAGTAAGCTGGAAATCTTCCAAGCAAGATACTGTTGTCGATTCAACGATAAAAGTGGAATATATTACTGTGGCTGAGGCAGCAAAAGAAGCATTTTGGATCTATAAATTCCTAATTGGATTAGGAGTAGTTCTGTTAGCAGCTGAGCTAGGCTACAGCACAGGCTAAGGAACCACGGTCTCATCAATGATCCAAGTATATACTTCGACGGTTTCATCTGATTGGTGAGATCAAACATCGCGGCGATGTCAAGATTGAAAAGATCGCATCAGATGATAACCTTGCAGATTCGCTGACGAAATCTATATCTCAGCAAAATTTTGAGCGACATGTACATAGTTTAGGTGTTGGAAACTTGAGTGATTGGCTATAGGCCAAGTGGAGATTGTTGGACAATTATGACCCATAGCATCACTATTTGTAAGAGACATGGTGTTTTTGTACAAATTAACTATGTGACAAAGGAAATTGCTCTTTTATCATTTTATAATTGGATTACTTGGATATATAAATGATAAAAGTCCATATGGTTAAACTGGATTAATAAGATATGACACAGTATTAATCTACGAACGGTTTAATCATTAAATATCCCTAGTCATAGTATTATCGAGACTGGACATTGATAATGCGGAATAAACTAGTATTACACTTGTGCGCGTTATGGAAGCTTAATGGCATAGTTCTCATATATTTAAGTATTGGATACTTATGCAAGTGTGATAAAAGGTTCTGTTAGCCGTTGGACCAGGAACAGCTTCGCTCTGGATAGACCCCTCAGAATCCCATTGGTAGTATGACTATGTGTCTATGGGAATCCGAATCAGGGCAGGTGTATGTGATCTTTAACCTGAGACTTGCATCGCTATTACTTGCGACAATCAATTTGCTTTGGTTTTGGTCATTCGGAGCTTTAACAGGTTCTGTGTACACCTCTGCTGGGTTTATTGAGAATCGTAGTGTATTGGGTGTGTTGTCACGATGAGAGTATCACTTCAATCATATGGAGATGATGATCACGCAGGATACGGTACTAGTACTCTTAAATGTTGCAGCTATCGGGATAATATGACTAGGTCATGATTATCCGATTACATAAACTAGTTGCTAGTGATCTGATATATGCTTCGTACGGGGCAGACACAATTCCAGCCCTAGGCCTAGCATGTGACATCTGGTACTGGATTGAATTACGCAATACCATGTATACTACACCTGATACAGATTATATATTCCTCGTTGAATATTTTTGGAGAATTGGGTAGGCACGGTGCTTTGCTAGAAGCCAACCATGTCTTGTAAATCGGTGAGAACGTGGTACGGGGTACGCACGTGTCGGATAGTCCGACAACCGTATTTACTGCCAACATATCCATGGATCTCTTGGGTCGCTTCCCAAAGATTCACCAATGACATTTGACTCGAACAGAATTAATCTAGGATTAATTATGAGAGAGAAAACTAATCTGGGATTAATTGCGGCAAGAATTAATCTGGAATTAAATTCATCTAGAAGAGAGAACGCTATCAATTTGGAATTAATCGATAAAATAAATTTAATAGTTAAATTGGATTTTCTATTAAATTTATTTATTTGGGCTAAAATAATATATTGGATATATTAATTGAAATTGGATTTCAATAAGGAATTAAAATTGAATTTTAATTCAAGCGAACGAATTAATTTGGAATTAATTCGTAAGCCACTATCGTAATAATTTTGCTAGACATTATTATTTAATTAAACTGGATTTAATTACGTCACGACGGAAAATTCATTTAATCGGATTAAACGAATCTGGGCCCAAAGTGTGTTGTGTAAGCCAACTAGATTTGGAATTTAAAGTGGTGGGACCCACTTTACTTACATCTTTTTTTGACATGTGATGGAAGTAGTTGGAATAGTAATTGGATTATTAAACACACACAACAACCCACACTTCATTATTCACCATTTTTTCTCTTCCTCTCCTTGTGGCCGATTGCTTCTCTCTCTCTAAAGAAAAATTTTGTTTCAATTTTTCCATTAAAGCTAGCACTCTAGGAGTTGAACAAGGTGATAGGGAAACTCACCCAAGAGTTTGGAATTCAATTTATAGCTTGGAGCTTCCATCATCCAAAGAATTTTTGAAATTCTCAACCGATCAATGTAAGTTTTTTCCGCAAACTTTACATGTTAATTCACACACAAATCATTGTTTAGAGACATTAGGCATGTGTGGGACACTAACAGTTCCCAGACTGAGTTGGAGTACATTGATTTCATCTCTAGGTTCATGGCTTTAAGCCATTCCTCTTTATCAGAATCATCCATTGCACTATGATAGCTCAATGGATCATCTACACCATCGCTGGAGGCGACAACTTGTGCCTTTCCAACTCCTAGATAGTGATCAGGTTGTCGTACAACCCTCCCACTACGTCTAGGTGGCAGATCATTCTAACGAACTTGCATCTGACGCTCAGATGTCTAAGGTGTTATGTGTTTGTCAATTTTCATTGACGATGCTGTGCTGGTCGAACCAGCAAGTAACTCATCAAGTAACACTTTACTTCGAGGTTTGAACTCCTCATATAGTCATCCTCTAGAAATGTAGCGTTTCTCGATACAAACACTTTGTTATCATCAGGGCTTTAGAAGAATCCACCCCTAGTATCCTTAGGATAGCCTACAAATAGACACACCTGAGAACGTGGCTCCAACTTAGTAGTCTTATTCTTTAGCACATGTGCTGGACTCCCCCATATGCGGAAACGTCATAAACTAGTTTTACGACCACTCCACAATTCTAATGGAGTCTTAGGAACAGACTTAGATGGAACTACATTAAGGATATACATTGCTGGTTGCAATGTAGATCCCCAAAACGAACTAGGTAGTGAGATATAACTAAACATAGATCTTATCATGTATAGTAGGGTTTGATTTCTCTTTTCTGCAACACCATTTTACTGTGGTGTTCCAAGTGCTGTGAGAATGGATAATATCTCATGCTCAACCAAGAATTCCTCAAAATCTCTGTCAATGTATTCTCCTCCTAGATATGATCGTAGAGTTTTGATCATTTAACCTAACTAGTTCTTAACCTCAGTACGATACTCTTTTAACGTTTCAAAAGTATCTAACTAGTGTTGCATTAGGTAAACATACCCATATCTGGAATAATTGTCAATAAATGTGACAAAGTATTCATAACCACCTCGGGCTCTTACATTCATCGGTCCGTAAATGTCTGAATGTATTAGCTCAAGTGGTTGTCTGGCTCTTGTACCTTTTCCAATAAAAGGTCTCTTGGTCGCAGACTGGTAAAGTTCCGAGTTTTAACTGGTTTAAGGCTCTATTCTTTTTCAACCTATCTATCCGGTCAAGGCTGATATGACCAAGTCTAAGAGGCCACAGAGATATGTCATCATGAGAAATCTTTTACCATTTAGGTTTACGCTTTTCAACCTTAAACATTTCAGTGTTGAGCATTGACATATGTGTTAACGATTTTAACATATATAAGTTATTTTCTCAGTTTCCTGTGCATATGGTTAATCCATTTCTACCAATAATAATCAAATTACTATTAAGAGAAACTGAAAAACCATAATCTAAAAGTTTGGAAACAAAAATCAAATTCCTACGAAAACCAAGAATGAATAACACATTATTTAAATTTAAATAACTATTATTTGAAAAAATTAAACTGGAAACTTCAACTGCTCTTGTTGAAATGGCATCCCATGTCCCGACCTTCATGGTGTAGTCACCTTCAGCATGGTCCCTCTAGGAGTCAAGTAGCTACAAAGAAGAACAAACATGATTAGTGGCTCCAGAATCAACAATCCAAGTGGATTTATCATCCTCCACTAATAGAGATTCGATAACAAGTAAATCATATTTACCTGTAGCCTTCTTCTCCTTCACCTCAGCAAGGTATTTAGGACAATTCCTTTTCCAATGCCCTTCCTTGTTGCAGTGGAAACACTTTCCCTTGGACTTAGCATCCTTGAAGCCTTTCTTGTTCTTGTTCTTCATGGGCTTAGCCTTGGCATTCCTAGTGCTATTATTCTTCTTTTCTATAGATTTAGAAGACTCGGTAATATTTGGCTCAACATTGGGCTTACGAGGATCATCAAGCATGGACTCATAGTGGTTGAGCTCATTAAGCAACTAGGTCAAAGTAAAAGTCAACTTGGTCATAACATAGTTGCTTTTTAACTGCAGAAAACTCTTCGGAAGAGTTTCCATAATCATGCTCACCTGGTTCCGCTCGTCAATACAAGCACCATGGGTTTCAGCAGTGTTGCGATAAGTCATCATCCTCAAGACATGCTCTCAGAATGATGTCTCATCCTTCATTCTAGCAGTCATCGCTGAGACCATAGCCTCGTGACGTTGGCGCTCTGAAGGTTGCCCGAACAAGCCCTGCAACGACTCCATCATCTGAGATGCTGAAGCTATAGGCTCATGCTTTGCAGTAAGAACCTCGAACATCTCTGCTAGCAAGTAGCAGCGGGCCTTCTCATAAACCATGACCCATTTCCGGAAGGCATCACGCACAACTTGGCCAGCATTTCTGGCCGGCTCGGGAGGACACTCCTCCGTCAGGACAAACTTTAGGTCTTCAAAGACCAGGATAGAGTTCATGTTACTTTTCCACTTAACATAGATTTCTCCCGTTAATTTATCATTTGAGAGTATGGAAATAATTGGAGAAACCATGGCTGAAAAATAAAAATAAACATACATTTATTATTCATTTATCGCATATTAAAACCATCAAATAATTTTGGCATAAATTTAAACATGATGCATGAACCATGAATAACGAATTAGAAACCTAAGAGAACTACTATGCCACGGAAATCTATCATCCCACAAATAAGAGCCGCCATAGCATAGGTCAAGTATTTGTATGATAGATCGAGACAATCTCAATCGATTAATATATGCGGGAATAACTCTTATTCCTATATTAATCAACCACCGTTTGATTTTTTCAAGGAATTTTGATTAACATTTAATTATTCTTTTGTGAGTGTGACCCATCGTTTCGGAACCCTTGGACTTAACTAGTGAAGTGCCACCGTAGGGTATGTCAGTTCACCAGATACATCTAGAGTATCGATCCTCTCAGAATCCAAACTTGATATTGACCTAAAATGGACACCATCCGTAAGGGGACGAAAGCAAAGTCGTCTCGAGGTATTTTTTGAATCTCACATTTTCGGACTAACAACGGAGATCACGAGATATACTGTTGTATGTCTCTCTCCTACTCACCATTTTAAAATTAAGGTTTCGATTTTAAAATATCCAATATTTTATATTTACTAGTGTGAATAAATTTATGCTGGCTAAATCATAATTTTTACTAACACTAGTATATTATTAGTGACCTAAACAATTTTAACTCTTAAAATTTATATCACTAATATCATTAGCCTCTACTAATTAATATACTCAATTAAACTAATTTAATTGGTGTAGTATTAGTGACCTATTATATTTTAACTCTTAAAATACTAGAACACTAATTAGTTTAAAATTTTTAGAATTTTAAAATGTTCAAATTTTTAATTAAACTATTTAATTAATCTAAGTGTGTTATAAAATCCAAAGGTACGTGGAATTGTATCCCGAGTGGAGACCACATTACTGTCCATTCGGATTCGGCTATGAAATTTATATATGGGTTTCCATCCTATATACCAATGGAATTTATGATGCACTTATTAAGCCCAATATATTAGAATTTCAAATTTTAAACTTTAAAACCAATTAATCCAATTAATCATTTTCCATGCATACCATATTCCAATTTAACATTATAAATCACATAAAATCACATTTCATGTCTAGAATATATATGCATCCAAAAACATGTTATGGCATGTGAAATTTAAGAGTAGGCACCCTAAGCTATATGACATGTTATTCAAGCATTTCGAATTAAACACACATATAACATTAAAAAAATATTTTGCATTAACCGAGCTCTTATTTTTTCCTATACTAATCTAATTAATACAAAAATATCCCAAGACATCTCTTGGTCTCCAAATCTCGCTCCAAGTGGTGTTGGCTCATTTTGCGACTCTGGTGCTCCAAATTACAATACATGAAAAATAATAACCATTTATCTTATGAATATTATTTTGTGCCTACTCATCTAAACATGCATATCAATATTTATAACTCATATAAATATATAAAACAGTAACTTTAAATAAAATAAAGAAGGATTAATAACACTTTTCAACCTCGCTCTTGATGCCAATTGTAGGAACCAAGTTTCCTAGAGCATCGGAAACACGTTAGGCACCCGGGATCGGACTAGAAAAAATTTATGCCCTTCTCTCGTCTTAACCGAAAGTTGCCAACACCAAGGCTGGAGTTTTGCTTCTGTTTTGGACAAAATATCAGCCCCGGAACAACCCCGAACAGCCCCCAAACAGTCCCATAATAGTGGGCACAAAAACTGGACTATTTTGAACCCGATTCGCGCCCAGCTCACTACCCAAAACTACCCTTGATTGAATCAATTTCTGCTATATTTCAGGTCTAATTTTTCAGCCAAAAATAGTCCCAACATAGCCTCAAAACACCCTTTAAAGTTCCCTAAAATTTCTTTTGTATTTTTCCTTTTGTTTTTCTTAACCCTTGAGAGAGTTATAAGAACAAGAAGATGGAGGGTAGGGTTAGAATGGGAGGCTTAGGCAAAAAAGAAAATTAAAATTCTTTTTATACCTAAGGTTTTTTGTTTCCAAAACAAACAAAACCCTTCCCCTCCCAAAACTCCAAAATTTGGCCAAGCACATGTCTATTTTAAAAATTTTGTAACATATCATTGACTTTCCATAAAGAAAAATATGTTACAAAAAATAAAAAGTTAACACCCTATTAAAATGTGTAACTTCCATAATAAAGCCAATGGTTTCGAAAACCCAAAATTTAGAAATTCCAAATTTGACCTTCATTAAATTATATCTTATATAATTTAATAACATATGTTTAAATATCAAAAACCATAAATTAAATTTTAACATATAGTTTCAAGTGTAACAAATAATATTATTAATCATATTAATAATATTTTCATATGTGAGTATATAATTAGACTTTCCAACTATATTTAATCTCCTATAGTATATCAAGCTAGCACGGGGACCAAATGGACATACGGTTCTGAGCTCCAATAATCCTGGAATATTAATTAAGCTCTTAATTAAATATTCTGAATTATTAACTCTGGGTTATTCCACTAAAAACTTGAAGCTACACTCTCGTTATCGCAGATAGATAATTAAGCTGAACCACATCGGTGTCCATCGATATAGTCAGTACATACAGATTAACCCTTCACGAGTATCTTGTAATTAGATTCGGGTCATAATGTCTGTTATACCCCTCTAATTATTTTTACCTTAAGTACAATTGATTCTCTAATGAACGATTTATTCATAACCATTATGAATTTTAATCTTTCTATTCATAATAGAAAGACTGGAGCGCTCTAACCGTTCAATTACCGAGTCAACCCTTAAGGAAGATACTCATCTACTTCTCACAAGAAGGAGTGAACTTCATGTCTATGTAAAACGTCCCCAGCTACACACCAAACCATGTCCCCAAAGTACGTAGCTATTGGTCAGGATTGCTACACCAACCTCACCTTTGTAAATCAAAGGACATAGGCTGCCATGTAGGAGTTCGTAGTACACTCAGGATTAATATCAATCCATATATAGTTATCTATTACATCGAAATGAATTTCTTTCTTTAACGGATATTATAAGAAATTCATTTTTAGCTAGGTCCAGTCCTATATGATCACATCATACAAGGTGCCTTCATTCTCATGTCTCCACATGGACGATCTCAGATCAAGGTCGCCATATAATTATAGAATGGACCGCAACTATAGATAAACCATAAACAAAGTACCCGTTTTGTTTGTTCTCTAAGGACTATTTTTGATTACTAACTTCAGACTTAAATCCACTTGTGCATGACACTCATACATTAAGTCTGACGGCACATGAGTAACTAGGGTAATCAAGATAATTTATAATATGCGATGTTAAACAAACACTTTGATAAATGAATAATACATCATTTTATTTCATAAAATATAATATCATTTACATTACATGTTGCTCTAGGGCATATATCCCAACACTCATGGCAGGTCAAGTTGGAGATTATCCTGGACCTTCATCTGGTTTAATCGACGGGAATAGTCCCCATGACTCTTGTCGAGTCAGATTGAAGACATGGACCTCCATCTAACCCAGACGAAGTAGAAGACTCCCTGGAACTTTTTTAGGTCAGTCGGCTGGAGATTATCCTGGACTTTCATCTAATTCAGTTGACGAGACTTTCCCTATGACTCTTGTCGAGTCAGGTTAAAGACCTGGACCTCCATCTGATCCAGATGACATAGAAGACTCTTCTGGACCTTCTTCAGGTCCATTCGGCTGGAGATTATCCTAGACTTTCATTTGGTTCAGTCGACGGGAACAGTCCCCATGACTCTTGTCGAGTCAGGTTGAAGACCTGAACCTCCATCAGGTCTAGACGACGTAGAAGACTACCCTAACCTTCTTCAAGTCTAGTCGACTGGAGATTATCCTGTAATTTCATCTGGTTCAGTCGACGGGAACAGTCTAATGACTCTTGTTGAGTCAGGTTGATGACTTGAACCTTCATCTGGTCCAGACGACGTAGAAGACTCCCCTGAAGTTTCTTCAGGTCCAGTCGGCTAGATATTATCTTGGATCTTCATTTAGTTTAGTAGACGGGGATATTCCCCACGACTCTTGTCGAGTCAGGTTGAATAACTTATGGGAAATTAATAAATTTATTGTAAAATAATAAAATATTTACTTATTATAATTTAGTAGTGAAATATAAAATGTAAATAACTAATTTTTTAACTAATTGAAATACTAAATTTTGTTATGTTTTACTTTCCTTGCGGAATGATTCATACCTTTGAAAACATGAATTGAAACTTAAATAATATTATTTAGCTATAATACAATATTAAATTTTAGTTAAACAGTTTTTTTATCCACTTAAATTTATATTGTAGAATATGTTGACAACATGAGAGAGTTGTTATATATCTACTAATATATTTAAATTTTAAACTACAAACAATAAAAGATTGTTATGTATAATAAAATTAAATTAATCATTTATTTTTTCCCTTTTATTTGCAATTTTGAATTTCATATTTGTCACTCACACTAAACTTTTGTTATGTTTAACCTTTATTAAACAAGATATATAAATTCAAACTAAAAAAAAAAAGCAATCAATCTTCCTATTATAAAATAGAATAGGAGATTGAAAAAGAAAAGATACTTATTTTTCAAGTGCAGCCTATCAAATATATTGATAAACATATCAAGTTTTAAACATGAATTTTTGTATAAAAAAGTAGTAGCAATTGCTATATAGGATAACCTAACATTTAAACTACTCGATTGTTGGTGATTTGGATCCTAATCACACCACATTAGGATAGGGCGAGACGGGTTGGGATTTGTCAATTTTGATCCCAATCCGTTAATATAATAACTGGAACAAAAAACATCATGATCTCTTTCTTTATTTGAGATTGGAAATAAAATATAAAATATGTCTCAAATCTCATTCCGAACATGACAGGGAAAATTACCAACCATACATCACACATGCAAAGTCTTTTCTTTAATTCCAATTTGGGTATTTCTTTATTTCTCTCGTCTTTAAGTGTTTTTAGTTCGTCAAAATTTTTCTTCTCTCCATCGTCTTCCATGTAATATCCCGAATATTTTTCGGAACGGTTATGGAAGATTTCCAAATTAAGTTTTAGAATTTGGAACTGAATGATGTTCGCAAATAAGACTTTATGTGCTGGAAAATAAGTTAGAATATTTTTAAGTTAAGTTTTTTCACGTAGGAAAACGTGTGGTTCCAAGAACTGGTTACGTGATTTCTGATTATATCGTTATACAAGTAAAAGTTTCTTATTTTGGTTATAAAAATAGCAATTAAACTCTGATTGAGCTGATTCTTAAACCATCATACTCAGGTTTTCAAGACGAACAACTTTCATGTTGAACACTTTTCAAAATTTATATCAGAAGGGCTTTAAAAATATAAATTTTCGTGAATGCCCATGGGAGGGACCTAGAAGTAATTTTCGGGGTCAGAATATAATTTTCAAAAATTTTCTTATAAACACCCTTTGGTTTCCAAGAATTTCAAAAACGACATAACTTCACAAATAAACCCACTTAGATAGTTTCCTAATATTGAATTTTCTTAAACCTACTTTCGTGCAATTTTATTTACTTGTTTTTAAATTTAAAATCATCACCATTTCAAATCAATCAATCAACCTGTTAAATACTAGTAATCATTTGACCTCAAAATATTAATAGATTAGGTATTAAGTCCTCGTGGGATTGATACTTTTTATACTACTTGAACGATACGTGCGCTTTCGTTATACATATGTGATTGCACCAGTCAAGTTTTTGGCGCCGTTGCCGGGAACTTATTTATCTTTCACTATTAGTTTTTGGGTTAGATACCTTTACTTGTATCTAATTTCTTTTTACTTATTATTTATGTTTTCTTGTGTTTTAGGTTCTCAAAAACTACACGAGACGAACCAGAAGCTTTGAACTCCAACCGCTTGACCCAGAGATTGAAAGAACCATCATACAGTTGAGAAGGGAAAGGCGAGAAGGCCAATAATCTTTAGTCAAAATGGAACCTGAACCTTTGGAGGTTGCACCACCAATACCCATTCGAGACAGAACCATTCCGGTGGTCGACGGCTTCATTTCCTGAATTGTACTTCTCCTTTTACCAGCAAATGCGTGTGACATTAAAACATGCATCCAGATGATTCAGCAGTCAGTACAGTTTGGGGGAAATGTAACTGAAGATCCTAATGCCCACATCAGTAACTTCCTTGAAGTTTGTGGTACTTTCAATTACAACCGAGCAGCTGAAGAAGCAATGAGACTACAGGTTTTTCCATATTCCCTGAAAGACAGAGCTAAAGCTTGGCTACATTCGTTACCAGCAGGTTCCATCATAACTTGGAACACTCTAGCCACCAATTCCTTGCAAAGTACTTTCCACCAGCCAGAACTGCAAAGTTGAGGAATGACATCACATCCTTCGTGCAACAAGATTCAGAATCCATTTGCGAAGCTTGGGAAAGATTCAAAGATTTACTCCGGAAATGTCCTCATCATGAGATCGCAAAGTGGCTACAAGTCCAAACCTTCTACAATGGACTTTCTGGAATAATGAGAACCACAATTAATACTGCTGTTGGAGGAGCTTTGATGGCAAAATGAGAAGATCAAGCCTGTGACTTAATTGAAGAAATGGCCAACAATAATTCTTTATGGCCAACAGAAAGGAGCAAGATCCAAAGAATTGCAGGAATTTATGAAGTTGGAGCCAACACAGCACTGAATTCCAAGCTGGATGTGATTTGCAAAAATCTGGAAACTCTTAACATGAAAGTTAATGGTGGATCCACAAGTTCACCATTTGGAGGAGTACCTGAGTCAGAATTTTACAACCAACAAGAAGAGACAGTGAACTATATCAACAATTTCAACAGACAGATGAACAATCCATATTCCAACAAATATAACCCAGGGTGGAGTTGATGAGTGGTAATTACATCACTTATTCCCACTCATTTAGCCTAATGTTTTGTATTGTTTCTCGAGTTTTATGAACGTTTTGATGTGTTTTGTTGTTATTTTGCAGATAAATAAAGTTTGGAAAGCACTGGAGGCAATTTGGGGCCAAAACGGACAAAAATACGTCAACAGGGATATTTTGGTCTTTTCGGCGTCGCGACGTTGGAGCCTTACGCGTCGCGACGCCCAGCCTGCGCCGGACCTGCTAACGTGCGCCGTTCGCCACATGTCAAAATCTGATTGGTCAAAATTTGCTAACGTGCGCCGATCATGCTAATGTGCGCCGAGCCACGTGTCACCATCACAGTCGGTTCTGCTAACGTGCGCCGGCGCCACGTGTCAACATCCTATTCGACCAACCTAAGCGCGTGCCACGTGTCCTCCTCCGATTGGACCGAATTACCGACGAATCAGAGCTTGCCACGTGTCACCATTCTATTAGACCGAATTTCCACACAATCACAAGCTGACATGTGGCACGATTTCATTGGACCGCATCGCCAGCCAACCAGAGCGTGACACGTGGCTCAATTATTGCAGCCGACAGCCGCATGGTCAACCCGCGTGGACTGTTTCCAGCGTCGCGACGCTGGACCAAAATATGCCTATAAAAGGAGGCCGCCAGATTCATTTTTCTTCATGCTCTCCTGGGAAATTCTCCCTGATTTTATAGGAAGCATATATTTTTGTATATATAAATAATATTTTTAATTTATGTATTTTAATTTTCAGTAATAGTAGTTCTCTTCTTCTACCTTTCTTTTTAATGTTTAATAGTTAATTTTCCGCTGGGGATAAGGTGAAGCTTTTATTATTTTAATTTAGATTAATCTCCTTTAAATATAATATGGAAATTATAATTCAAAATATAAAAGATTACCGCCTTAACGGCTGGTTTTATTTATTTGACATAATGTGGCACCGCCTATATGGCTGGTCTTTAGGTGACAGGTAATTACCGCCTATATGGCTGGTTTATGTTCAAATACTATTACCGCTTTTATGGCTGGTCGGACTTAATCTGACTTAATAAGGAATACCGCCTTTATGGCTGGTCGGTAATATCATGTTTAATTTCTGTATTATATTAATGGAGATATCTAAATTATAAATAGTAAAAGTGGATCCCCAACCCCCAGCATTTTATTTTTATTCTAGGGAAGTGATGAAACACAATACACACACTTAATAATTGATTTTCTTTTTATGGGTAGTCCTTTAGTTTGTTTATTGAGTCTTAAGCTTAATGCGTCTTGTTAACTGGCAATTAATAAGATTGATGGGGTAATTCTAAAATGAACTAGACATAGGGATTTTAGTTTTCAGCCTTAGATTCAATAGCTCACGATCTTCCTTGAGGATAGATAACCCTTTAATAGATTTCCTTACAGGATAGACATATACCTTTCGGGCGTGGGTAGCCGTAATTGGAACTTAATCTTAATGAATCCAGGTAATTTGGTTGACATATGAATATGGTTCAATTGGGTTATACTGGGTATTTGCGTCTGACCATCGACATAGGTTTTTGCATATTTTTGTGTTCCAGGTTAGCAAATTAATTTATTACACATAAATAAGAGAATCAATTCATCTTTTAATAATATTGTGTGGAGTCACGACCCTAGATCTTTGAGTCTTTTATTTTATTTTCCTTAGTATTTTCTTTTAAGTCTGTTTTATTTTATTTTTGCAAAACCACATTCAACCAACCAAAAGCAATCAATTCCCTTCTCTCTAATTAGATACCTGTAAAGAAATAATATCAATAATTAATAACAACAGTAGGAATTAAGTCCTCGTGGGATCGATATTTTTATACTACTTGAACGATACGTGCGCTTGCGTTATACGTGTGTGTTTACGCCGGTCAAGTTTTTGGCGCCGTTGCCGGGGACTTATATTTCTTGAGTTGTTAATTTTGAAACTATCTAATTTACTTGTATCTAATTTTCTTTATTTTTATTTGTAATTTTTATTTCTTTCTTTTGTTTTCAGGTGGTTGAACAATGGAACACTACTGGGAGATTGAGAGATTACGAGCGTTACAAGAAGATACACCCCAAATCTGGGAGCAACAGTCCGGTTTTCTGAGGCCTGTTGTACAGCCCAACGATTATCACTGGATGCCAGAACCAAGTAATACTACATTTGCTCATCAGAACTCAATGTGGAGATGTGACATATGTAATGGTAACCACCCAAGTGATTATTGCGAGTACAACTACAATTCAGGGTGGCAGAACTATCAGAATCATTCATGGTACGAAGAACCAACATATTTCACAGAACCACATCTTTCATCTTATCCACCATCTATCTTTGATCTTCATCAAGAACCAGAACCATCCGAGGAAGATCAATTGATTCACATGTTCAAAGAACAAGCAGCTCGATTTGATGCACAAATTCAGAGTAACACAGAATCCATACAGAGAATGACAGATCAGATCAGACAATTAACAGAAAACCAGAGCTACATACCTCAATGAGCATCTTCAGATGACACAGATGAAGCCTTCGAGTACCAAACACTTCACTATGACACTTAAGCAGAAGAGGAGGCTGAGGAGAATCAAGAACCAGAGGTATCAGTTCAGGAACATCAGCCGGTAAAGTCTCGATTTGATTTCTATTATTCAGATTCTGACGAGGATGAAGCTGAAATATTTGTACCAACTGCATCAAAATTGAGGATGGAATTCTGTATCCTCAAAAAGATCTTGGAGATTGCATTGCACACATGTTTGAAGAAGATCTACCCGAGCCAATCAATTCACCCGAATCAGAGGATGAAGACCTAATGTCTGACTCATCTTTTCATCCTCAGGTGGAGCATGAAGCAAGCAAATGGAGGAGCAAATGTCTGACCTTAATAAAGATCCAGAGCATTCAGGAGAAACATCGCTGTTTTGGGGAGTACAAATCAAAGATATCGCCCAGAAGCTTGACAGAATGGAACTTCCATTCCAAGTCAAGCACCATACAAGACCTCCTGATTTTCTTTCTTTCTTTGCAGGAACCACTGGAACAATAAGGAGCAAAAAGGTGGCACGAGCACTGAATGAGACAAAACTCTTTTTGCCTCTTTACCGTTGGAAGAGACCCTTCAAAAGCAACGCTCAAGGGATTGTCTTTAATCGGACATCCAAAACGACGCTGAAACACCCTTGACATATGGATTACAGTCACGTCTGGCTGAAGACGTAAAATTTAGCGCTAGCAGGGAGGCAACCCATGCAATTTGTTGTAATTTATTTTCATATTTTGTGTGAACTTTTTAATTTTGTGTGTTATTTTTGTAGGGAAATGTACAAACGAAGCATTTTAAGACAGAAGGAATTGTGTTTGGCAATCAAATATGAGAAACAATTCATTAGCGATGGCTGAATAAGGAATGAAATCTTGAGACACATCCTAATGAATTTATACTAAGCGAGTGGCGTATTGCGTACACAATTCTGTTGCCTTAATTATTATTTTGATTCGTTTTTCTATTGTAATTATCTTTATTTTCGTAGACAGGATCCAGACTTTTTGACCTTTCACGATCTCTTTTGTTGTTTAGCTAACAATCGTCCTTTGGAAGATATTAGTGCTATTATTACTCACCCCTTTTCAGGTACTATAAATTCAGCCCGTCATTGCACTTTTGAAGGCATCCTGATTTGAAAAAGAAATACAAAAAAAAAAATGGAAGCCACTTCAAGAAGACGAGTTGAAAACATCTGTGTGTTTTGTGGTAGTAGTGTTGGAAACATTTTTTACTATCACGATTTATTTTACTGTTAACTAATAATTGTCATTGGGCAAGTACTAATGCTATTATTTTACTCACCCATTTCAGGTGTTATAAATTCAACTCATCATTGCACTTTTGAAGACATCCAGAGTAAAACATGGAAGCCACTTCAAGAAGACGAGTTGAAAACATCTGTTTGTTTTGCGGTACTAGTGTTGGTACTAAACCACAATACATAGAGGCGGCACAAGAATTGGGTCGAGTCTTAGCTGCAAGGAATATGCACTTAGTATATGGCGGAGGCAATCTTGGACTAATGTGGATCGTTTCAAAGACCGTACAGGAAGAAGGCAGACAAGTTTTGGGAATCATACCAAAACCCTTGGCAGAGGCAAATCTTATTGGACCATCAAACGGAGAAGAACTTATCGTGCCAGGTATGTCTGAATGATTGGTAGAAATGATTAACCGTGCTGATGCTTTTATTGCTTTGCCAGGTGGCTTGGGTACATTGGAGGAAATTTTTACAGTGTTATCTTGGGTAAACCTGAACATACACCATAAACCGCTTGGATTGTACAACGTTGAAGGATTTTATGATTTTCTTTAAGTGTTTCTTGATGATGCCAGGAGAAATTGGTTCGTGTAAAAACCTTTAAAAGAACTCCTCTTCACTGCCAAAACTACTCCGGATCTAATTGACCAAATCTTAGCCTATGAACCACAAAATGACCCTATCCTTTCAAAGATAAATTGGTCCAAGGACGATCGTGGTAAGAGGCGTCGGATTAATCTGGATCTTAACCTTTAACTTTTCGTGTAAAATTTCAGCTAACCAGATACTATCTTCTAAACTCTTCTTCTATTGTTTAAGACATTGGGGACAATGTCTCATTTAGGTTGGGGGAGAAAATTAGTTGATTAGTATCTTATTTTTAGTTATGTGTTGTTCTTATTTTTAGTCCAAATTTTTTCGAAAAATACAAAAAGAAAATTGAAAAAGTTTCAAAAATTACAAAAATATTTTACGTTTTTGTGTTTTATTTTGACTGAAAATGTGAAATTGGTGAGAGATAGCTGTGTAAGGAGTTCTCATTCCTGAGACGTATCTCAAACCTATTTCGGAACAAGTTAATTTTCATTTATTTCTTTTGAATTATTTAATTTGTGAATTCTCCATAATACTGACTAAAATGGATCTTCATATGCTCAGTTGACAGGTATATCAACTTGCATGGTAACATACGGACATGATCTATAATTGAAAAGTTTGTAATATTCAGTGCTCTAGTTTAATTGGAGAAATCATCTCAAAAAAGTGATGGAGTAAAAAAAAAAAAAACGTCTGAGATCTGAGTTATTAAGTCCGTAGGGGTGTTTTAACACTTAGTTCCCTAAAACCAACTGGTTTAGGAGTCACTGGCCCAAAGCTCGCTACATGGATCAAGGATGTTGCAAAAATATATATATTTGAAGTCTAAGTAATTAAGTTTGTAGGGGTGTCTTAACACCTGGTGCCCTAAAGCCAACTGGTTTGGGAGCCACCGACCCAAAGCTCGCTACATAGACGGAAGGTATTGTATATAAATAAAAGAAAAAAAATCAAAAAATCAAAGAAAAAATCAGAAAAATGAGAAAAATTATTCCATTGCTACAAAAAGGTGTGAATTCTGATAAAACTTTAGGACAAAAATATTACTCTCTTATCAACTGCACTTGTAACTGTTGTGGGTAAAAATGAGTTGTTTAATATTTTATCGGCTGTGTATATGGAGAATGGTAAATATAATAGGAGAATTTACTTATTCGGTAATTTAGAAAGAAAGAAAACAACTAGTGACTTGGAATACTAGTCACTAATCTTTATTCTATTTTCTCTTGTCTTTTTGCTTTTGTGTGCATTAGTTTTACTACATTTTTAGTTTTTAAAATGTTTGTGGGTATTATTGCTATAAACCCTCACGGGAGTACAACTCGTCCACTATGGATACCTAGGGGTTTAAAGACTTGTTGCATACACTAAATGCAACTTGATCCCTACGAAAGTGGCTTAGTTAAATTTTATTTTAAAGATTTTTATGTAATTTATTCTATGTTTTGCTCGAGGACTAGCAAAATGTTAGGTTTGTGGGTGTGATGAGTGGTAAATGTATTACTATTTCCCACTCATTTGAAATAATATTTTGTATAGTTTCTTGAGTTTTGTGAATATTTTGATGTGTTTTGTGTTATTTTGTAGATAAATAAAGTTTCAGGACATTCTGGAGGTGATTTGGGGCCAAAATAGTGAAAAAGAACACAAAATTATATTTTGGTCATTGGGTGAGTCGCGACGCGCAGGCTGCGTCGCGCGACACCTTACATACGCCGCAAGTTTGCTAACTTACGCCGGGTCCACATGTCAAAATCTGAGAAGTGTGACTTTGCTAACGTGTGTCGTGCCACGTGTCACCATCACAGTCGATCTGCTAGCGTCCGCCGCGCCACGTGTCATCATCCTATGATGCCGACAATCGCCATCGCCACGTGTCGCCATGTGTCACTCCACGTGTCAGCCACGTCATCATCCACATCACCAGTTGACCGAGTCAACGAGCCAGGTCACCGCCACGTCATCAGCAGACAATCACAGCGTGCCATGTGTCATCATTTTATGGTGCCGATAATCACTATTGCCATGTCATCTCCATGTCAGCATAATCATTGAGTTGCCAGCCACTTTGCCACGTGTCACCTTATCACCTTATCCGCAATCGCCACGTGTCATATAAGAATCTGAGCCGACCAATCAGAAGCTGCCACATCAGCGCGTCGCGACGGAAGAAGAAACTTGCGCGTCGCGACACGTGGCACTTATGGACGCCTATAAATATAGCTCGAAATTTCAGTTTCAGATGTACCTTCCTCACTGAATTCTCTGATGTAAATATGGAGTTTTCTATCTAGTTTCTTTTAAATTTTAGTTTTGTAATTAATTTTAATTACGTTCTGTAATAATAGTAATTTACTTTCTTTACTTTTATAGTTTTTACTATTCAACATGAGGAGGTAACTTTCCCCTGATAGGGTGAAAGGTAATTCTTTTACTATTACTATTTAGATTAATCTCCCTTAAATATAATATATTCACTATTTAAAATTTAACTTAATGAGGATACCGCTATATTGGTCGGTTGGTAATTCATTTTAAACTGGTTTAAACCTGACTAAGTAAAGATACCGCCAGATTGGTCGGTTGGTAATTAAATTTTCTTACCGCATATATGGCAGGTTTATTTTGGTTCCACCTTTATGGCTGGTTGGACTTAATTTGACTTAATCAGGTTACCGCATATATGGCTGGTTGGTAAAATAATCACAAGTTAATTATTGTATTAAGTGAGATATCTAAATAGTAAATTGTAAAAATTGATCCTTTTACCTTAGCATTTTATTTTATTGTAATTTACTTTTCAGCTTTTACTTTACCGCAATTTCTTTTCAGTATTTTTACTTTATGTCTTTTACTTTTAAGTTTTTACTAGCCCTAGTTATGTATTGTAACTAAGTTAGTTATCTAGGTTGTGATGAATTCTAATATCACCGGTTTATAAGGGGTTATTTTATAGTTTGGGTAATTAAAACGGTTTACTTATTAAGTCTTAAACTTAATGCGTCTTGTTAATTGGCCACTAATAAGATTGATCTAGTAAATCAAAAATAAACTTGACAAAGGAATTTTAGATTTCAGCCTTAGACTTAATAGCCCACGATTTCCTTGAGGATAGATAACCCTTTAATAATTTCCTTACAGGATAGACATATACCTGTCGGGCGCGGGGGTAGCCATAATTCGAACTTAAACTTAATAAATCCATGTAATTTGGTTGACATAGACATATGGTTCAATTGGGTTATACTGGGTATTTACGTCGACCATCGACAAAGGCTTTCGCATAATTTCGTGGTCCGGTTAGTAAACCGATTTATTACACAAACATGAAATAACCATTTCTGCTGGAGTTTCTATGGTCCCAAGGATCGAATAATAAGCATAAAAACACATGTACGAATACAACGAGGAAGTCGCGGACTACTCACAATGATCGGTTGAGCGACGCGGTGGACAACAAAAATCTTTTTATGCCCTTTAAGAAGCTCGGCAGTGGGCTGATTTGGAGTCCCCATTTTCGGCTTCAATCTTCCTCCAAGCTCCAAGCTTTGGTTGATGGTGATTCCAAGCACACGGGTGGGTTTCCCTATCACCTTCGCAAGACTCCGATGTGTGCTAGCACTTGTGATTTTGCAACAAAATCACTAAATGGCTTCCTCCTAGCTCACGGCAGTGAGCAAACCAGAAGAGGAAAAATGGCAGTTTTGCCGAGAGAGAGAGGAAGAAAAGTGGAGAGAGAGAGATGGAAAATGTGTTATATTATGTGTAATTAATTTTCCAAAAATCATATACACCATTTTGGCTTTCAAAAGTCAAACAATTAAAGCCATAAATGCCAACCACTTCCATCAATCCATCAATCAATAAATCATATCAATCAATCAAATATCACATCACTCAAAGTGACATCTGATTTGACGTTTGATGTGACTAGCAATTTGACGATTGATTTGGCTTATGTGCCGCACTCAAATTCGAAATGCGAATGCGCTCGCAAACAATCTCGGGCTCGGGTTCGCTAATTCCAAATTAACGAATTTTCTGTTGCGACGTAATTAAATGATTATGCCTAGCGAAATCACTATTCACATCGCTAACGAATTAATTCTAAATTAACTTGTTTGCCTGAATTAAAATCTAATTTCAATTCCGCGTCGAAATCCAATTTTGTATAATATATCGATTATATTATTTTATCGATTAATTCCAAATTAATTGTTTTCTCTCTTTTATTGATATTTTATCCCAGATAAAATATCTTCGTAATTAATCCCAGATTAATTTTCTCTCTCTGATCAATTAATCACATATTAATAAAGTGCGAGTCATACGTCATCGGTGAATCTTCGGGAAGCGACCCATGAGATCCCCGGATATGTCAGCAGTAAATTCGGTCGTCGGACTATCCGAACACGTAAGAACCTCGTACTACGTTTTTAACCGATTTACAAGACAAGATTGGCTTCTAGCAAAGCGCCATGCCTACCCAATTCTCCAGAAACATGCTTACAGGAATAATCGATCTATATCAGGCGTAGTATACGTATATTGCGTATTTCGATCCAGTATCGGATGTCAAGTGCTAGGCCTGGGGCTGGAATTGTGTCTGCCACGTACGAAGCACATGTCAGATGTCTGGTAACTACTCTCTATAATCGGATATACATGACCTAGTCATAATATCCCGATGACTACCGTACTTAAGAGTACTAGTACCGTATCCTACGTGACATCATCTCCACTATGACTGGAGTGATATTTCCGTCTTGACATCACACCCAACACACTACGATTCTCAATATACCCAGCAGAGGCGTACACAGAACCTGTTAAAGCCCTGGACGACCAAAAACAAAGTATATTGATTGTCGCAAGTATTAGCGGTGCAAGTCTCAGGTTAAGACCAAATACACCTACCCTGATTTCGGACTTCCATAGACACATAGTCATACTACCAATGGAATTCCGAGGGGGTCTATCCAGAGCGAACTGTTTCTCGTACTATCGGTAAAACACATGTACGAATACAACGAGGAAGTCGCGGAATACTCACAATGATCGGTTGAGCAACGCGGTGGACAATAAAAATCTTTTTCTGCCCTTTGAGAAGCTCAGCAGTGGGCTGATTTGGAGTCCCCATTTTCGGCATCAATCTTCCTCCAAGCTCCAAGCTTTGGTTAATGGTGATTCCAAGCACACGGGTGGGTTTCCCATCACCTTTGCAAGACTCCGATGTGTGCTAGCACTTGTGATTTTACAATAAAATCACTAAATGGCTTCCTCCTAGCTCACGGCAGTGAGCAAACCAGAACAGGAAAAATGGCAGTTTTGACGAGAGAGAGAGGAAGAAAAGTGGAGAGAGATTCGGCTTCAATCTTCCTCCAAGCTCCAAGCTTTGGTTGATGGTGATTCCAAGCACATGGGTGGGTTTCCCTATCACCTTCGCAAGACTCCGATGTGTGCTAGGGAAACCCACCCGTGTGCTTGGAATCACCAACAACCAATAAATCACATCAATCAATCAAATATCACATCACTCAAAGTGACATGTGATTTGACGCTTGATTTGACTTGCGTGCCGCACTCGAATTCGAAATGCGAATGCGCTCGCAAACAATCTTGGGCTCGGGTTCGCTAATTCCAAATTAACGAATTTTTCGTTGCGACGTAATTAAATGATTATGTCTAGCAAAATCACTATTCACGTCGCTAACGAATTAATTCTAAATTAACTCGTTTGCCCGAATTAAAATCTAATTTCAATTCCACGTCGAAATCCAATTTCGTATAATATATCGAATATATTATTTTATCGATTAATTCCAAATTAATCGTTTTCTCTCTTTTATTGATATTTTATCCCAGATAAAATATCTCCGTAATTAATCCCATATTAATTTTCTCTCTCACATCAAATTAATCCCAGATTAATAAAGTGCGAGTCATACGTCATCGGTGAATCTTCGGGAAGCGACCCATGAGATCCCCGGATATATCGGCAGTAAATTCGGTCATCGGACTATCCGAACACGTAAGTACCTCGTACTACGTTTTTACCGATTTACAAACCAAGGTTGGCTTCTAGCAAAGCGCCATGCCTACCCAATTCTCCAGAAACATGCTTACAGGAATAAGCGATCTATATCAGGCGTAGTATATGTAGTATTGCGTATTTCGATCCAGTATCGGATGTCACGTGCTAGGCCTGGGGCTGGAATTGTGTCTGCCACGTACGAAGCACATGTCGGATGTCTGGTAACTAGTCTCTATAATCGGATATACATGACCTAGTCATAATATCTTGATGACTGCAGTACTTAAGAGTACTAGTACTGTATCCTACGTGACATCATCTCCACTATGACTGGAGTGATACTTCCGTCTTGACATCACACCCACCACACTACGATTCTCAATATACCCAGCAGAGGCTTACACAGAACCTGTTAAAGCCCTGGACGACCAAAACCAAAGTATATTGATTGTCGCAAGTATTAGCGGTGCAAGTCTCAGGTTAAGACCAAATACATCTACCCTAATTTCGGACTTCCATAGACACATAGTCATACTACCAATGGAATTCCGAGGGGATCTATCCAGAGCGAATCTGTTTTCTGTACCATCGGTAAAACACAACCTCCTATTACACTTGCATGAGTATCATATACCCAAATATATGAGAACTATGTCGTTATGCCCTCACAACGCGCACAAGTGTAATACTAGTCTTTTACGCATTATCGATTTCCAATCTCGATAATACTCTGACTAGGGATATTTAATGATTATACCTTCGTGGATTGATACTGTCTCATATCATTCTCAATCCAGGCACTAATCATAATGACCTCCTATCATTTATAAATCTTGGTGATCTAATCACAAATGATAAGAGGCAATCTCTTTTGTCACATAGTTAATTTGTACAACAATACCATGATCTGTACAAATAGTGACGCTATGGGTCATAATTGTCCAACAATCTCCCATTTGGCCTATAGCCAGTCACTCGAGTGTCTAACACCCGAACTATGTACGGTTTGCTAAAACTGCTGAGAAAAGGCTTTCGTCAGCGAATTTGCATGATTATCGTCTGATGCGATTTATACGATCATCACATCGTCACGATGTATGATCCAAACGAATCAGATGAATATCAAAGTATGTATCTGGATCGTTGATGAGACCATTAATTCTTTAGCCTGTGCTGACGCCTAGCTCAGCTGCTAACAGAACTATATCTAATCTAATTAGATTTATATCGACCCGAATGGCTTCTATTGCTGCCTCCAGCTACAGCAATAACCCGCATTTGTTGTTTATCGGTAACAGTATATCTTGCATGGAAGATTTCCAGCTCACTGTTCCGTTATTCAAACTGTATAGTACCGTTTGCGACTTATAGTCGTTTTATCGGTTAGGAAACTTGCTACAGTGATTCTAGTCACTTCAAGTTCTCCATCTCCATAGATTAAGACAGCATCCTTAGATCTCTAAGATACTAATGGATGTTCTTAACATCAATCCAGTGACTATCACTTGGATTGGCCTGTTTGTGAATCCATATGCTTAAAGCGTATGAGACACCAGGTAACGTACATTTTTCAATGTACGATTTCTTGGAGAGTTTTCTCGAAAGCCAAGCTTTCACGATTTATTATGGGAATATCATTTCCAAGAAATGACGTATGTTATCATTATTTATGACAGCGATTGTCAGTGCGCTCCCACTAACCTCCTTATATACACAAGAATCATTTCGTTTTGAATTAAATCATAAACTATTATGATTACATCAAAACGATAATTCCAAGAACTAAATGCTTGCTTCAATCCAAACATGGATCGAATAACCTGCAAACCTTGTTTGCTAGTTTTGGTACGACAAAACCGACAGGATGTTTTAAACATCCTCCCAAAGGTTTCCATTTCAGGAAAGCGATTTTCCCGTTCAGCTGTCATATTTCATAAATGAAACATGCAGCGTCAGCAAGTATTATCCAAATGGATTCACCGTGGCAACAGGTAAAAGGTTTCGTTGTAATCAACACAATATTAATAACGATACCTTTCCGCCAAAAGCCTAGCTTTATACGTTGGTATGTTTCCTTCCATGTATGTCTTCCTTGAAGACCTATATAGTACCAATAGGCACAATGCCTTTCGGTACAGCAACTAGTATCCAAACATAGTTGGTTTACATGGAATCCATTTCGGACTCATGACACTTTGTTATAATAGGGAGTTGATACCTTGTATCACTTCCTCATACGTAGTCAGTTGGTATACCTCAATAAGATTGACATCTTTATGAGGTGAGATCAGAAACCCATACCCCAGGTTGTTTTCTGACTCTCTCTGACATACATGGTTCTTGTGTATTCGAATATTAATGGTATAGTTTCATCTTTGATGAACTATTTGTGTTCCATTAAGGAATCGGTGCCTTGAATAGTATTACTCTGATTTTCATCGAGTTTTACTATCCTCCCACTTACCACTGCATTTAGGTATTCCCCTTAGGAAGACCGCATGGTGAGCAACAATTAAATTGTTCTCTTGTGAGTTGTATAAGTACTATACTTTGGTATCCCTAGGATAACCTACAATTGGCACTTATCCGATTTGGGTTTTAGTTTGGTATCATCCAAACATATACCTAGCATACCCAAATATTCAGGAATGAGAAACCTAGTTTCTTTCCCGTTCATATCTAATATGAGATCTGTCAAACAGATTTTATGGAACCTTATTCTAAATAAGTTATGCACTATTATACTTATCCGTTGAAGGAAATGGTAGCTCAGAGCGACTCATGATTAATCTTATCATGTCTAACAAAATTCGGTTTATCACTGTTCGGACACACCGTCAAAAAGACGTGTTACGGGAGGAGTCCTCATTTGAAAAAATACTATACTCTTTCAAGTATAATAGAAACTTATTGCTTGAGTATTTTCATCATAGTCTAACGGTGATGGTTTAATACTTTAGCCGATTTGTTTGTCTATTTCGTGTCGAAACTTTAAAAGTTTCCGATTTTTGTTCCAATAGAAACACATAACCATAACGCGATGCCACATCCGTAAAGGTCACGAAATATTCATATCCACATCTAGCCTAGCTAGACATGGGCCCACTTGCTTCACCATGAACTAGGGCTAACATATCGCTGGTATTTGTACTTTTACCAAGTAAATAGTGTTAAGGCATTTTGTCCAATAAACTAGATTCGTAGACTTTATTTGAATGGAATCAAATTTGTCCTAGTATCCACTCTTCAAAAGTGTGGATATACGATTCTTGTTTAATTGTGTCCCATACAACAATACCACAATTAAGTTTCATCTGATCAAATCAGTTTGAGCTATTTGTTTGTCATGTTATATATTTGAGATTTATTTATATTCAAAATATAAATACTATTATTCACATCTAATGTGTTTATCTCAATATCATCTTTATATAATAAAACACTTTAGTGTTCTAGAATATAAAGTATATACCGTAACGGTTAAACCCTGATATAGAGATAATATCTAGTCAAACTAGTTACATTATAACAGTTTCCTAATTTAAGTACACACCCAAAGGGTAGTTCCTAAATTTAGGTATCTACGGTCAAAATAGCGACTTTCGTCCCGTTTCCGATTCGCAGATTAATCTCATCTGAAGTCAGTATCCTGCTCATAGCAGATTCTGAATATCAGTATATATTTATGTACCACACTAAGTATTTAAAATCCAATTTTAATACTAGTAGTTAACATATTTATGACAAACATATTTGAAGTCAGAGCCTTGCCCCGTCCTCAATTCCTTCATGTTTGGTTTGTCCAAACAGCAGTCAAGCTTCCGCGATCCCGTTTGCCACAATTTAGGCAGACATTTTGGGATATGTCTTTTATCTTCCCATAAGATTATAATGATTTTGCCTTTGCCCTCTTCAACATTCCAGAAGCCTTTGGCCAAGCCTTGGCCTTCTTAGAATATCGAAATAAGATGCGCCTTGCGCTACTTGCCTAATTGCAAACTTTGGCTTGATCTCCTTGAGAATAGCCATTAACTCTCCAAGAGTTGAGTATTGCAACTTAGTCTTGTAAGACCTATAAAGATCCTTCAATTTCCATTATCATACTTTAAGGATCTAATCCTTAGTTCTGATTAAGAAATTAAGGAGTCTATTTGGCAAGCTTAATGGATTAAGCACTAAAGTTATCATCACATAAATCTTCCAAAGATTATGCTCTATTATTTGCTTAACTCCGGACTAAGGCCTAATATGTTATTTTATCAAATAAAGTAACTTATTAGTTTCCAGGACCATCCTGAAATTTTATTCCCAAATTGAAAATTAAACCATTTAAATACATTTTCCCTAGGATTATGTTTTAAATGTCAATCTTTCAATTTTATCTTGATTCTAATAGTCCAACTATTTAATCAACGATTTTGGTACTATTTATTATAATGATTACTATAATCCAATTATATAATCAATTACAATTGAATTGTTTGAATACAGTCCAACTGTTAATTAAAACAACGATTAAATATTAGTCCAACTAATAAATAATTTATTTGACGAATGATATTTGATTGAGCGCATATGGCAAGTAATTAAACGAATATTGCAAATTCAATTCTTGCCTCCCACTATTTTTCGGCGAGCCTCTAACCCTCTATCGAGTACTCGGGAAACCGTGTTTCCTAGTGGGCTAGGATCCCGATAAATGTCACACAATCTTGACTTTGGCCAACAAATTGTATGATAATTAACTAGGTAGATCTTTAAGATCAATTGAATCCAATCCAATTCCTAGATCCAGTAGGTGGACATCCAAGTCCGAAACATATATCTTATATATGCCAATATATCCAATATATTGCCTAACCTTTTTCCTTTGAATCAACTAAGCCTTGGCTTTGGCAC
>SKCR01027479.1:0-180468 GCA_019454045.1 Zanthoxylum bungeanum | reverse complement strand
TAAATCTATAGAAGTCTCAGCCTCAAAGACAATACCCATCTGTCCCAAATTCGATGTCAGCAATCATCTGTGACACATGGTGCTCGACAGATGTACCCTCTGACATGCGAGCGCAAAAGAGCTTCTTCTGTAACTCATATCTCTGCGATCTAAGATTAGATCGATGAAGATCATCAACTTCGCCAACATGTTATAGGGATCCAATCCATTGTTCTGTTGATGGAATTGTTGAGTCATAGCAGCAAGCATAATGGACTGAGCAGTGGAGTTGTCATCGCTATGAGTCTTCCAAATATCTAGCTCAAGCAACTGATTAGGTCCGGGCTTAGGCCCAGAGGTCTCTCTATAGTATAGAGTAACTTCTTGGATCCCAGGACAATCATAAGATTCATTTCACAGTCAGAAAAATTTGCGCCGTTGAAGATATTAGCACCCATGATGATGTCTCGGACACTTGTTCTTTCCTGTCATCTTAATACAATAGTCAAATTACTCAATTAACGATGTATGGCTATAGTCTAACTGTTACAAGAAAAATAATAAAATATTAGTCCAACTAATAAATATTCATAATTGATGAAATAATTTGAAAGCGCGTATTTGACAAGTATTTGAACGGAATTGCAAATTCAATACTAGCCTCCCACTATTTTTCAGCGAGCCTCTAACCCTCTGTTGAGTACTCAGGAAACCTAGTTTCCTACTAAGCTAGGATCCCGTTAAATAACACACAACCTTGACTTTGGCCAACAAGCTGTATGATATTTAACTAGGTAGATCTCTAAGATCAATTGGATCCCATCCAATTCTAGATCCGGTAGGTGGACCTCCAAGTCCGAAACATATATATAATATATATGCTAATATATCCAATATTTTGTTGACCGTTTTTCGTGTAATTGGCAACCAATTAATTATCTTTGATTAGGTCTCATCATACACCCTTAAGCATGCATTCTAAAAGCATAATAAGGCGCAGTAAATAAATTAATAATGATATGCAGATGGATATCTAACAAATTATTCCTAGAACAAATCACTCTATTTCCTCTCCCCGGCTAGCACTATTCTAACTTTTACCCAATTACATAATACATCAAAGAAACCTCATTAACATTGAGGGAATTGGTGAGAAGAGAATTACAAAGAAGCAAGAGATAATAGGCTGACACGCAGGTCCAATTAATAAATTATAAAATTATTACAATTTCTAAAATTGCCATCACCCTTCTAATATCCATCTAATATACATTATTCATACAACTCATTCAAGTATTCACACAAAGCATGTTATTCAATCAATCTAATCCAATTAATTAATCTTTGAATTAATGACCATCCAATGTTCAAACAACGATTTGATTTGCACAAGTCCAACTCATTTAAGAATAAATACTTTTAACTACGTAATCTTGAATTATATAGAACTACAACTTTAAATCTAATTTATTTGTATTCAATACTAATTCCAATTTAATTCTAAATTAAACATTTACACTTATTGGTGTGCCTTAAAGATTTGGATTCCAAATCCAATCTTAATGGGTTTCAAAGGCCCAATAACATCCAATGTCATTTTTGTTGGGAAATCTCTAAGTCCCGAGGATCGAATCAAGCATGAAAACATAAGTGAATACATCAAAGAAAGTCGCGGAATACTCACAATGATCGGTTGAGACGATGCCGTGAAGAACAAAACTTTTTATGCCCTTTGAACACCTCCAAGGCTCACGGCAATGACTGGTTTTCTTCCTCCAAGAATCGGCCATGGATGGGTGTAGGCATTGCATTTTTACATGTGAAACCCGATGATGAGTCTCATTTGGAGGCACTACCTTTTAAGTCGCGAAAGTCGCGGGAAACGGACATCGGAAGAGCAAAGATCGAAATTAGCATTTGGTCGGATTTAACTCGCTTGTTTCGCTTCGGGTTCGCTTGTGGGACCTCTATTTTAAAACACACCAAACCCATTAAATTACGTCTCACAAATTAAATAATTAAAACATTTAAAATACATGTCATAAATTAAATTAAATTCCAAAATTAAATTAAATTAATTGCCTTAAATAATTAAATTAAATACACATATTAATTGATTTTGTTTCCTAATAAACCCATGCAAAAACCCTAACCCTACCCTCTCACTATATAAACAACAACAAACCCTAGACATCTCATCCTATCACCTCTCTCTGGCCTCTCTCTCACAGACGATTCACGGCCTCACCAAATAATGAAACCCTAAACAAACCACTAAGCACTCTCCTTTCTCAACAATGGGCTCACTCTCACGGCAAGAAGAAACAAAACCCTAAGGACCCTAAAGCAGACCACTCAACCTTTGTCTCTCATCTCCCAACCCTCAGCAGCTCCCAACTCCATTCACGCCTCCTCCCTAACCCTTCACTTCATCAGCCCATCGCTTAACAATATGTCCTGAACCCCTCTTCAACCTTCAACACAACTCCTTGACCCTTCACTCGGCAATAAAAAAAACAACAAAAGAACCCTAAGCCAACTTCACAGATCAAGTCACAGCACGCCCCTGCCCTTGCCTCCATTCACGGCTCTCCACTACGATGCCCACGTAAAACAAATCTTCACCAGCTATCCAAAAAACACCCATTACCAGCCCTCTCACCAGTCGCCAAACAAAGCCACATTCAATAACCTTCAAAGACACTTGCTCAACGCACACCCTCAGCCTTCACGATCACACGCTACACAAGCTTCCACGCCTAAACCTATCACCCAGCCTTCACGCCCACTCTTCACGCTCAACTCATCAACAAATGCCATAACCCCTCGCCACTGCAACGCCCAACACTCACTACCAAGCCCCCTGTACGTGAACCATCAAACCCTTAATCCCCATTACGCAACACAGGCCACGACAACTTTGACAAACCAACACATGCCCCTCTCCGCGTAAACCCATGCATGGACCTCATGACCAACGCACGTCACTGCCTCTTTCACTCCACAAGTCACTCACACAACAATCAATCACCAAGTCAAGTAGCCCACAAATAGCCATTATAGCCTAGCACACTCACGCGGCCTGCCATAAACCCTTCACGCCAATTCCCTTCACTGCACGCACCAGCCGCCACTTGCCGAGCACCCCCTAACAAAGCCAACATCTCCACGCCCACGCCCTTCGCATAACACAAGTTACATCTGCCTCTGCCTTCAAATTTATCGCACAAAAAACCCTGCCACCTAGCACCCAACTCTCTCGCCACCTAGACAATTCCACTCACATTGCACCCACTCAGCTACCTCACTGCCACCTAGCCTCACTCACAAAGCTTTAGGCGCACCATTCAACCTTCACGCCTCACGCATAGCCACGCCACAATTCAGCCAACCTTAACTGCCTAAATTCCATAGCTCATTCCCTCGCCATAAGCCTTCACGTACAACCTAGTCCACTGCCGGAAATAGTCTCTTATACTACTTCTAATTACGTCCTGAAATAGCCATAAATCGCACCTCTTTTCATCACAAACAGTCCCGAATTCACACTGCCTGAATACCGTGAAACACCCCTGAAATAGCCGTCTAAAATCACCAAAACACTGCCCAGAAAAACTGCCCAAAACAGTCCCCAAAACAGTCCAGAAACACTGTCCAAAACAGTCCCCAAAACTGCCCAGAGAAATGCCTCAAAATAGCCCCCAAATTAACCCAAAAAGTGACCAGAAAAAAACCGTTAAAACAGCAGCGAAACGAAGTGAAAACAGCAGCCCGAACGCGAAACAGTGAAGAAAGACGTTGAGCTAGTGAACCAGAAAAGTTACGGAATATTGACCATTCCGACGGCCGTGTAACGCGCTTTCGAGAGACGACAAAAGAGGTTAGACCTGAGGGCAACCTTTTTACCTTTTTTATCTTTTGTTTATTTTGTTCATTTTAATATATTATCGCATGAGAGTCGTTTGTTGAGGCATGATGTGAATTTTGGATGAGCGGAATATGTGTTCCATTTTGTGGTATATCGGATGGAAACCCGAACGTAAATTTCGTAACCGATTCCAAATGGACGGTAGTGCGGTTTGTACTCGGGATACAACGCCACGTACCACTTAAGAGACGTATTTCGTCTCATCCAAACTTGTGTTTGAGCATGATGTAGTTTATAGGTTACTTATTTATTATTTAAAGTATAATTTAATTTAGTCTGTTATTTATTTTCAAAGCATGATTATGTTATTCTTTAAGCATGTTATTTCGATTAGTTTATGTTTATGTTTGAATAGTAATTCGTTTATTCTGATTTAATGGTTCAATATGCTCATCGTGTGATATCTTGCTTGTCGTTCAAAAACTTACTTCCAAGCATGCAAACTTTGAATATGATTATTTAGCGAATGCATGTTAGGTCTAAATACCCTTGAGCATGATTATTGAGTAGACTCGGTTGATTCATTGCACTAATTATATCATCATAAGTGACATAAGTAAGGGACCATTCCAAACCCAACGGTTTGAGGTCTTCCCTTGCGAGGGGTGAGTGCGGCCTTAAATCTTATTTTCCCGGTTCACACCGGGTGGCGACTCCATTATTCTCCGGTTTAGTCTTCCGCGGGCTACTCTGTACTCCCATAGAGGCCGCGAGCCTGGAACAGCATGCGTCGCCCAGTTTCTGTGTCCTACAGTCTGGCGACTCTACTGGGGATAAGAGAATTGGCCCCGAAATCATGTCTTGTGATGTGTATAATTTCTACATTAGTTGACCGTTTCTATAGTGGGTTGAGGGAGTTCAATCAAAGGCATTGTCATAAACCCGCATGAGAACGATAGTTGGATATCCTATAGATGTTGTCCCTTTATGCTTTTGATAACCACATGCATATTATATCTCATATGTCGCATGCATCTCATGCATACATGCATCATGTTAACCCCGTGACTTAAAAGCCATCATAGATATTCGTTGGGTTAGAGAAGGAAAAACATGTTTGTCAAGAGGATTTTAGCAAACGTGAATCAAGAAACAGAAAAGCCTACGGAAAGGATAGAAAGACAATTAGGAGGGGCCTTCAAAAAAAAAGAGGGAAAAAGAAAAAAAAAAGAAAAATTGAAAGGAAAAAAAAAAGAAAAAAGAGAAAGAAAAGAAAAAAAATTTTGTTTGTTTTTTTGTCCTTGATAGTTAGACATAAGTCCGATGATGAAATCGTTTGCCTCAGGGAGAAACTTTAGAAACGATAAACCCTTGACGTGCTTTTATCTGATGCTTTGAATAATTGATATATGTTAGACTCGTAAGCATTAATTTATAGGTTCTTAGCAGTGAAAACCTGAGTAGTTAACAAGATGACTAGTCGAAGAAATTGTAGCTCGGTGAATGACCGTTTGCTTAGATGTCTATCCTGACTTGCTTGTGTTATGATGTGTGGTATGGTTGAAAATAAAAGAAAAGTTTATAAAAAAATTTGAACCACCTATAACCGATAAGCGTGAAGCTATCCATGGGCGAGTATTAGGACCACCATGAGGAGAAATGCTACCTTAAAGGGTAGGTGTGAAAAAAAGAAAGAGAAAAAAAAAGAAGAAAAAGTTCAAAATGAAAAGAAAAAAAAAAAGGGAGACAAAAAAAGAAAAATAAAACCATACCACATTGAGCACGGAAAAGCAATTGCAGAGCATACTTGAGACATCTAGGTTGGTTTGACCTACCGATCCTGATTTTTGAAATGAAATCATTGAGTTGGCTTACTTAAGGATCAAGTTGTGAAAGAATCTTCACACACAACTTTGAGTTTGGCTTAGATCATTTATTCAAAAACTCAGATTTGAGTTGCATTGAGTGTTTGAATGTTCTCTGGTTTCATTACTGGGCATTCCTTGATGACGATAATATGTATAACTATTGGGACTATTTCGTAGCATGTGATATAATATGATGATATGGAAGGCCCCACCATGTGGTTCATCTTGACCAAATACAAACAGCAGAGAGCAGAAAGCTAAACCAAGACTGGGGGTGACCAGTCTACCACCTTGCGAATCCGGGATATAACGAGATATTGAGTCATGGGACCAGAAAGAAGATCGAGCAATCACCTGGAGAACTGACGGAAGACCTAACCTAACGGAATAGGAAATTCATTCATGCATGCATGCATACACGTAACATATTTTGCATTCTTTTTGTGTTTGTTTTGTTTTGTATTCACAGGTTTCAAAAATGAAAAAGAGAAGCGGTAAAAGGCCAGCCAATCAGAAACAGCAACAGTACAATGTCATCAATTTCAGAAATGAATCAGTTTCAGTCTGGGGCGAGGCCCACATCAGCATCAGTCTGGGGGCGAGGCCCACATCAATATCAGTCTGGGGGCGAAGCCTATATCAGTTTCAGTCTGAGGGCGAGGCCCACATCATTATCAGTCTGGGGGCGAGGCTCACATCAGTGTCAGTTTAGGGCGAGGCCCACATCAGTTTCAGTTTTGGGGGCGAGGCCCACATAAGATTCAGTTTGGGGTCGAGGCCCATATCAGTATTCGTTTAGGGATGAGTCCCAGGGTTGAGGCCCACATCAGTTTCAGTTTGGGGTCGAGGCCCATATCAGTATCACTTTGGGGGCGAGGTCCATATCAATATCAGTCTGGGGGCAAGGCCCACATCAGTTCAGCATCAGTTTCTGCCGGTTATGGCATTCTGGGGGGCGATGCCCACATCAGTTCAACATCAGTTTCTGCCGGGTATGGCATTCTGGGGGCGAGGCCCACAAACGGTTCAATATCAGTTCTGCCAGGTATGACATTCTGGGGGCGAGGCCCACAATAGTTCAATATCAGTTCTGCCGGGTATGGCATTCTGGGGGCGAGGCCCACAATAGTTCAGTATCAGTTCTGTCGGGTATGGCATTCTGGGGGCAAGGCCCACATTGGTTCATATCAGAACAAGTCGGGAATGGCACTCTAAGAATGGAAACATAGTTCGATAATGAACAAGCCGAGAATGGCACTCCAAGAATGGAAACACAGTTCGAGAATGAACAAGCCGGGAATGGCACACCAAGAATGGAAACACAGTTCGATAATGAACAAGCCGGGAATGGCATTTCAAGAATGGAAACACAGTTCGGAAATGAACAAGCCGGGAATGGCACTCTAGGAATGGAAACAGAGTTCGAGAATGAACAAGCCAGGAATGACACTCCAGGAATGGAAACAGAGTTCGAGAATGAACAAGCCAGGAATGGCACTCCAAGAATGGAAACATAATTCGGGAATGAACAAGCCGGGAATGGCACTCCAAGAATGGAAACACAGTTCGGGAATGAAAAGTCGGGAATGACACTCCGAGAATGGAGCACGGTTCGGGAATGGACCACATCACAGTAACCCTCTGAGAATGGAGATCGGTTCGGGAATGGACCACATCACGGTGACGGTTCGGAAATGGACTATCTCTTATCAGCAACGGTTCGGAAATGGACCACTCTCATATCAGTAACGGTTCGGAAATGGACCACTCTCATATCAGTAATGGTTCGGAAATGGACTATCTCTCATCAGCAACGGTTTGGAAATGGACCACTCTCATATCAATCATGGTTCGGAAATGGACCACAATCAAATCAGCTCGCCGAAAATGGCACTCCGAAAATGGAGCAACGGTTCGGAAATGGACCACAATCACATTAGCTCGCCGAAAATGGCACTCCGAAAATGGAGCAACGGTTCGGAAATGGACCATTATCTCATCAGCTCACTGAAAATGGCACTCCGAAATGGAGCATGGTTCGGAAATGGACCACAATGACATCGGTCGCCGAAAATGGCACTCCAAAATGGAGCACGGTTCGGAAATGGACCACAATCACATCAGCTCGCCGAAAATGGCACTCCGAAAATGGAGCAACGGTTCGGAAATGGACCATTATCACATCTCGCCGAAAATGGCACTCCGAAAATGGAGCACAGTTCGAAGACTGACAGTCATCACTTCAGCAACACCTCGGAAATGGGGTTTAGCATACCGAAAATGGCATAACCAGACCAACTCAACTCAACACAGCAGGCAAACCAGGTAGCAGCTGGCGAGCCAGGTAAGTGAAAATGCATTGCACGTACTTTTATAGGATTGTCACTGTCACACACTACACAAGTCCCATCAAAGTGGAGGCGACTGTAGGCATTGCATTTTTGCATGTGAAACCCGATGATGAGTCTCATTTGGAGGCACTACCTTTTAAGTCGCGGAAGTCGCGGGAAATGGACGTCGGAAGAGCAAAGTTGGAAATTAGCATTTGGTCAGATTTAACTCGCTTGTTTCGCTTCGGGTTCGCTTGTGAGACCTCTATTTAAAACACACCAAACCCATTAAATTACATCTCACAAATTAAATAATTAAAACATTTAAAATTCATGTCACAAATTAAATTAAATTAATTGCCTTAAATAATTAAATTAAATTATAATCAAACTAAATACACATATAAATTAATTGATTTGTTTCCTAATAAACCCATGCAGAAACCCTAACCCTACCCTCTCACTATATAAACAACAACAAACCCTAGACATCTCCTCCTCTCACCTCTTGTTTCGCTTCGGGTTCGCTTGTGGGACCTCTATTTTAAAACACACCAAACCCATTAAATTACATCTCACAAATTAAATAATTAAAATATTTAAAATACATGTCACAAATTAAATTAAATTAATTGCCTTAAAAAATTAAATTAAATTATAATCAAACTAAATACACATATAAATTAATTGATTTTGTTTCCTAATAAACCCATGCAGAAACCCTAACCCTACCCTCTCACTATATAAACAACAACAAACCCTAGACATCTCCTCCTCTCCCCTCTCTCTAGCCTCTCTCTTTCACAGACGATTCACGACCTCACCAAATAATGAAACCCTAAACAAACCACTAAGTACTCACCTTTCTCAACAATGGGCTCACTCTCACGGCAAGAAGAAACAAAACCCTAAGGACCCTAAAGCAGACCACTCAACCCTTGTCTCTCATCTCCCAACCCTCAGCAGCTCCCAACTCCATTCACGCCTCCTCCCTAACCCTTCACTTCATCAGCCCATCGCTTAACAATATGTCCTGAACCCCTCTTCAACCTTCAACACAACTCCTTGACCCTTCACTCGGCAATAAAAAAAACAACAAAAGAACCCTAAGCCAATTCACGTCACAGATCAAGCACCCCCTGCCCTTGCCTCCATTCACGGCTCTCCACTACGATGCCCACGTAAAACAAATCTTCACCAGCCATCCAAAAAACTCCCCTTACCAGCCCTCTCACCAGTCGCCAAACAAAGCCACATTAAATAACCTTCAAAGACACCTGCTCATCGCACACCCTCAGCCTTCACGATCGCACGCTACACAAGCTTCCACGCCTAAACCTAGCACCCAGCCTTCACGCCCACTCTTCAGGCTCAACTCATCAACAAACGCCATAACCCCTCGCCACTGCAATGCCCAACACTCATTGCCAAGCCCCCTGTACGTGAACCATCAAACTCTTAATCCCCATCACGCAGCACAGGCCATGACAACTTTGACAAACCAACACATGCCCCTCTCAGCGTAAACCCATGCATGCAGACCTCATGACCAACGCACGTCACTGCATCTTTCACTCCACAAGTCACTCACACAGCAATCAATCACCAAGTCACGTAGCCCATAAATAGCCCATATAGCCTAGCACACTCACGCAGCCTGCCATAAACCCTTCACGCCAATTCCCTTCACTGCACGCACCAGCCGCCACTTCCCGAACACCCCCTTAACAAAGCCAACATCTCCACGCCCACGCCCTTCGCATAACACAAGTTACACCTGCCTCTGCCTTCAAATTTATCGCACAAAAAACCCTGCCACCGAGCACCCAACTCTCTCGCCACCTAGACAATTCCACTCACATTGCACCCACTCAGCTACCTCACTGCCACCTAGCCTCACTCACAAAGCTTTAGGCGCACCATTCAACCTTCACGCCTCACGCATAGCCACGCCACAATTCAGCCAACCTTAACTGCCTAAATTCCATAGCTCATTCCCTCGCCATAAGCCTTCACGTACAGCCTAGTCCACTGCCGGAAATAGTCTCTTATACTACTTCTAATTATGTCCTGAAATAGCCATAAATCGCACCTCTTTTCATCACAAACAGTCCCGAATTCACACTGCCTGAATACCGTGAAAACCCCTGAAATAGCCGTCTAAAATCACCAAAACACTGCCCAGAAAAACTGCCCAAAACAGTCCCCAAAACAGTCCAGAAACACTGTCCAAAACAGTCCCCAAAACTGCCCAGAGAAATGCCTCAAAATAGCCCCCAAATTAACCCAAAAAGTGACCAGAAAAAACCGTTAAAACAGCAGCGAAACGAAGTGAAAACAGCAGCCCGAACAGCGAAACAGTGAAGAAAGACGTTGAGCTAGTGAACCAGAAAAGTTACGGAATATTGACCATTCCGACGGCCGTGTAATGCGCTTTCGAGAGACGACAAAAGAGGTTAGACCTGAGGGCACCCTTTTACCTTTTTTATCTTTTGTTTATTTTGTTCATTTTAATATATTATCGCATGAGAGTCGTTTGTTGAGGCATGATGTGAATTTTGGATGAGCGGAATATGTGTTCCATTTTGTGGTATATCGGATGGAAACCCGGACGTAAATTTCGTAACCGATTCCAAATGGACGGTAGTGCGGTTTGTACTCGGGATACAACCCCACGTACCACTTAAGAGACGTATTTCGTCTCATCCAAACTTGTGTTTGAGCATGATGTAGTTTATAGGTTACTTATTTATTATTTAAAGTATAATTTAATTTAGTCTGTTATTTATTTTCAAAGCATGATTATGTTATTCTTTAAGCATGTTATTTCGATTAGTTTATGTTTATGTTTGAATAGTAATTCGTTTATTCTGATTTAATGGTTCAATATGCTCATCGTGTGATATCTTGCTTGTCGTTCAAAAACTTACTTCCAAGCATGCAAACTTTGAATATGATTTATTTAGCGAATGCATGTTAGGTCTAAATACCCTTGAGCATGATTATTGAGTAGACTCGGTTGATTCATTGCACTAATTATATCATCATAAGTGACATAAGTAAGGGACCATTCCAAACCCAACGGTTTGAGGTCTTCCCTTGCGAGGGGTGAGTGCGGCCTTAAATCTTATTTTCCCGGTTCACACCGGGTGGCGACTCCATTATTCTCCGGTTTAGTCTTCCGCGGGCTACTCTGTACTCCCATAGAGGCCGCGAGCCTGGAACAGCATGCGTCGCCCAGTTTCTGTGTCCTACAGTCTGGCGACTCTACTGGGGATAAGAGAATTGGCCCCGAAATCATGTCTTGTGATGTGTATAATTTCTACATTAGTTGACCGTTTCTATAGTGGGTTGAGGGAGTTCAATCAAAGGCATTGTCATAAACCCGCATGAGAACGATAGTTGGATATCCTATAGAAGTTGTCCCTTTATGCTTTTGATAACCACATGCATATTATATCTCATATGTCGCATGCATCTCATGCATACATGCATCATGTTAACCCCGTGACTTAAAAGCCATCATAGATATTCGTTGGGTTAGAGAAGGAAAAACATGTTTGTCAAGAGGATTTTAGCAAACGTGAATCAAGAAACAGAAAGCCTACGGAAAGGATAGAAAGACAATTAGGAGGGGCCTTCAAAAAAAAAGAGGGAAAAAGAAAAAAAAAAGAAAAATTGAAAGGAAAAAAAAAGAAAAAAGAGAAAGAAAAGAAAAAAAATTTTGTTTTGTTTTTTTGTCCTTGATAGTTAGACATAAGTCCGATGATGAAATCGTTTGCCTCAGGGAGAAACTTTAGAAACGATAAACCTTGACGTGCTTTTATCTGATGCTTTGAATTGATTGATATATGTTAGACTCGTAAGCATTAATTTATAGGTTCTTAGCAGTGAAAACCTGAGTAGTTAACAAGATGACTAGTCGAAGAAATTGTAGCTCGGTGAATGACCGTTTGCTTAGATGTCTATCCTGACTTGCTTGTGTTATGATGTGTGGTATGGTTGAAAATAAAAGAAAAGTTTATAAAAAAAATTTGAACCACCTATAACCGATAAGCGTGAAGCTATCCATGGGCGAGTATTAGGACCACCATGAGGAGAAATGCTACCTTAAAGGGTAGGTGTGAAAAAAAGAAAGAGAAAAAAAAAAGAAGAAAAAGTTCAAAATGAAAAGGAAAAAAAAAAGGGAGACAAAAAAAAAAGAAAAATAAAACCATACCACATTGAGCACGGAAAAGCAATTGCAGAGCATACTTGAGACATCTAGGTTGGTTTGACCTACCGATCCTGATTTTTGAAATGAAATCATTGAGTTGGCTTACTTAAGGATCAAGTTGTGAAAGAATCTTCACACACACACTTTGAGTTTGGCTTAGATCATTTATTCAAAAACTCAGATTTGAGTTGCATTGAGTGTTTTGAATGTTCTCTGGTTTCATTACTGGGCATTCCTTGATGACGATAATATGTATAACTATTGGGACTATTTCGTAGCATGTGATATAATATGATGATATGGAAGGCCCCACCATGTGGTTCATCTTGACCAAATACAAACAGCAGAGAGCAGAAAGCTAAACCAAGACTGGGGGTGACCAGTCTACCACCTTGCGAATCCGGGATATAACGAGATATTGAGTCATGGGACCAGAAAGAAGATCGAGCAATCACCTGGAGAACTGACGGAAGACCTAACCTAACGGAATAGGAAATTCATTCATGCATGCATGCATACACGTAACATATTTTGCATTCTTTTTGTGTTTGTTTTGTTTTGTATTCACAGGTTTCAAAAAGGAAAAAGAGAAAGCGGTAAAAGGCCAGCCAATCAGAAACAGCAACAGTACAATGTCATCAATTTCAGAAATGAATCAGTTTCAGTCTGGGGCGAGGCCCACATCAGCATCAGTCTGGGGGCGAGGCCCACATCAATATCAGTCTGGGGGCGAAGCCTATATCAGTTTCAGTCTGAGGGCGAGGCCCACATCATTATCAGTCTGGGGGCGAGGCTCACATCAGTGTCAGTTTAGGGCGAGGCCCACATCAGTTTCAGTTTTGGGGGCGAGGCCCACATAAGATTCAGTTTGGGGTCGAGGCCCATATCAGTATTCGTTTAGGGATGAGTCCCAGGGTTGAGGCCCACATCAGTTTCAGTTTGGGTCGAGGCCCATATCAGTATCACTTTGGGGGCGAGGTCCATATCAATATCAGTCTGGGGGCAAGGCCCACATCAGTTCAGCATCAGTTTCTGCCGGTTATGGCATTCTGGGGGGCGATGCCCACATCAGTTCAACATCAGTTTCTGCCGGGTATGGCATTCTGGGGGCGAGGCCCACAAACGGTTCAATATCAGTTCTGCCAGGTATGACATTCTGGGGGCGAGGCCCACAATAGTTCAATATCAGTTCTGCCGGGTATGGCATTCTGGGGGCGAGGCCCACAATAGTTCAGTATCAGTTCTGTCGGGTATGGCATTCTGGGGGCAAGGCCCACATTGGTTCATATCAGAACAAGTCGGGAATGGCACTCTAAGAATGGAAACATAGTTCGATAATGAACAAGCCGAGAATGGCACTCCAAGAATGGAAACACAGTTCGAGAATGAACAAGCCGGGAATGGCACACCAAGAATGGAAACACAGTTCGATAATGAACAAGCCGGGAATGGCATTTCAAGAATGGAAACACAGTTCGGAAATGAACAAGCCGGGAATGGCACTCTAGGAATGGAAACAGAGTTCGAGAATGAACAAGCCAGGAATGACACTCCAGGAATGGAAACAGAGTTCGAGAATGAACAAGCCAGGAATGGCACTCCAAGAATGGAAACATAATTCGGGAATGAACAAGCCGGGAATGGCACTCCAAGAATGGAAACATAATTCGGGAATGAACAAGCCGGGAATGGCACTCCAAGAATGGAAACACAGTTCGGGAATGAACAAGTCGGGAATGACACTCCGAGAATGGAGCACGGTTCGGGAATGGACCACATCACAGTAACCCTCTGAGAATGGAGATCGGTTCGGGAATGGACCACATCACGGTGACGGTTCGGAAATGGACTATCTCTTATCAGCAACGGTTCGGAAATGGACCACTCTCATATCAGTAACGGTTCGGAAATGGACCACTCTCATATCAGTAATGGTTCGGAAATGGACTATCTCTCATCAGCAACGGTTTGGAAATGGACCACTCTCATATCAATCATGGTTCGGAAATGGACCACAATCACATCAGCTCGCCGAAAATGGCACTCCGAAAATGGAGCAACGGTTCGGAAATGGACCACAATCACATTAGCTCGCCGAAAATGGCACTCCGAAAATGGAGCAACGGTTCGGAAATGGACCATTATCTCATCAGCTCACTGAAAATGGCACTCCGAAATGGAGCATGGTTCGGAAATGGACCACAATGACATCGGTCGCCGAAAATGGCACTCCAAAATGGAGCACGGTTCGGAAATGGAACACAATCACATCAGCTCGCCGAAAATGGCACTCCGAAAATGGAGCAACGGTTCGGAAATGGACCATTATCACATCTCGCCGAAATGGCACTCCGAAAATGGAGCACAGTTCGAAGACTGACAGTCATCACTTCAGCAACACCTCGGAAATGGGGTTTAGCATACCGAAAATGGCATAACCAGACCAACTCAACTCAACACAGCAGGCAAACCAGGTAGCAGCTGGCGAGCCAGGTAAGTGAAAATGCATTGCACGTACTTTTATAGGATTGTCACTGTCACACACTACACAAGTCCCATCAAAGTGGAGGCGACTGTAGGCATTGCATTTTTGCATGTGAAACCCGATGATGAGTCTCATTTGGAGGCACTACCTTTTAAGTCGCGGAAGTCGCGGGAAATGGACGTCGGAAGAGCAAAGTTGGAAATTAGCATTTGGTCAGATTTAACTCGCTTGTTTCGCTTCGGGTTCGCTTGTGAGACCTCTATTTTAAAACACACCAAACCCATTAAATTACATCTCACAAATTAAATAATTAAAACATTTAAAATTCATGTCACAAATTAAATTAAATTAATTGCCTTAAATAATTAAATTAAATTATAATCAAACTAAATACACATATAAATTAATTGATTTTGTTTCCTAATAAACCCATGCAGAAACCCTAACCCTACCCTCTCACTATATAAACAACAACAAACCCTAGACATCTCCTCCTCTCACCTCTTGTTTCGCTTCGGGTTCGCTTGTGGGACCTCTATTTTAAAACACACCAAACCCATTAAATTACATCTCACAAATTAAATAATTAAAATATTTAAAATACATGTCACAAATTAAATTAAATTAATTGCCTTAAAAAATTAAATAAATTATAATCAAACTAAATACACATATAAATTAATTGATTTTGTTTCCTAATAAACCCATGCAGAAACCCTAACCCTACCCTCTCACTATATAAACAACAACAAACCCTAGACATCTCCTCCTCTCCTCTCTCTAGCCTCTCTCTTTCACAGACGATTCACGACCTCACCAAATAATGAAACCCTAAACAAACCACTAAGTACTCACCTTTCTCAACAATGGGCTCACTCTCACGGCAAGAAGAAACAAAACCCTAAGGACCCTAAAGCAGACCACTCAACCCTTGTCTCTCATCTCCAACCCTCAGCAGCTCCCAACTCCATTCACGCCTCCTCCCTAACCCTTCACTTCATCAGCCCATCGCTTAACAATATGTCCTGAACCCCTCTTCAACCTTCACACAACTCCTTGACCCTTCACTCGGCAATAAAAAAACAACAAAAGAACCCTAAGCCAATTCACGTCACAGATCAAGCACCCCCTGCCCTTGCCTCTATTCACGGCTCTCCACTACGATGCCCACGTAAAACAAATCTTCACCAGCCATCCAAAAAACTCCCCTTACCAGCCCTCTCACCAGTCGCCAAACAAAGCCACATTAAATAACCTTCAAAGACACCTGCTCATCGCACACCCTCAGCCTTCACGATCGCACGCTACACAAGCTTCCACGCCTAAACCTAGCACCCAGCCTTCACGCCCACTCTTCAGGCTCAACTCATCAACAAACGCCATAACCCCTCGCCACTGCAATGCCCAACACTCATTGCCAAGCCCCCTGTACGTGAACCATCAAACTCTAATCCCCATCACGCAGCACAGGCCATGACAACTTTGACAAACCAACACATGCCCCTCTCAGCGTAAACCCATGCATGCAGACCTCATGACCAACGCACGTCACTGCATCTTTCACTCCACAAGTCACTCACACAGCAATCAATCACCAAGTCACGTAGCCCATAAATAGCCCATATAACCTAGCACACTCACGCAGCCTGCCATAAACCCTTCACGCCAATTCCCTTCACTGCACGCACCAGCCGCCACTTGCCGAACACCCCCTTAACAAAGCCAACATCTCCACGCCCACGCCCTTCGCATAACACAAGTTACACCTGCCTCTGCCTTCAAATTTATCGCACACAAAAACCCTGCCACCGAGCACCCAACTCTCTCGCCACCTAGAAAATTCCACTCACATTGCACCCACTCAGCTACCTCACTGCCACCTAGCCTCACTCACAAAGCTTTAGGCGCACCATTCAACCTTCACGCCTCACGCATAGCCACGCCACAATTCAGCCAACCTTAACTGCCTAAATTCCATAGTTCATTCCCTCGCCACAAGCCTTCACAGCCCAGTCCACTGCCGCAAATAGTCTCTTATACTGCTTCTAATTACGTCCTGAAACAGCCATAAACCGCACCTCTTTTCATCACAAACAGACCTGAATTCACCCTGCCTGAATACCGTGAAACACCCGTCTAAAATCACCAAAAAACTGCCCAGAAAAAACTGCCCAAAACAGTCCCCAAAACAGTCCAGAAACACTGTCCAAAACAGTCCCCAAAACTGCCCAGAGAAATGCCCCAACCAAATTAACCCAAAACAGTGACCAGAAAAAAACCCTTAAAACAGCAACGAAACGGAGTGAAAACAGCAGCCCGAACAGTAAAACAGTGAAGAAAGACGTTGAGCTAGTGAACCAGAAAAGTTGCGGAATATCGACCCTCAGACGGCCGTGTAACGCGCTTTCGAGAGACGACAAAAGAGATTAGACCTGAGGGCACCTTTTTACCTTTTTTATCTTTTGTTCATTTTAATATATTATCGCATGAGAGTCGTTTGTTGAGGCATGATGTGAATTTTAGATGAGCGGAATATGTGTCCCTTTTGTGGTATATCGGATGGAAACCCGAACGTAAATTCCGTAGCCGATTCCGAATGGACGGTAGTGCGGTTTGTACTCGGGATACAACGCCACGTACCACTTAAGACACATATTTCGTCTCATCCAAACTTGTGTTTGAGTATGATGTAGTTTATAGGTTACTTATTTATTATTTAAAGTATGCTTTAATTTAGTCTGTTATTTATTTTCAAAGCCTGATTATGTTATTCTTTAAGCATGTTATTTCGATTTGTTTATGTTTATGTTTGAATAGTAATTCGTTTATTCTGATTTAATGGTTCAATATGCTCATCGTGTGATATCTTGTTTGTCGTTCAAAAACTTACTTCCAAGCATGCAAACTTAGAATATGATTTATTTAGTTAATGCATGTTAGGTCTAAATACCATTGAGCATGATTATTGAGTAGACTCGGTTGATTCATTGCACCAATTATATCATCACAAGTGACATAAGTAAGGGACCATTCCGAACTCAACGGTTTGAGGTCTTCCCTTGCGAGGGGTGAGTGCGGCCTTAAATCTTATTTTCCCGATTCACACCGGGTGGCGACTCCATTATTCTCCGGTTTAGTCTTCCGCGGGCTACTTCGTACTCCCATAGAGGCCGCGTGCCTGGAACAGCATGCGTCGCCCAGTTTCTGTGTCCTACAATGAGTGAATCAAACTCCAAGATTTCTTATAAAATTCCATGCTCACGGGTGAGCTTCCCTACACCTTCGCAAGACTCAAAAGTGTGCTAGCACATGTGAAAAATTGCAACAAATCTTCACTTGTCTTCTTCCATGCTCACGACATTAAGAAAAATGGAGGAGAAGAGTTGTGGCCCTTGGCCGAATGCATGAAGAAGAGAGAGATAAAGTGATTTTGTTTATTTGGTTTTGTGTATCTAATACAAAAAAAAATCAAAAAAATTGTAAAAGGTATTTCCAAAAGTCAAATACAATTTTGGAGCCAAAAGCATTTAACTCTTTCCAACCACTTCCATCAAGTCACATCACTCATGAATAGTGACTGGTGTCAATCACTCAAAGTGAAAGACATCTATCACTTGATTGACGAATGATGTGACGCTAGATGTGACTTGTGATTTGACACTTGATGTGACTTGCGGGCCGTACTTGAATTCGAAATGCGAGTGCACTCGGAAACACTCTCGGGACCGGGTCGCTAATACCAAAGTAACGAATTTTCCGTTGCGTCAAAATCTAATTTAATTAAATAATCATGCCTAACATAATTACTATTCACGTCGCTAACGAATTAATTCTAAATTAATTCGTTCGCCCGAATTAAAATCTAATTTCAATTCCGCGTTGAAATCCAATTTCGTTTAATATATCGAATATATTAATTTATTGATTAATTCCAAATTAATCGTTTCTTTCTTTAAATGATATTTTATCCTAGATAAAATATCTCCGTAATTAATCCCAGATCATCCAATTAATCCCAGATTAATAAAGTGCGAGTCATACGTCATCGGTGAATCTTCAGAAGCAACCCATGAGATCCCCGGATATGTTGGCAGTAAATTCAATTGTTGGACTATCCGAATACGTACGTACCTAGTACTATATTTTACCGATTTATAAGACAAGGTTGGCTTCTAGCAAAGCGCCATGCCTACCCAATTCTCCAGAAACATGCTTACATGAATAGCTATCTATATCAGGCGTAGTATACGTAGTATTATGTATGTTGATCCAGTATCGGATGTCACGTGCTAGGCCTGAGGCTGGAATTGTGTCTGCCCCATACGGATCACATGTCGGATGTCTGGTAACTACTCTCTATAATCGGATATACATGACCTAGTCATAATATCCCGATAGCTGCAGTATATAAAAGTACTAGTACCGTATCCTACGTGACATCAGTGATACTTCCATCTTGACATCACACCCAATACACTACGATTCTCAATATACCCAGCAGAGGCGTACACATAACCTGTTAAAGCCCTGGACGACCAAAACCAAAGTATATTGATTGTCGTAAGTATTAGCGGTGCAAGTCTCAAGTTAAGACCAAATACACCCACCCTGATTTCGAACTTCCATAGACACATAATCATACTACCAATGGAATTCCGAAAGAGTCTATCCAGAGCGAAGCTGTTTTCCGTACTATCTGTAAAACACAACTTCCTATTACACTTGCATGAGTATCCAATACCCAAATATATGAGAACTATGCTATTATGCCCTCACAACGCGCAGAAGTGTAATACTAGTCTTTTATGCATTTATCGATGTCCAATCTCGATAATACTTTGACTAGGGATATTTAATGATTAATCCTTCGTGGACTGATACTGTCTCATATCATCTTAATCCAGGAACTAATCATAAGGACCTCCAATCATTTATATTTCTAATCACAAATGATAAGAGAGTAATCTTCTTTGTCTCATAGTTAATTTGTACAACAAAACCATGATCTGTACAAATAGTGACGTTATGGGTCATAACTATCCAACAATCTCCCACTTGGCCTATAGCCAGTCACTCGAGTGTCTTACACCCGAACTATGTACGGTTCGCTCAAACTGCTCAGGAAAGGCTTTAGTCAGCGGATTTACATGATTATCATCTGATACGATTTATACGATCATCACATCGCCATGATGTATGATCTGAACGAATCAGATGAATAGTCGAAGTATATTTCTGGATCGTTGATGAGACCATTAATTCTTTAGCCTGCGCTGTAGCCTAGCTCAGCTGCTAACAGAACTATATCTAATCTAATTAGAGTTGTTAATGACCCAGATGGCTTCTTTTACTGCCTCAGCTGCAGTAATAACCCGCATTTGTTGTTTATTCGGTAACAATATCTTGCTTGGAGGATTTCCAGCTCACTGTTCCGTTATTCAAACTGTATAGTACCGTTGTTTTTATCGGTTAGGAAACTTGCAACAGTGATCCCAGTCACTTCAAGTTCTCTTTCTCCATAGTTTAAGACATCATCCTTAGTTCTCTAAGATACTAACAGATGTTCTTAATATTAATCCAGTGACTACCACTAGGATTGGCCTGTTTGTGACTCCATATGCTCAAAGCGTATGAAACACCAGGTCACGTACATTTATTAATGTACGAGTTCTCGGTGAGTGTCAACAACTTTAAATCTATCATAGTAGATATTTATTCCTAGAATAAAGGTTGTTTCTCCAAGAATTCTACGGAGAATTTTCATGAAAGCCAAGCTTTCACCGATTGTAATATGGGAATATCATTTCCAAGAAATGACATATCATCATTATTTAGGACAGTCACTTTCAGTGCACTCTCACTAACCTCCTTATATACACAAGAATTGTATTTGTTTTGAATTAAATCTTACACTATTATGAATGCATCAAAACATCAGTTCCAAGAACATGATGCTTACTTCAATCCAAACATGGATTGAATAACCTGCAAACCTTGTTTGCTAGTGTTGATACGACAAAATCGTCAGGATGTTGTAAACATCCTCCAAAAGGTTTCCGTTAAGGAAAGCGATTTTGACGTTCTGCTACCATATTTCATAAATGAAACATGTAGCATCAGCAAGCATTATCCAAATGGATTTACCGTGGCAACAGGTAAAAGATTTCGTTGTAATCAACACAATGTTGATAATGATATATTTTCGCTAAAAGCCTAGCTTTATACGTTGATATGTTGCCTTCCATATATGTCTTCCTTGAAGACTTATATAGTACCAATAGGCATAATGCCTTGCGGTACAACAACTAGTATCCAAACGAAGTTGATATACATGGAATCCCTCACGCCACTAACCTGCTTCCCTTCACAACTTCACGCCAACAGACCCTGCACTCCACTCAGCTTATACACACAAGACTCACACAAGAAACAGCCCACGTAGCACACACCAAACGACCAAATTTAAGCCACTGAACACACCGGCGACTGCCTCACAACACACTCAAACCAACACAAGTAAAACTGCCCAAAACAGTCCCCAAAATAAACTAAATACAGTCCCCTTAACCCTTCACCGAAATACCCCAAAACAGCCTTCAAAAACACTAAAAATAGTAGCCTAAAACACCAAAAATAGTGACCAAAATACAGCAGCAAAACAGTAGCAAAACAGCAGTAAAATGGAGTCAAAACAGTGGCTTGAGCAGTAAAACAGTGAGGGAAAACGCGAACCAGTGAACCGGGAAAGTTAAGGATCTTTAACCCTTCCGATCTCCGTAAAACGCAAGTCCGAAAGTCGACAAAAAAGGTTAGACCTGAGGGTATTTTTCACATTCATTTTTTCAGTTTTATTTCTATTATTTATTGAGTTTCGTTTGTATGATTATTATGGATTGATGCTTGGTTGTGGCTCTTGAATAAAGGGAAATGTATCTATTGTGGAATAATGCATGATTGTGGCCTTTGGATGAATGAGAAATGTGCGCCTCTCGTGGTATATAGGATGGAAACCCTGACGTAAATTTCATAGCCGATTCCGAATGGACGGTAGTATGATCTGCACTCAGGATACAACTCCACGTACCACTTGAGCAAACGGCGCATATTTTGTTTTATGTTGTTTTGATGTGTTTGTTATTTAATTTCCTTATATTACTTGTTTGTGTAATGATGCGATCGAGCGCATGGGCTTAGTAAGTGGGACTGAAGGTCCTCTATTTTGAGGGGCTAAAATCCTTTACCACGATGCTTTGCCGCGCCGACAACATATATTCGGTTGAATGTAAGATGTGTTCAATCGGGTATACTGTTGGATAATATGACCCATAGCGTCACTGTTTGCACAGATCATTGTGTTGTTGTAGCAAATTAACTATGTGATAAGGAAATTGCGCTCTCATCGTTTGTGATTAGATCACCATAGATATATAAATGAAGAGAGGTCCCTATGATTAGTTCCTGGACTGAGAATGATATGAGACAGTATCAGTCCCCGAAGGATTAATCATTAAATATCCCTAGCCGGAGTATTATCGAGACTGGACATCGATAATGCGGAATAGGCTAGTATTGCACTTGTGTGCGTTGTGAGGGCACAACGGTATAGTTCTCATAGATATAAGTATTGGATACTTATGCAAGTGCGATAGGAGGTCGTGTTTCACCGATAGTATGGGAAACAGCTTCGCTCTGGATAGACCCCTCGGAATCCCATTGGTATTATGACTATGTGTCTATGGGAGGCCGAAATCAAGGTAGGTGTGTATAGTCTTAACCTGAGACTTGCATCGCTAATACTTACGATAATCGATAAACTTTGGTCTTGGTGGTAGGGGGCTTTGACCGGTTCTGCGTACACCACTTCTGGGTTTATCAGAGAGTCGTAGTGTATTGGGTGTGATGTCGAGACGGAAGTATCACTTCAGTCATATTGGAGATGATGTCACGCAGGATACGGTATTAGTGCTCTTAAGTGATGCGCATCCAATCGTGATATTATGACCAGGTCATGAATATCTGATTATTGAGACTAGTTACCAGACATCCGATATGTGCTTCGGACGAGGTAGACACTTATCCAGCCCCAGCCCTAGCACGTGACTATCCGATACTGTGCCGATACGCACAATACAATGGTGTACTACGCTTGATACAGATCTTAATATTCTTAGATGAATATGACCGGAGAATTTGGTAGACATCGTGCTTTGCTAGGAGTCGACCTTGTCTCGTAAATCGGTAGAACGTAGAACTTGGTACGTACGTGATTCGGATACTCCGACGACCGTATTTACCACCAACTTATCCGGGGATCTCATGGGTCGCTTCCCGATAATCCACCGATGACGTATGACTCGCACTTTTAATTAATCTGGGATTAATTAGATGAGAGACAAAATTAATCTGGGATTAATTACGGAGAAATTTTATCTAGGATAAGATAACGATTAAAGAGAGAGAAACATTAATTTGGAATTAATCGAGGAATTAATATATTTGATATATTAATCGAAATTAGATTTCGACGCGGAATTAAAATTAGATTTTAATTCGGGCGAATGAATTAATTTAGAATTAATTCGTTAGCGACGTGAATAGTGATTTCGCTAGGCGTAATCATTTAATTACGACGCAACGGAAAAATCGTTAATTTAGAATTAGCGAACCCGAGCCCGAGTGTGATTGCGAGAGCATTCGTATTTCGAATTCGAGTGCGGCGACGCAAATCACATCAAGCGTCAAATCAAGCGTCAAGTCGCTAGTCGTATCTAGCGTCACATCAAGCGTCAAATCATGTCACTTTGACTGATGTGATAATTGATTGGATTGATTGATTGATGTGACAATTGATTAGATTGACAAGTGATGTGATGTGACTTGATGGTTGAAAGGTGATGTGTGATTGATTGGCAATTAAAGCCAAATGGCTTTGAAATGAATTTCAAATGAAATTCAAATGCATTTGATGCATAAAACCTAGCCAAAACCGTATACACACATATGAAACATTTTCCCTCATCTCTCTCTTCTTCTTCCTTCTCTCCATCTCACGCCATTTTCTTTCAACCAAGGCAGTGAACTGCCGATTTTTGCAAACAGAAAATGGAGGGAAGCAGTGAGTTTTGTGGCAAAACAAGAGTGCTAGCACACTCCGAGTTCAATGCGAAGGTGGTAGGGAGGTTCACCCATGAGGCGGGACTCATCCGACGGAGTTTGGAGCTTCGAAAGGAGACCCGAAACTGCCAAGACAGTGAGCATGGGCTGCTGCAGTTCACGCCCAAACCAGTGAGCATAATGGCTTCGATTCGTCTCCAAATCGACATAACCGATCGATGTGAGTATTCCGCTACCTCCGTTGATGTATTCACTCATGTTTTTCATTGCTTGTTTGATCTTGGGACCTAAATAAAATCCAACAATGGCATCAAGAGCCAAAGGTGCAAGCATGAAATATTAGGGATTTAAAATTTGGGTAAATTTGTTTTGAGCATGATTTGAATGAATTGATTGTTTAAGTATGCTTATAACATGTCTAATTGCATTTTGGTTGGACCAATTTTGTTGAAAATTGATTTGGAATAATTTTCCCCAAATGTGTTACCTTGGCCGAATATAGATGATGATTTTGGTTCTTGGAATTTTTGATTTTTTAATTCATTTGATGAGTTAGAATCATTTAGGTTGATGTTAATTTGAATCGAATTGGATTGGATTTCGAATTGGACAAAAACCCCAAAAAATCTTAGTTTGGCCGAATGGTATATTGCCCTTGAATGTCTTGGATTTTTGATTTTGTGACATTGGATGTGTATGAAATCATTTAGGATGTTGATTTAATGTCGATTGTGGGTTCGATTGGATTGAAACCAAATCGGACACAAAATCCTTCCTTGGCCGAGACTAAAGAAGCATGTAAATGGGTTTGATTTTTCAATTTGTGTGTTGGACATATTATAATGAATTGAACATGATTAATTGGACTAATATGGTGTTTTAGAAATGTTGATTTAGTTGATTGATCATGTAATGCACTTTAGGTAATTAAGTTGCGGAATTGGATTCATGTAATTTAGTTATTTAGGCTTTAAATTGGATTTGGGCTTCTAATGTTGTAATTGGGCCTATTGGACTTGATTTATCAAGTTTGGTTTAGGCCAAGTGGATTGGATCCAATTGGGCCCAAAACCTTAACCATAAAGCCCAAATGCGACTTAATGAACCTTTAAAGTTCAATTGGGCCTAATGGGCCAAGATTGATTTATGGGCTTATGGGGTAAATCCCGGATTGGACTTGGGTTATCGGTTTGACCCGAGTTGACCAAAAGTCCACGCCTTAAGAAATCAATCAAAAGCCCATTGGACTTTAATTGAATTGACGTTGGACGTTAATCGGTCTTTGAGACGCGTTACGATTAGATTTGGAATTTAAATCGTAAAAGGTTTATTAAATAAAGTGTAATGTTCAATTTGGAATTGAATAGTGAATTAGTATTAAGTACATGTTAAATTAGATTTAATAATGTAGTTTAATTTAATTCATCAATTCGTACTTCAAGTACTTATTCGCAAAAACGAGTTTGACTCGAACAAAATCAAATCGTTGTTTGAACATTGGATGATCACTTAATTATCAGATTAATTAATTTGATTAGATTGATTGATAGCATGCTTATGTGTGTGAATATGTGGTTGTGTTGAATGAATAATGTATATCGGATGGATATTAGATGGGTGGGCAATTTTAGAAATTATTGTAATAAATTCGATTTATTAAATTGGACCTGCGTGTCCAGCCTTATCACCTTCATTCTCTTTGTATTCTCTTCTCACCTATTCCCCTCTATGTATATTAGGTTTCTTAGAAGTGTAGTGTAACGGGTAGAAGTAATACAAGTGCTAGCTTGAGTGAGAAAGTGAGAGATTTGATCTAGGATCAATGTGTTAAGTATCCATCCGCATATCATTATTATTTATTTTCATACTCGCTTTATTATGTTTTAGAATGCATGTTTAAGGGTGTATGATGATGAGACCTTAACAAAGATAATTAAATTGGTAGCCAATTTGCACGCGAAAAACCCTCGTTAAATATCAAGCGTCTTTTCCTTCCATTGAGTGATTCTTGCTCAAGATCCGAGATTGGCAGGGTTGTTGGCCAAAGTCAAGCCCTTGTCCTTCGAAGATGTGCTTTAATCACGAGGCTTTGTTTCCATATCGGTGTCGTGTCCAAGTTGTGGTTTGTTGGCCAAAGTCAAGACCACTTCTTGTCCATTGACATTGATTACGAAGCTTCCTTGTCAATGGGTCCGCGCTTGACTGGGATCACTAGGTTTGTTGTGCCAAAGCCAAGGCCTGGTTGATTCGGAGGAAAAGGGTAGGGTATATATTCGATATATAGGCATATATTAGATATATGTTTGGGACTTGGATGTCCACCTTCTGGATCTAGGAGTTGGATGAGATCCAATTGATCTTCAAGATCTACCTAGTTAATTATCATACAATTTTTTGGCCAAAGTCAAGATTGTGTGATATTTAACGGGATCCTAGCCCACTAGGAAACACGATTTCCCGAGTACTCGACAGAGGGTTAGAGGCTCGACGAAAAATAGTGGGAGGCAAGTATTGAATTTGCAACATTCGTTTAATTACTCGCCATACGCGCTCAAACAAATATCATTCGTCAATATTTTACGTTGTCTTAAAAATTTATATAGTTGGACTATATACAAACTCATTCAATGATAGTTGATTTTATAATTAGATTATAGTAATCAATATAATTGAATTAAAATGATAGTTGATTTTATAATTGGATTATAGTAATCAATATTACAATGATAGTTGATTAAATAATTGGGTTATTGTAATCATTATAATAAATAGTACCTTATTAAATTGATTAAATAGTTGGACTATTGAAATCAAGAAAGAATTGAAAAAGTTGAATATTTAAAATATATAATCCTTGGATTAAATGTTTTAAATGGTTTAATTTTCAATTGGGAATTAATAATAGGTTAATTTATTTGATAAAATAACTTATTATGACTTAGCCCATAATTAAGCAAATAGTGGAGCATAAAATCTTTGGAAGATTTATGTGATGATGACTTTGGTGCTTAATTAATATACTTATCATAAATCTACCTTTAAATTTAAAAGTATTAAATTGCAATTAATAATTCTTAGAGAATTGATTTGACTATTCTAGTGGTGAAAAGTCAAAGTTTGCAATTGGGCAAGTTGCACAAGGTGCACATCATTTCGATATTCTAAAACCCAAGGCTTGGCCAAAGGTTTGTGAAATATTGAAAAGATAATTGACATATCCCAAAGTGACTGCCATTTGGATATGGAAGACACGAAGGAATTAAAGAAAGGGCGAGGCTCTAACTTTAAAAATATTTGTCAAAGTTATGTTCACTACTAGTATTGAAATTGGATTTTAAGTACTTAGTGTGGTACATAAAATATATGTATTGATGATCAGAATTCGCTATGAGCTGGATACTGACTTCAAGCCGAGATTACTCTGCAGATCGGAAAGGGGACGAAAGTCGCTGTTTCGACCGTAGATACCTAAGTTTAGGAACTATCCTTAGGGTATGTACTTAAATTAGGAAATGTTATGATGTAACTAGTTTGACTAGAGACATTATCTCTATATCAGTGTTTAATCCGTTGCGGATAAAACCCTTATATTCTAGAACACTAAAGTGTTTCATTATATAAAGATGATACTGAGATAAATACATTAGATGTAAATAACATAATTTATATTTTGAATATAAATAAAATCTCAAACATATAAAATGACAAATAAAAAGCTCAATTTGATTTGATCAATAGAGACTTATTTGTGGCATTGTTGTCTAGGACACAATTAAACGAGACTCGTATATCCACACTTTTTAGAGTGGGTACTAGGACTGATTTGATTATTCAAATAAGGTCTACGAATCTAGTTTATTAGGTAAAATACCTAAAATACTATTTACTTGGTAATAGTAAAAGGGCCACCGATCTGTTAGCCCTATTCATGGTGAAGTAAGTGGGCCCATATCTAGCTAGGCTAGATGTGAACATGAATATTTCGTGACCTTAAGGGATGTAGCATCACGTTACGGTTATGTGTTTCTTTTGAAGAACACAGATCGGAAACTTTTGAAGTTTCGACACGAAGTATATAAATAGATCAGCTATAGTATTATTCCGCCACGATAAGATCGTAATGGAAAATACTTAAGCAGTAAGTGTCATACATAAATGAAAGAGTACGGTATTCTTTCATATGAGGACTCCTCCCGAGACACGTCAGTTAGACGGTGTGTCCGAACTAAAACCGAATTTTGTTGGACATGATAAGGTTTATCACGAGTCGCTCTGAGCTACTGTTTCCTTCAATAAGATATGTATTAACAGTGCAAAACTTATTTAGAATAAGGTTCCATATGAATCTGTTTGACAGATATCATATAGGATATGAAGAGGAAGAAACGAGGTTTCTCGTTCCTGATAATTTGGGTATGCCAGGCATAACGTTTGGATGATACCAAACTATAAGACCCAAATTGGATAAGTGCCAATATAGGTTATCCTAAGGGAAACCTTAAGTATAGTACTTATAAATCCCACATGAGAACAATGTAATTGTTACTCACCATGCGATTTTCCTGAGAGGAATACCGATATGCAGTGGTCAGTGGGAGGATAGTGATACTCGATGAAAATCGGAGTAACACTGTTCAAGGCACGAAGTCCTTAATGGAACACAAATAGTTCATCAATGATGAATCTGTACCATTAATCTTCAAATACACAAGAACTTCGTAAATCGGATAGAGTCAGAAAACAACCTAGGGTATGGGTTTCTGATCTAACCTCATAAAGATGTCAATCTTATGGAGGTGTACCATCCGACTACGTTTTGAGGAAGTGATACGAGGTATCGACTCCCTGTTATGGCAAAGTGCCATGAATCCGAAATGGATTCCATGTATAACAACTATTTTGGATACTAGTTGTTGTACCACAAGGCATTGTGCCTATTGGTACATTAAACGTCTTCAAGGAAGACATACATGGAAGGAAACATACCAACGTACAAAGCTGGGCTTTTGACGGAAAGGTATCGTTATCAACATTGTGTTAATAACGGTTCGACCTTTTACCCGTTGCCATGGTAAATCCATTTTGAAGATGCTTGAAGATAACTGTATATTTCATTTATGAAATGTGTCAGTTACAAATCAAAATCGCTTTCCTGAAAAGGAAACCTTTTGGAGAATGTTTATAACATTCTGACGATTTTGTATAACCGACAAACAAGGTTTGCGGGTCGTTCGATCCATGTTTGGATTGAAGCAAGCATAAGGTTCTTGGAACTGACGATTTGAAGTAATCATAATGGTTTATGATTTGACTCAAAGCGAAATAATTCTTGTGTATATAAGGAGGTTAGTGGGAGAGGGCACTGACAATTAAATTCCCATAATGCAATTGGTGAAAGCTAGGCTTTCATAGATATTCTTTCAATAGAAATTCTCCGTAGAATTCTGGGGAGTAACAACATTTATTCAAGGAATAAAGATCTACTGGAATAGATTTGGAGTTGTTAACACTCTCTGGGAAATTGTACATTTAAAATGTACTTGTATTGGTGTCTCATACGCTTCGAGCATATGGAGTCACAATCGGGTCAATCCAAGTGATAGTCACTGGATTGTAGTTAAGAACATCTGTTAGTATCTCAGAGAACTAAAGATGCTGTCTTAAACTATGGAGAAAGAGAACTTGAAGTGACTGGGATCACTGCTGCAAGTTTCCAAACAATTAAAAACTACGGTACTATAAAGTTTGAACAACGGGACAGTGAGCAGGAAATCTTCCGAGCAAGATAACTGTTGCCGAATAAACAACAAATGCGGATTATTGCTGCAGCTGAGGCAGCAATAGAAGCTATTTGGGTCGAAAATAAATCTAATTAGATTAGATATAGTTCTATTAGCAGCTGAGCTAGGTGTCAGCACATGCTAAGGAATTAAAGGTCTCATCGACGATCCAGATATATACTTCTATATCATCTGATTCGTTCGGATCATACATCGTGGCGATGTGATGATCGTGTAAATCGCGTCAGACGATAATCAAGCAAATCCGCTGACGAAAACCTTTCCTCAGCAATTTGAGCAAACCGTACATAGTTCGGGTGTTAGACACTCGAGTGACTGGCTATGTGCCAAGTGGGAGATTGTTGGATAATATGACCCATAGCGTCACTGTTTGCACAGATCATTGTGTTGTTGTAGCAAATTAACTATGTGATAAGGAAATTGCGCTCTCATCGTTTGTGATTAGATCACCATAGATATATAAATGAAGAGAGGTCCCTATGATTAGTTCCTGGACTGAGAATGATATGAGACAGTATCAGTCCCCGAAGGATTAATCATTAAATATCCCTAGCCGGAGTATTATCGAGACTGGACATCGATAATGCGGAATAGGCTAGTATTGCACTTGTGTGTGTTGTGAGGGCACAACGGCATAGTTCTCATATATATAAGTATTGGATACTTATGCAAGTGCGATAGGAGGTCGTGTTTCACCGATGGTACGGGAAACAGCTTCGCTCTGGATAGACCCCTCGGAATCCCATTGGTATTATGACTATGTGTCTATGGGAGGCCGAAATCAAGGTAGGTGTGTATAGTCTTAACCTGAGACTTGCATCGCTAATACTTACGATAATCGATAAACTTTGGTCTTGGTGGTAGGGGGCTTTGACCGGTTCTGCGTACACCACTTCTGGGTTTATCAGAGAGTCGTAGTGTATTGGGTGTGATGTCGAGACAGAAGTATCACTTCAGTCATATTGGAGATGATGTCACGCAGGATACGGTATTAGTGCTCTTAAGTGAAGCGCATCCAATCGTGATATTATGACCAGGTCATGAATATCCGATTATAGAGACTAGTTACCAGACATCCGATATGTGCTTCGGACGGGGTAGACACTTATCCAGCCCCAGCCCTAACACGTGACTATCCGATACTGGGCCGATACGCACAATACAATGGTATACTACGCTTGATACAGATCTTAATATTCTTAGATGAATATGACCGGAGAATTGGTAGACATCGCGTGCTAGGAGTCGACCTTGTCTCGTAAATCGGTAGAACGTAGTACTTGGTACGTACGTGATTCGGATACTCCGACGACCGTATTTACCGCCAACTTATCCGGGGATCTCATGGGTCGCTTCCCGATAATCCACCGATGACGTATGACTCGCACTTTTAATTAATCTGGGATTAATTAGATGAGAGAGAAAATTAATCTGGGATTAATTGCGGAGATATTCTATCTAGGATAAGATAACGATTAAAGAGAGAGAAACATTAATTTGGAATTAATCGAGGAATTAATGTATTTGATATATTAATCGAAATTAGATTTCGACGCGGAATTAAAATTAGATTTTAATTCGGGCGAACGAATTAATTTAGAATTAATTCGTTAGCGACGTGAATAGTGATTTCACTAGGCGTAATCATTTAATTACGACGCAACGGAAAAATCATTAATTTAGAATTAGCGAACCCGAGCCCGAGTGTGATTGCGAGCGCATTCGTATTTCGAATTCGAGTGCGGCGACGCAAATCGCATCAAGCGTCAAGTCGCTAGTCGCATCTAGCGTCACATCAAGCGTCAAATCATGTCACTTTGAGTGATGTGACAATTGATTGGATTGATTGATTGATGTGACAATTGATTAGATTGACAAGTGATGTGATGTGACTTGATGGTTGAAAGGTGATGTGTGATTGATTGGCAATTAAAGCCAAATGGCTTTGAAATGAATTTCAAATGAAATTCAAATGCATTTGATGCATAAAACCTAGCCAAAACCGTATAACACATATGAAACATTTTTCCTCCTCTCTCTCTTCTTTTCCTTCTCTCCATATCACGCCATTTTCTTTCAACCAAGGCAGTGAACTGCCGATTTTTGCAAACAGAAAATGGAGGGAAGCAGTGAGTTTTGTGGCAAAACAAGTGCTAGCTCACTCCGAGTTCAATGCGAAGGTGGTAGGGAGGTTCACCCATGAGCGGGACTCATCCGACGGAGTTTGGAGCTTCGAAAGGAGACCCGAAACTGCCAAGACAGTGAGCATGGGCTGCTGCAGTTCACGCCCAAACCAGTGAGCATAATGGCTTCGATTCGTCTCCAAATCGACATAACCGATCGATGTGAGTATTCCGCTACCTCCGTTGATGTATTCACTCATGTTTTTCATTGCTTGTTTGATCTTGGGACCTAAATAAAATCCAACATATACGAAGTCTGATATCTTTGTATTTACTTTTGTTTAATATATATGCATTGTGTTAATTGCGCATGGGCTTAGTAAGTGCGATGAAAGGTCCTCTAATTAAAGAGGTTAAAATCCTTTACTACGATGCTTCGCCACGCCGGACGATGTATATTCGATTGGATGTGAGATATGTTCAATCGGGTATACGAAATCCGATATCTTTGTATTTACTTTCGTTTCATATATATGCATTGTGTTAATTGTGTATGGGCTTAGTTAGTGGAATCAAAGGTCCTCTATGTTGAGGGATTAAAAGCCTTTACCACGATGTTTCGCCGCGCCTCTCCTTATGTCATTTTCCTTTTGCACGTCATTGCTTCAATTATATAATCACTAAGAAGTCCCATATAGTCATCTTTGTTTTCACATGTGTTGTAAGGAAAAGCGCATGGGCTTATTATGTTGGATGAAAGATTCTCCATTTGGGGGAAGAAAAGCCTAAAAGGCTACCTTTACCACAGTATTTGTCGCGCTTTTATTCCATTGATTGCATCATTTACTTCTGTCTTGGCTTGATATATTATCATTTATGTATCCATGTTATGATAGCATTCGGGTATTATCTCTCGTGGTAAATCGGATGGAAACCGAGACGTAAATTCCGTAGCCGATTCCGAATGGACGGTAGTGCGGTCTGTACTTGGGATATAATTCCACGTACCACTTGAGAAAAGTGTCCACGTGTGTGTTTGTGTCAATATTAGTCATCTTCTTTCGCATCACACCATAACACACTTACTTTAATGCCTAATTGCCTCATTAATTATCTTTTTGCATTATGTACTTAGTTGACTCTTTTATTCACACATGAATATGTAATGGCTATTTGTTAATGTTTTCGCATGTATAAGTATGATATGATTATGAAATTACATGTTTGCCATTATTTGATTCGCTGTTATGTGTGTTTGTGTGATCATGGTGTGCTTGTTTTCATGAATACAATATGCCTATGAAGTTGTATTATTTGTGGTTCGCTCTTATGTGTGTTGTGTGATCATGGTGTGCTTGCGTTTTCATGAATACAATAACATATGAAGTTGTATTATTTGTGATTCGCTCTTATGTGTGTTTATGTGATTATGGTGTGCTTGTATTTTCATGAATATAATATGCCTATAAAGTTGTATGTTTGTCGATATTTTAACTTACTTTCGAAGCATGCGAACATAGAAATAAAATGCCTTTAGGAATACATATTGCTAGATTCGATTAAATTATTGCACAAATCATTTTATTACAAGTAACATAAGTAAGGGAAAATTTCGAACCCAACGGTTTGAGGTCTTCCCTTGCGAGGGGTGAGTACGGCCTTAAATCTTATTTTCCTGGTTCACACCGGGTGACGACTCCATTATTCTCCGGTTTAGTCCCCTGTGGGCTACTCCATACTCCCACTAGGCCACGAGCCTAGAACAACATGCGTCGCTCAGTTTCTGTGTCCCACAGTTTGGCGACTCCACTGGGGATAGAGAATCGGCCCCGAAATAATGTCTTGTAATATTATAATTTGTGCTTTTAGTTAACCGTTCCTGTAGTGGGTTGAAAAGAGTGTAATCAAAGGCATTATTAAGGCTATGTGATGGTTCGATGTCTTCCTTCATTCACTACCTTTTCATAAGGAAAAGCTGTGAAGGCACCGAGATAATCATTACTTGTAGCTTGTTGTGACAGACTAGTCTGGAGGACTCGTTGTTTATTCCTGACACCAAGCGATAAGAGCCTAAGAGGTTTGGGTACTTAAGAGAGCCTCGCTCCACCCTCCCTCTGGGGAATCTACAACGGGAAATCCATTCGACAGTTAGTCATATACCATAACATGTTGGCACGAACCGAAAGGTATAAAAAATGTGCACTCACTTGGTCGCTTGAACCCTTGAGTGGGAGTCCTAGTTGTGGGTAATCCTTTGTCAACGAAAGTCTTTGTCTGCACTCTGATAAATCCACACATGAGCCATAGTTATGTATTGTCCTTTTATGTTTGTGTTTGGGAACGTTGTCATTTGGATCCATTTGGACCTTTTGTCATGAGGTATGGGCTTGTTGGGCCATTTAAACTAGGACAAGAACGTATCTTATGATGATTGGGCTAAAAATTTCTGAAACGCCAATGGGCCATTATATGTTTGTGTTTAGGAACATTATCATTTGGATATGGTTGGACTTCTTGCCATGAGACGTGAACTTGTTGGGCCATTTAAACTGGGATGAGTTCACTCCTATGACAGTTAGCCTAAAAGCTTCTAAAATGATGATGGGCCGATTTGTGTGAAAATGTTAATGAATTAATATCTTCTTTGTACTGCAGGTATCTTATTCATCCCATGCATACATATATCTTGTTGACACCCAATATGTCTAAAAAAGACATCATAGATTCCCATTGGGTTAGGGAAGAGGGAAGACTCACTAAAAGATCTGTAACAGATATGAGTACATCCGATAATGAGGCATCCCAGATAGATCAGTTGGAAAACATTCTCGCCAAAATTACTGAACAGTTGCAAGCCTTGACTACTGGTGTGGCTGGTATATCTGTGCCCCGTGCTGGGGGAGATTATGAGAATGTGAGGCGTGAGGAGCCTCTGAATGGGTTAGGGGATGATATTCCCGCTTTTGATGACTACATGGCAGAGTATGCAACAGGCAGAATGATTGGGTCTCCAGCGGAATTTGAGAAACTTCGAGATCACGTTGAAACAGTTACCCGCAAGATGAGGGGTAAATATGAGGAGTTGTTAGATTATGAGGCAATGACCTTCGAAGAACAGTTGCCAGCTGAGTTCAAGATGCCGGATATAGCTAAGTTTAACGGGAATGGGGATCCGAGGGTCCATCTCCGTCAATATGTTTCCGTTATGAGTTAAGTGGTCTTCTCCAAGCGTCAGGTGTAGAAGATGTTTGGGATGTCCCTTGAGGGGGCGCCGGTGGTTTGGTATCACAGTCTTGAGAAGAAGATTAGGGAATATTGGAAAGAATTAGCTGATGCTTTCTTGAAGCAGTATGTAATGGACCTGAAGATTGATTTATCACTCCGTGATTTGGAGAACACTAAACAGAGGCTAGAAGAAAGCTTCAAGGAGTATGTTGACCGCTGGAGAAACCAGCTTCTGAAAATGCAGACTAGGCCCTCTGAGAATGACCAAATTAAAATGATCATTTAGGGTACCAAGCCCTCGATTTATGGGAAGCTGAGGAGAATGACTTCGATGATCAATGATTTTCGACAGTTAAGGGAAACTGTCATGGAAATTGGGGAAGAAGAGGCCGAGAATAGAAAATTCTATGGTCTGAATAGGAGGCCCATTGGGGGGACATCAGGAACAAAGCCCGTTTCTGCTGAGATTGCTGCTATCCAGAACCGGAGGTTCTCCAACCCTTGTCCAAGGTATTGGAGAAATTGAAGAGACAAGGACTTCTAAAACCCCTAGAAACCAAACCACTTCCCAACCCTCCACCACCATATCTCAACCTGAACCAATATTGCCAATTCCACCAATAGAAAGGCCACGATACCGACAATTATGCCCGCCTCCGCCATGAAATCCAAGACCTTATAAACTCCAAAAAGATACCCGAACCTGAAACAGAACGCCCAAACACACACCAAAATCCCCTACCAAATTATCACTCTGTCCCGCCACCAACCTATATGATAAACTCTGGCCTACCCGAAAACCTTGCCCTCAAATCCTTTGACCTCCAAGCCTATTGCCTTGGAATTTGGGATAGTACTAGTGAAGATGAAACAGAACAAGGGCTGAATTTCTGGGAAGACTTTTCCAGTAGTGATGAAGAAGAAGTGAGGGGAATGACATGCAGCGGTCGTTTCTATAGTGATATGGCAGAAAAAGGGTAAGAAAGTTCTGATATATGGTAGAGAAATGGTTGAGAATGCAGAGATTACTGAGGGAGATATAGTGCTGAGGTAATTGAAAAAGACCCGGGCACAAGTTAGCATCTGGGAATTGTTGTGTTCGTCATAAGAGCACAGACGGGCCATGGTTGAGGCCTTAAGTAAGATAGTTGTGCCAGAAGACGCCAACCCCGCAATGTTTGTTGGGTCGGTCCGAAAAGAAACTCTGCAGATATCTTTTTCTGAGGAAGAACTCCCGGCTGAGGGGAACAATCAGAATAGACCCTTGTTTATCAAAGCTGAGGTAAGAGGTAAGAGGACCTCTTGTGTGATGGTGGATGACGGCTCATCCATTAACATATGTCCGTTGAAGATTTTGGCCAAGTTGGGTATGAAGGAAACAGATCTGGATCCCTCTAATATGACCATCAAAGCTTATTATGACAGTAAGCGAGAAGTTGAGGGTACATTTTTGGCAGTAGTCAAGGTTGGTCCTGTTGAGGACGAGGTTGAGTTCACCGTGTTGGATATCCCATCCACTTTTGCCTTGTTGTTGGGAAGGCCTTGGTTTCATAAGCTTGGGGGCGTGCTCTCCATCTTGCACCAGATGATTAAGTTCCCATATGAGGGAGACATTGTCACTATCCGGGTTGAGGTAGATAATGCTGTGGCTGCCTTGGAGATAGATACAACCTTTCACGAGGTTTCAGGTGTCAGCAACTTTTGAAGAATGGGTGGATCCTAGGGTGGCTAGGATCATGAGAAAAATGAAGTACGAGCCGGGTGAAGGCTCAAAATTACCAAACTTCAGAGGTCAAACTACTCGGAGGGGTTTGGGATACAAGTCTGATGATGGGAAGCCAAAGGTCAAAAAGAAAGGGTTGAAACTGGCAGATTGTTTTGGGAAAGCAACGGGGTATCAGGGGGAACCTGAGCCGATAGAGGTTAATTGGATTGTGGTACCAGATTTTGAGATCTTCCAAGAGTTGTTGCGAGAAAAGCCGCTAACCGAAGAAGTTGTGGAAGAAGGGGATAAGTGGGAGCTGATGAAGTTAGAAAACCTGAATCTCGAGGAAAATAATGGGATTGAAAAGAACCCGGTTGTAGAGGAAGAAGTGTCTATGAGTGGTGAAGATATTTACCTTTCTGATTTGTTTGAATGTACTTCCGCATTATCCAATAATAAAGACATTTCTTTTGCTTACTTGCCTGAGTTATTTCCATTTGCTATGCATGAATCAAGAATATTTGATATTAGTTCGGCCAAAACTACTGCATTTAACTTGGGCACATCTGATAACCCCAAAAGAAATTCTGATTAAAAGTGAAGTTACCCTCGTGAGAGAGAGAGAGGAGAAATTAGAAGAAGTATTGGTCAAATATGCCAAAGTGTTCGCTTGGTCCTATGAGGACATGCCTGGGGTAGATAGAAGTATTACCCAACACACAATACCAACTTATCCGAATATGAGGCCAGCGAAACAGAAACTCCTACGGATGAGACCAGAATGGACTGAAAAAGTTAGAGAAGAAGTCAAGAAACAGATAGATATGGGGTTCCTGGAAGTGGTAAAGTATCTTGAATGGTTAGCAAATATTGTGTCAGTGCCGAAGAAAGACGGGAAGGTCAGGATGTGTGTGGACTACAGAAATCTCAACAAGACTTGCCCGAAGGATGATTTTCCTCTACCGCATATAGATGTATTGGTTGACATCGCAGCTTTGTCCGCCATGTACTCGTTTGCTTATGGCTTCTCAAGGTATAATCAGGTTCTTATGGCTGGGGAAGACAAGCACAAGACTACCTTTGTTACCGAGAGGAGCTACTTATCAACGGATGGCAACTACATTGTTTCATGATTTGATGTACAAAGAGATTGAAGTGTATGTGGATGACATGATGGTGAAATCAGAGACAAGAGTTGGGCATATTGAAGCACTAGAAAAGTTCATTCAGAGAGTTGACAAATACAACCTTCGGCTTAATCCCAAGAAATGTGTGTTTGAGGTGACATCAGGAAAATTACTGGGACATACAGTGGGAATGGGAGGAATAGAGGTAGACATTGAGAAGATTAAAGCAATCACAGAAATGCCAGCACCGAAGACTGAGAATGAGGTCAGAGCATTTCTAGGGAAGATTCAGTACATCAGTCGGTTCATCGCCAAGTTGACATCAGTATGTGAGCCTATCTTCAAGCTGTTGAGAAAAGATCAGCCGTGAAGTAGAGTGTGTGGCTGTGTCAGTCAGCCTTCGACAAAATCAGAGAATACTTGGTAAAACCACATGTATTGAGACCTCCGAACCGGGAAAATCTTTGGTACTGTATTTGGCCATAGAATCAGAAGCACTGGGGGCAATGATGGTACAGACGGATGAGACAGGGGTAGAACACGGAGTCTACTATCTGAGTAAGAAGATGCTCCCGTATGAGGCTCGTTATCAAGAAGTAGAGAAGATCTGTCTTGCAGTGGTATGTGCTTCCAGAAAATTACGGCATTATTTTCAGTCTTATAAGATCCAGGTTGTGACAAAGGAGAATCCTCTAAAGTATCTGCATTCAGTACAGTCACTAGTGTGGAAATTGGGCAGATGGTTAGTGTTGCTGACAGAGTTTGACATTGAGTATTTCACCTCCAAAATGATGAAAGGGCGAGCAGTGGCAGAGTTTTTGGCATTGCAACCTATTGAGGGGGATCAGTATAAGTTTGAATTTCCAGATGAAGAGATCCAGGCAATAACAGTTCAGAGATGGAAAATGTATTTTGACGGAGCAGTGAATTACAAGGGAGCCGGAATTGGGACGTGATAGTAACCCCCGAAGGAGAGACCTTGCCTTTGGCCAAGAGGTTGACATTCAGAGTAACTAACAACATGGCTGAGTACGAAGCGTTTGCTTTTGGTTTAACTGTTAGACAATTATGACCCATAGCATCACTGTTTGTAAAAGACATTGTGTTTTTGTACAAAATTGACTATCTAATATTGAAATTGCCTTTTATCATTTCGTAATTATTTACTATGATATATAAATGGTAAAAGTCCATATGATTAGTTCTGGATTGAGATGATATGAGACAGTATCAATCCATAAAGGTTTATCATAAAATCCCTAGTCGTAGTATTATCGAGACTAGACATCGATAATACGGAATAGACTAGTATTGCACTTGTGTGCGTTGTGAGGGCATAACGACACAGTTCTCATATGTTTAAGTATAGGATACTTATGCAAGTGCGATAGGAGGTTGTTTTTTACCGATGGTACGGAAAACAGCTTCGCTCTGGATAGACCCCGCGGAATCCCATTGTAGTATGTATATGTGTCTATGGGAGTCTGCGTCAGGGTAGATGTATTTGGTCTTAACCTGAGACTTACATCGCTAATACTTGCGACAATCGGTAAACTTTGGTTTTGGTCGTCCAAGGCTTTAACAGGTTCTGTGTATGCCTCTATTGGGTTTATCGAGAATCGTAGTGTATTGGATGTGATGTCAAGACGGAAGTATCACTCCAGACATATGGAGATGATGATCACGGAGGGATTCATAACTCGTTCTCTATTGTGTTGCAACCATCGGGATAATGTGACAAGGTTATGATTATCCGATTCAAAGAGACTAGTTGTTTGATATCCGATATGTGCTTCGTACGGGGCAGACACTATTCTAGCCCCAGGCCTAGCACGTGACATCTGATACTGGATCGCAATACGAGATACTAGGTATTCTACATCTGACATAGATTATATATTCTAGTAAGAATATTTCTGGAGAATTGGGTAGGCACGGTGCTTTGCTAGAAGCCAACCATGTCTTGTAAATCGGTAAGCACGTAGTACGAGGTACTCACTTTATCGGATAGTCCGATAACCGGATTTACTGCCAACATATCCAGAGATCTCTTGGGTCGCTTCCCAAGGATTCACCGATGACAGTTGACTTAAATTAGAATTAATCTGGGATTAATTAAGAGAGAGAAAATTAATCTGGGATTAATATGGGATTTATTTAATCTGGGATTAAAAGTGTTCAGTGGCGAAAGAACGCGATTAATTTGGAATTAATCGGTAAAATAAATTTAATAGTTAAATTTGATTTTTCTATTTAATTTATTCAAATTGGCTAAAATTAATATATCGGATATATTAAAATGGATTGGATTTCATTACGAGATTAAAGTCGGACTTTAATGCGAACGAACGAATTAATTTAGAATTAGTTCGTGAACGACGTTCGTAATATATTTGCGAGGCATCGTTATTTAATTAAATTAGATTTAATTATTTAGCGACGAAGGATCGTTTAATTGGATTAAACGGAACCGAGCCGCGGCAAATGCCCATAGAGATATTTGAATTTCGGATTCAAATATTTGGAGCCAAAAGTGTGGTAGGTGTTCCCACCACACAACCACCTTGTTTTGCCTTAATGAAAACCATTTACCAATCTCTACCTTGTTTTGGGTAAAAGGTGAAATGGTTTCACCTTTTGGTAAATAACAAAAAGGCATTTCAACTTTGGTAACACTTGACACAAGTGATAAACACAAAAAACCCTAAAGAGCAAGCCTTGGCCGAATTCATGCTCTCCTCCTCTCTTTGATTTGTTTTTCAAATCAACAAAAGCTAGCACTTTGGAAGTGTACAAAGGTGATAGGGAAACTACTCAAAAGCTTGGAATCATCCTAAAGCTTGGATTCATCCTAAAGATTGGATCTTGGAGATCTTGGATCTCAACATTTTTTAAAGCTCTAAAACTCATTATAAGTATATTCCACACCTTATAATGATCAAATCTATTATTATGCATGCTTATTAGATCCTAATATTGTTCTAGGAACACTAACATTAACTGCATTGATGAAGGCTGAGAGTGTGGAAGTCTACGGAGACTCTATGTTGGTAGTCCAGCAGATGCGATGAGAATGGGAATTGAAATAAGAACGGTTGAAACCTTACCTGTTTCACCTCAAAAAGTTGGCACAGGTTATCCCCGATTGTAAGTTTCAGCACTTGCCGAGAGAAGAGAATCAGATGGCAGATGCATTGGCTACACTCACAGCAACTTGGGAAAATCCAGAAAAGTTGGTGATGAGACCGTTGATACTGACAACAGTGAGCAGACCTGTTTATGCGACAGAAAGAATTCTAGAGGTAGAGGTCGACGACGGTAAACCTTGGTATCATGACATTCAGAGGTATCTGGAACACGGGGAGCTCCCGGAAGGGGCAGGCAGAAAAGACAGAATAGCCATTCAGAAGTTAGCTTCCCAGTATGTGATTTTGAAAGGGGAACTGTACAAGAGGCAAGCAAACGGTATTTAGTTGAAATGTTTGAGAAATGAAGAAGCTCAGCAGATAATGGAAGAAGTACACGCCGGGGTATGTGGTCCGCACATGAACGGGTTGAATTTGTCCCGCAAGATAGTGAGACAAGGTTTTTACTGGTCAACCAAGGAGACAGACTGCTCGAAGATGGTAAAGCACTGTTATAATTGTTAGGCACACGGTAATTTGAATCATTTGCCGCACACAGAGTTGCACGGGTTATCAGAACCGTGGCCTTTCTCAGCATGAGGAATTGATATGATTGGAGAGATTAGACCAAATGCATCGAATGTGCATCGCTTCATAGTAGTGGCAGTAGATTACTTCTCAAAGTGGGTGGAAGTCGAGTCATTCCGCAATGTTACAGCGAAGCATATGGCAAAGTTTATAGCTCGCAATCTCATATGTCGGTACGATATGCCGCATCATGTAGTGACGGACAACGGAGTTCAGTTTCAAGGAGAGACGAAGGCAATGCTACAAAAATACGGGATAGGCCATCATAAGTCATCACTGTACAGACCGCAGATAAATGGGGCAGTTGAGGCAGCCAACAAGACTATAAAAAGAATGTTAGCCAAGATGACAGATAACTATAGAGACTGGGTCGATAAATTTCCGTATGCCCTGTGGGGGTACAGAACATCAATAAGAACAACGACATGGGCCACACCTTGCTCTTGGTTTATGGAATGGAAGCAGTAATGCCAGTGGAAGTGGAAATACAGTCAATAAGGGTATTAGCAGAGACAGAGTTACCAGAATCAGAATGGGCTGCAGAGAGGTTTGATCAGTTAGCACTGCTGGATGAGAAGAGGATGAAGTCTTTACATCACATGCAGTTTCATCAGAAAAGACTAGCCCGAGCATTTAACAAGAAAGTACGTCCCACCAAGATCAGAAAGGGTGATTTGGTACTTAAGCAGTTGAGGCCGTCGACGACGGATCCGAGAGGAAAATTTAGACCAAACTGGGAGGGACCCTACATAGTGCAGAAAGTAATGGGAAATGGGGCAGTGAAACTGTCAGACTTGGAAGGGAATGAGTTCACCGAGCCGATCAACGTAGACAGACTAAAGCAGTACTTTTCCTGAGGGAGAGTAGACCGAGCGGTCACCAGGAGAATGGGCGGAAGACCTAACCCAACAGGATAAGAATCTCCTGCATGCATGCATACACATAACACATGTTGCATTCTTTTGTGTTTGTTTTGTTTTCAAAGATTTTGAAGAAGAGAAGAGAAAGGGGCAAAGACGAGCCAACCAGTGACAACACAATTTCAATCTTGGTGATGAGTCCCAGGGGGCGAGGCCCACATCATCAGTTTTCGAGATGCATCCCAAGGTCGAGGCCCACATTTTATCAGTGGTATTGGGATGCGTCCCAGGGTCGAGGCCCCCGTTGTCGGTTACAGCTATTGGGATGCGTCCCAGGATCGAGGTCCACTACATCATCATTTTTGGGATGCGTCCCAAGGCCGAGGCCCACAGTTTTTGTTAGCGATATTGGGATGCGTCCCAAGGTTGAGGCCCCCGTTGTCGGTTACAGCTATTGGGATGCGTCCCAGGATCGAGGTCCACGACACCATCAACTCAGTTCGAGGAAGTAGGCAAGTCAGGAAGCAGTTGGCAAGCCAGGTAAGTGAAAATGCATTGCATGACTTTGATAGGATTGTTCAAATCACACACGGCACAAGTCCCATCAAAGTGGGGGCGACTGTAGGCACAACATTTTTACATGTGAAACCGATGATGAGTCTCATTTGCAGGCACTACCTTTTAAGTTGCGGAACCCGCGGGAAACGGCCATCGGAAGGGAATCGATATTTCGTTTGATTTTATTTCATTTGTTTAGCGTCGAGCTCATCTGTTAGACCTCTATTTTAAAGAACATTTAGCCTAAAAAACCCGCAAACCATTTAACCTTGGCCCAAACACACTCACCAAGCCAACACAACACCTAACCCACTAAGACAAGTCCATACGCCCAAGCCCACTTAAAACACATCCAAATTAATTAAATATATATTTAACACATGGAAAAATTAAATGAAATTTAAAAATCACATACCAAATTAAAATAAATCAAGTAAAATATAAAATATATCCCTACCTAAATTAAACCAAATCATACCCAAATTTAAAAAACCACCTACCAATTTAATATAATCCACACCAAAAATATAAATATTCTTCCCTTAAATAAATATATCCCTCCCAAATTACAAGATTTTATCCCCTTAATAAATTAAATCCATCCCTAATAATTTGATTTCTTTCCTTTTCAAACCATGCAAACCCTAACCCTACCCTCTCTCTATAAAAGAATAACAAACAAAACCCTAGGGGCTCTCTCCCATCACAGCCTCGGCTCCTCTGATTCACGGCATTATCATCCTCTCAGACTAAAAAAAATAATAAGCAAACTCACTCCCTTTAGTGAACAACAGCCCCTAACTACTTCAAGCCATCTCCATGACACAACCAGCTGAGCAACCCCTTCGCCATTGCCGTAACTCCTTCACGCACCTTAATCTTCACCAGCCCTTAAATCCAAGTAGCCCACTAACTAAAATCAGCCACCAACAACTCAGCGTACTTCCCCTTCAAACTCCCATTAAACACGTCAAACTGCAACATATCACAAGCCATTCATGACAATCCACTGCATCCACTAATACTCACACACTGCTCACTGACCTCATCCAAACCGAGCCATTAATACATCAAAAAGCCCCATTCAGCGCACCTTCTGACCAAGAACAGCCCTCACTCCTCTCGGCCAACTCACGCCATTAGTCTTCAGCCAACGGCCCTTAAACAACAAACAACCTGCCACCAAAACCCCTCAACGTAAGCCACGCCCACTGCCAATAGCGACAATCAACCTTCAACGCCTAAGACTACCCTTCACAATGTCATAGTATAATCTCCATAACAGCCATAACTTCACATAATCAACCCTCACGCCACTAACCTGCTTCCCTTCACAACTTCACTCCAACAGAACCTACACCCCACTCAGCTCATACACACAAGACTCACACAAGAAACAGCCCACGTAGCACACACCAACCGACCAAATTTAAGCCACTGAACACACACCAGCGACTGCCTTACAACACACTCAAACCGACACAAGTAAAACTACCCAAAACAGTCCCCAAAATAAACTAAATACAGTACCCTTAACCCTTCACCAAAATACCCCAAAACAGCCTTCAAAAACACCAAAAATAGCAGCCTAAAACACCAAAGACAGTGACCAAAATATAGTAGCAAAATAGTAGCAAAACAGCAGCAAAACGAAGTCAAAATAGTGGCTTGAGTAGCGAAACAGCGAGGGAAAATGTGAACCAGTGAACCGGGAAAGTTAAAGAGCTTTAACCCTTCCGATCTCGGTAAAATGCAAGTCCGAAAGTCGACAAAAAAGGTTAGACCTGAGGGTATTTTTCACATTCATTTTTTCAGTTTTATTTCTATTATTTATTGAGTTTCGTTTGCATGATTATTATGGATTGATGCTTGGTTGTGGCTCTTGAATAAATGGAAATGTATCTATTGTGGAATAATGCATGATTGTGGCCCTTAGATGAATGAGAAGTGTGTCGCCTCTCTTGGTATATAGGATGGAAACCCGGAAGTAAATTTCATAGCCGGTTCCGAATGGACGGTAGTATTATCTGCACTAGGGATACAACTCCACATACCACTTGAGCAAACGGCGCATATTTTGTTTTATGTTATTTTGATGTGTTCGTTATTTAATTTCCGCATATTACTTGTTTGTGTAATGATGTGATCGAGCGCATGGGCTTAGTTAGTGGGACTGAAGGTCCTCTATTTTGAGGGGTAAAATCCTTTACCACGATGATTTGTCGCGCCGATCAACGTATATTTGGTTGAATGTAAGATGTGTTCAATCTGGTATACGAAGTCCGATATCTTTGTATTTACTTTTGTTTCATATATATGCATTATGTTAATTACGCATGGGCTTAGTAAGTGCGATGAAAGGTTCTCCAATTAAAGGGGTTAAAATCCTTTACCACGATGCTTCGCCGCGTCGGACGATGTATATTCGATTGGATGTAAGATATGTTCAATCGGGTATACGAAATCCGATATCTTTGTATTTACTTTCATTTCATATATATGCATTGTGTTAATTGCGCATGGGCTTAGTAAGTTGAATCAAAGGTCCTCTATGTTGAGGGATTAAAAGCCTTTGCCACGCGATGCTTCACTGCGCCTCTCCTTATGTCATTTATCCTTTTGCACGTTATTACTTCACTTATATATGCACTATGAAGTCCCGTATAGTCATCTTTGTTTTCACATGTGTTGTAATGAAAATCGCATGTGCTTATTATGTTGGATGAAAGGTTCTCCATTTGGGGGAAGAAAAGCCTAAAAGGCTACCTTTACCACGGTATTTGCCGCGTTTTTATTCCATTGATTGCATCATTTACTTCTTTCTTGGCTTGATATATTATCATTTATGTATCCGTGTTATGATAACATTCGGGTATTATCTCTCGTGGTATATCGGATGGAAACCCAGACATAAATTCCGTAGCCGATTCTGAATGGACGGTAGTGTGGTCTGTACTTGGGATACAATTCCACGTACCACTTGAGAAAAGTGCCCACGTGTGTGTTTGTGTCAATATTAGTCATCTTCTTTCGCATCACACCATAGCATGCTTACTTTAATGCCTAATTGCCTCCTTAATTATCTTTTTGCATTATGTACTTAGTTGACTCTTTTATTAACACATGAATATATAATGGCTATTTGTCAATATTTCCGCATGTATAAGTATGATATGATTATGAAATTACATGTTCGCCATTATTTGATTTGCTCTTATGTGTGTTTGTGTGATCCTGGTGTGCTTACGTTTTCATGAATACAATATGCATATGAAGTTGTATTATTTGTGATTCGCTCTTATATGTGTTTATGTGATTATGGTGTGCTTGTATTTTCATGAATATAATATGCCTACAAAGTTGTATGTTTGTCGCTATTTTAACTTACTTTCGAAGCATGCGAACATAGAAATAAAATGCCTTTAGGAATACATATTGCTAGATTCGATTAAACTATTGCACAAATCATTTTATTACAAGTAACATTAGTAAGGGACCATTCTGAACCCAACGGTTTGAGGTCTTCCATTGCGAGGGGTGAGTACGACCTTAAATCTTATTTTCCCGGTTCACACCGGTGGCGACTCCATTATTCTCCGATTTAGTCCCCTGCGGGATACTCCATACTCCCACTAGGCCGCGAGCCTAGAACAGCATGCGTCGCTCAGTTTCTGTGTCCCACAGTTTGTAGCAGCATAGACAATCTCATCAAATAACGGTTCAAAATAGGCCACCTCTCATACAGTAACGGTTCAAAAATGAGCCATATTCTCACACAGCACAGTTCGGAAATGGACCACTGCCACATCAGATGCCGAAAATGGCACTCCAAAATGGAGCACACATGACAAATGCCGAAAATAGTGCTCTAAAATGGAGCACACATGATAAATGCCGAAAATGGCACTCCAAAATGGAGCATAAACAGCAGATGCTGAAAATGGTGCTCCAAAATGGAGCACATACAGAGTAGATTCTGAAAATGGCGCTAAAAAATGGAGCACACACAGCAGATGCCGAAAATGGTGCTCCAAAATGGAGCACACACAGCATATGCCGAAAATAGCACTCCAAAATGGAGCACACACACAACAGATACCGAAAATGGTGCTCCAAAATGGAGCACACACATCAGACGTCGAAAATAGCACTCCGAAATAGAGCACAGTTCGAGAATGGACAACCACCAGTGACGCCTCAAAATGAGGTTTAGCATGCCGGAAATGGAACTCCAAAAATGAAGCACAGTTTAAAAATCTCAAACGGTTCGGAAATGAACCACCTCATATCAGCTTAGTTCGGTAATGAATCCTAGAGATCATAGCATCTTACAGGGATGAACCTCGAGGTCGCTGCACCTCACCACTAAATCACTTAGTTTGAAGCACATGACAAGTCAAGTGGCAGCTGGCGAGCCAGTAAGTTAAAATGCATTGCACGTACTTTGATAGGATTGTGATTGTCACACACTGCACAAGTCCCATCAAAGTGAGGGCGACTGTGGGCACTGCATTTTTGCATATAAGTCCCGATGATGAGCCTCGTATGGAGGCACTACCTCTTTAGTCGTGGAAGCCGCGTGAAACGGACGTTGGAAGGGTAAAAGTTGGAAATTGGTATTTTTGTTGGATTTCATTCGGTTGTTTAGCTTTGGTTGCTCCTTGGACCTCTGTTTAAAAGTTTATCCTCAGCCTAAAACCCCATAAGCCACTCATCAAACCATACACCAAGCCCAAATGCTCAGGCCCACCAAAAACCAAGCCCACACGCCCAATAGGCCTACTTCACGCCCCTAGCACCCCTAATTAGGAATATGCACATTTAACACATGCCTAAAATCAAGCCAAATACCTTCCTAATTAAAAGAAATCTTATGTATCCCTTTCCTAATCAAAAAGCAATCACCATCCTAATTTAGAGAGATTTATTCCTTATGTGATACTAATTAGGATATGCCACCATTAATTAAGAGATCCTTTCCTATTTGAACTAGGATTACTTCGATCCATTTGCCTATAAAAAGAGGCCTTCACCCACCTTCACACCCTAGAGCATATTCACGCAAGACACAAGATTTTGTGAGTCATCCATGCCCAAAAAGCCTCATAAGCCTTCCTATTGCCGCACATGCATAAGCCCTAAGCCTTTGCATTGCCGTCCATACACACACAACAAACCCTCCTATTGCCGCATTTTCCAAGCCATCATCAACCCTTTGCATTGCCGCGAAACAGCCTCCACAAAGCCCCCACATTCACACCTCTCACTGCCCAGTTTAGCCGCCCCTTAGACTCCTCAAAACTACCGCACAAGACCCCCCACTGGACGCCCAAAACAGGCACTGCATTGCCCTCCAAATCACGCCTGACCCGACAAATAGTCCAGAAAACACCCTAAATCAGCCCCAAAACAGTGACAAAAAACTACCCTTAAACCTTTCTAAAATCGCAGCTCCTATTAGCCTCCAAACAGCCCAAAAAAGCCCTCTTATACAGCAAAAATAGTGGCCTAAATACAGTAGTAAAATAGCAGCAAAACAAAGTGAAACAGCAGTTCAAAAAGTGAAACAGCGTTTGGAAATGTTGAGTTAGTGAACCGAAAGAGTTGCGAATCATCAAACCCTTCCAACGGCCGTATAACGCACCTCTAAAAGCGACGTAAAAGGTTAGACCTGAGGGCACCTTTTTATTTATTACCTTTCACTTATTTTTGTTTATTTTAATATATTATCACATGAGAGTCGTTTGTTGAGGCATGATGTGAATGTTGAATGAGCGGAATGTGTGTTCCCTTTTGCGGTATATCAGATGGAAACCTGGACGTCAATTCCATAGCTGAATCCGAATGGACGGTATTGCGGTTTGTACTCAGGATATAATGCTACGTACCACTTAAAAGACTCATATTTCATTTCATCTAAACTTGTATTTGAGCATGATGTAGTTCGTAGATTATTTATTTATTATTTAAGCATGATTTATCCTAGTTTATTATTTATTTCCAAAGTATGATTATGTTATTTTTATGCATGATATTTCGTTTAGTTTGTGTTTATGTTTATGTTTAAATAGTTATTTGTTTATTTTGGTTTAATGGTTCAATGTGCTCATTGTGTGAAATTATGTGCTTGTTGTTTAAAGACTTACATTCAAGCATGCAAACTTAGATTAGGAATTATTTTGATGAATACAAACTAGACATAGGTTACCCTTGAGTATGAATGTTGAGTAGATTCAGTTAATTTATCGCATAAATCTTATCATCACAAGTGACACAAGTAAGGGACCATTCCGAACCTAACGGTTTAAGGTCTTCCCTTGCGAGGGGTGAGTGCAGCCTTAAATCTCATTTCCCGGTTCACACCGGGTGGCGACTCCATTATTCTCTGATTTAGTCTCCTGCGGGCTACTTCGTACTCCCAACAAGGCCACGAGCCTAGAACAGCATGCGTCGCCCAATTTCCGTGTCCTACACTCGCGGCCTAGTCGGGAGTACGGAATAGTCCACGGGGAACTAAATCGGAGAATAATGGAGTCGCTACCCAGTGTGAACTGGGAAAATGATTTAAGACCACACTCACCCCTCGAAAGAGAAGACCTCAAACCATTGGGTTCGAAATAGTCCCTTACTTATGCCACTTGTAATGAAAGATTTGTGAAATAATTTAACCAAGTTTACGCAACCTACATATGCGAGAGTAACATACGTCTAAGCTTGCATACATCCTATGTCTAAGTTTGCAAACATGAAAGTAAGACTTATATCTAAGTTTGCATGCATAAAAGTAAGTCATAACGGCAAGAACACAATCACATGAACGCATTAAATCAATAAACATGACAATATAAATGATAATCTAAGCATAGAAGAGACATAATTAAGTTCCTAATGCGAAAGAAACAACTAAATCATACTTGAAAAAAATATGCTAAACGACTAAATCATGCATAAACTAATAACATACTAAACGACTAAATCATGCATAAACTAATAACATACTAAACGACTAAATCATGCATAAATACAAATTTGGATGAAACAAAATACGTGTTTCTCTCAAGTGGTACGTGGCATTGTACCAAGAGTACTGACCGCACTACTGTCCATTCGAAATCGGCTACGAAATTTACGTCCGGGTTTCCATCCGATATACTGCAAGAGATAACACATATTTCATTCATCCCATGGCCACAACATTCAAGAATCCACGATATACATGCGAAGAAATAAAATAAATAATAGAAAGAAAGTGCGGGAATAAATAAAAAGGGTGCCCTCAGGTCTAACCTTTTAAGTTGTCTTGCGGAAGTGCGTTACGCGGTCGTCGGAAGGGTTGATGCTCCGCGGTTTTTCTGATTTACTGGTTCGTTGTTTTCCTTTGCTGCCTCGCTGTTTTGGGCTGCTGTTTGCTAACCATTTTTACGATATTCAGGCAGTTTTTCTGGACAGTTTTGCTGTTTAATGATGTGATTTTCCTAAACAGTTTTCAGTGGTGTTTTACTGCAGTTTCTCAGTGCAGTTCAGGGGTGTTTTGCGGTAGTTTCTGGCTGCAGTTCAAGGTGTTTTACTGACAATTTGGGCGTGAATTATTGGTAGTTTGGGCATAAGTTGAAGGGTGTTTTGCGACAGTTTCTGGAGTGAATTGCTGGCAGTTTGGGTGTGAGTTTAAGGCTGTTTTGCGATAGTTTCTGGGGTGAGTTGCTGGCAGTTTAGGCGTGAGTTGCTGGTAGTTTGGGCGTGAGTTGAAGGCTATTTTTTAGGGGTATTACGCGTGAGATTGTGTCTATCTAAGGGGTTAATGAGTGAGGTTGAGGGCTGTTCGTGGAGGGGTATTTGTGTTTCTTGTTCACGACAATTGCAGAGAGTTTCTTTGTGTGGGGCGTGAAAAGCTAGCGTGTGAATGGTAGTTTAAGCTTCTTTTTATAGGCAAGGGTTGGGGTTTACCTTATGCAAGAAGGGAAGGAATATTTGTGCAATTAAGGGGGATATTTTAATTAGTGTGCTATAAGGAAAAATCTATCTAATTAGGGATGTGATTTTGTTTGATTTGATTTGATCTCTTTTAATTAGGAATATGATTTAATTTGATTTGATTTGATTTCTTTAATTTGGTAAGGTGATTTGTCTTGATTTAGCATGTGTTTAATGTGTGATTTTGTTATTTTGGAAGGAGGTGGGCGTGGGGTTAGAAGCTCTAGGCATGTATTTGGTTTATTTTGGTGGGCTCGGTGTGTGGTTTGGTGATGTATGGGCTTGATGTGTGACTTACAGGGGTTTTGGGCTAAGGATAATTTTAAACCAGAGGTCTAATGAGCAAACCCGAAGCTAAGCAAACGAATTAAATCCAATAAGGTGTCAAGTTCTGACTCTTTCCTTCCGACGTCCATTTCCCGCGGCTTCCACAACTTAAAGAGGAATGCCTCTGTACGATACTCATCATCGGGACTTATATGTAAAAATACAGTGCCTACAGTTGCCCCCACTTTGATGGGACTTGTCCAGTGTGCAACAGGGACAATCCTATCAAAGTTATGCAATGCATTTTTACTTACCTGGCTCGCCAGCTGCCACTTGACTTACTTGTTGCTTTGAATTGAGTTGATCTAGTTGTGCCATACCTGGCATGCTAAACCCCATACCCGAGGTGTCGTGGTTGTGTCTCCATACCGGGAGTGCCATACCCGGCGTGCTAAACCCCATATCCGAGACTTCGCGGTTGTTTCTCTATACCCGGAGTGTCATACCCGGCGTGCTAAACCCCATACTTAAGGTGTCATGATTGTGTCTCTATACCCGGAGTGCCATACCTAGCGTGCTAAACCCAATACCCAAGGTGTCACGGTTGTGTCTCCATACCCGGAGTGCCATACCCATCGTGCTAAACCCCATACCCGAGGTGTCGCGGTTGTGTCTCCATACCCGGAGTACGATACCCGGCGTGCTAAACCTCTTACCCGAGGTGTCACGGTTGTGTCACCATACCCGGAGTGCCATACGAGCCGTGCAACACCTCATACCTGAGGTGTCGCGGTTGTGTCTCCATATCGTTGTATCTCCATACCCGGAGTGCCATACCCGACATTCTGATGATGTGTAGGCCTCAACCCTGGGACTCATCCCCAAAATTGATACTGATGTGGGCCTCGACCCATGCTGATATTGATGTGGGCCTCGACCCATACTGATACTGATGTGGGCCTCACCCCTAAACTGATACTGATGTAGGCCTCGACCCATACTGATACTGATATGGGCCTCGACCCATGGTGATACTAATGTGGGCCTCGACCCAAACTGATACTGATATGGGCATCGACCCGTGCTCCATTCTCGAAATGTCCTTCTCGATATACTGAACTAATCCTCGAGGCATTGCTTGATGTGATGGTTCATTCTTGAACTGTACTGTATAAGGAATGGGAGACTGATCGCCCCCAGTCTCGGTTCAGCTTTCTTTCCTTTGTTAATTTTCATTAGATCAAGGTAGATCTCCAGATGTGATGTTGCATATCAATATACTGTATTGCCTCTCATGAGATAATCCTGATAGCTAAACATATTATAGTCCTCAACGGATGCTTCGTGTCGAAACCAGAGAACCTCAAAGTACTTAATACACTCAAATCTGCTCGTCTGAATGAGTGATCTTAACTAGACTCCTAGTGTGTGTGTGTGTCAAGGTTCTTTTGCAACTTAATCCTTAAGTAAGCCAACTTGATGGTTTTGTCTTGGAGAATTAGATCAGTTGGTCTAACCAACCGAGATGTCTTGATCATACTCTGTGATTACTTCCCCGTACTCAACATGATATGGTCTTCTTCTTCTTTTCTTTCGTCTATTTCTTTTCTTTCATTTTAAACTTCTTTTTTTTCTTTTTCTTTTTCTTTTCTCTTTTCTTTCTTTCTCTTTTTTCGACACACCTACCCTTTAAGGTATCATTTCTCCTCTTGGTGGTCCTAATACTCGCCCATGCGTAGTTTCACGCTTATCGGTTATAGGTGGTCTATTTTTCTTTTCTCTTCAGAGACTTTTTCTTCGTTTCCAACCATATCATATATAGTAGCATACAAACAAGGATGGACATCTAGGCAAACGGTCATTCACTGATCCGCCATCTCTTCAACTAGTCATCTTGCCGACTACTCAGGCTTCTACTGCCAAGATCCCGTAATCAAGTGCTCGCGAGTCTAGCCGAGATCAACTACATAGAATACTGGATGAGAGCGCATCTCGCACTTATCGTTTCTAAGGTTTCACCTTACAGTAAACAATGTCATCACCAGACATATGCCTAACCATCAAAGACTTTTCTCTCTCTTTTTTTTTTTCTATCAAAGGTACTCCACATAATTTTTTCTTTCCACTGTTGATAATGTGGGCTTAGCCCCCTGGGATTCATTCCCGAAAATGACACTGATATGGGCCTCAACCCTGGGACTCATCCCCGTAACTGATACTGATTCATTCTTAAAACTGATGACACTGTATTGTTGCTGTTTCTGGTTGGCTTGCCTTTGCCGCTTTCTCATTTTCTTCTTTGAAACCTGTAAATATAAAACAGAGCAAACATAAAAGGAAATGTAAGGATGTTACGTGTATGCATGCATGCATGAATAAATTTCCTACTCCGTTGGATTAGGTCTTCTCTTCTTCAGGCAAAATACAGCTTCAATATATCTACATTTATCGACTCGGTGAACTCATTCCCTTCCAAATCTGACAGTCTCACGCCCCATTTCCCATTACTTTTTGGACTATGTAGGGTCCTTCCCAGTTAGGTCTGAACTTTCCTCTCGGGTCTGTCATCGATGGCTTCGACTACTTAAGCACTAGATCATCCTTTCTAATCTTGGTAGGACCCACCTTCTTGTTGAACACTCGAGCAAACCTCTTCTGGTATATCTGCATGCGATGTAAGGACTTCATTCTCTTCTCCTCCAACAGTGCTAACTGTTCAAACCTCTGCGAGGCCTATTCTTGCTCAGGTAATTCTGCTTCTACTAATACCCGTATGGACTGTATCTCAACTTCCACTAGCAGTACCGCTTCCATTCCGTAGACCAAAGAGTAAGGCGTGGCTCTTGTTGTTGTTCTCACAGAAGTTCTATACCCCCACAGGGCATACGGTAGCTTTTCGGCCCAATCTTTGTAGTTTTATGTCATCTTGGCTAACATCTTCTTTATCGTCTAATTGGCTGCCTTGACAGCCCTATTTGCCTGCGGTCTGTAAGGCAACGACTTGTGATGTCCTATCCCGTACCTCTGTACCATTGCCTTCGTTTCTCCTTGAAACTGTACTCCGTTGTCCATTACTATATGTTGCGGAATTTTATATCGGTAAATGATGTTCCGGGCTATGAATTTTACCAATCTAGTTCTCCTCTTGTGGCAAGTGCTAGAACTTACAATCGGGGACGACCTGTGCCGGACTCTTGAGGTGGAATAAGTATGGTTTCAACCAGTCTTCCTTCAGTTTCCACTCTTCTTGCATCTGTCGGATTACCAACATTGAGTCTCCGTAGACTTCTACATTCTTAGGCTTCAAGGCTATAAGTGCCGTCAATCCAAAGGCGCATGCCTCATATTCAGCCATGTTGTTGGTTACTCCGAACATCAATCTCTTGGCCATAGGTAGGGTTTCTCCTTCAGGGGTTACCATCACAATCCGTATTCTGGCTCCTTTATAGTTCACTGCTCTGTCGAAGTACATCTTCAATCCTTGGATCGTTATCGGTTGGATTTCTTCATCTGGGAATTCAAACTTGTACTAATCCCCTTCTATCGGTTGTAATGCCAGGAACTATGCCACAGCTCGCCCTTTGATCACTTTAGAAGTGAGATGCCCAATGTCAAACTCTATCAGTAGTACTAACCATCTGCCTAACTTCCCTACTAGCGAATGCACCGAATGCAGATACTTCAAGGGGTTCTCTTTGCTACCACTTGGATCTTGTACGATTGGAAGTAATGACACAACTTCCTGGACGCCCATACTAGTGCCAAACAAATCTTCTCTACTTCTTGATAGTGGGCTTCGTACGGAAGCATCTTCTTACCGAGGTAGTAGCCTGCATGCTCTACCCTTGTCTCATCGCTTGTACCATCATCACCCCCAGCGCTTCGGGTTCTATGGCAAAGTACAGTACTAAGGGTTTGACAGGTCTCGAAGGTTTCAAGACAGGTGGCTTCACCAAGTATTCCCTTATCTTGTCAAAAGCTTATTGGCATGGCTCATTCCATTTCACTGACTGGTCTTTTCTCAGCAATTTGAAGATAGGCTCACACACTGACGTCAACTTGGTGATAAACCGACTAATATACTCAATCTTCCCAAGGAATGCTCTCACTTCTTTCTCTGTTTTTGGCGCAGGCATCTCAGTAATCGCTTTGATCTTCTAAGGGTCCACTTCTATTCCGCCCATTTTCGACAATGTGTCATAGTAACTTTCCTGATGTTACTCCGAACATGCATTTCTTGGGATTTAACCACAGGTTTTACTTATCGACTCGTTCAAGGAATTTCTCCAGTGTTTCTATAAATCCACTTCTCGTCTCTAATTTCACCATCATGTCATCCATATATACCTTAATCTCCTTATGCATCAAGTCGTGAAATAACGTAGTGGCCATCCGTTGGTAGGTTGCTCCTATAATCTTAAGTCCAAACGGCATCACCTTGTAACAATACATACCTCACTGCATGACAAAGGCAGTCTTATAGTTATCTTCTTCAGCAATAAGAACTTGATTGTACCCTGAGAACCCATCCACGAACGAGTACATGGCAGACAAAGCCGCACTATCAACTAGTACGTCGATATGAGGAAACAGAAAGTCATCATTCGGACAAACTTTATTAAAGTCTCGGTAATCCACACACATTCTGACCTTTCCGTCTTTCTTCGGTACCTGCACAATGTTTACCAACCACTCGGAGTACTTCACCACTTCTAGAAATCCCACATCTTTTCGCTTCTTGACCTCTTCTCTAACCTTTTCGGCCCACTCAGGTCTCATTCTCTGAAGCTTCTGCTTTACCGGCCTCATGTTTGGATAAGTTGGTATCGCATGCTGGGCGATGTTTCTGTCTATTCCAGGCATGTCCTCGTAGGACCAAGCAAATATTTTATCATATTTGACTAATATCTCATTTAATTTCCTCCGCTCATCAAAGGTAACCTCACTTGCAATTAGAATCTCCTTGGGGCTCTCAGGCATACCAAGGTTAAATGCGTTCGTTTTGGTTGAGCTGATATCAAATATACTCATATCATGCAAGTTGAAAGGAAGAGACTTATGCAAGTAAGCAAAATGATTGTCTTTATTACTAGCAAATGTAGGAGTACACTCAAATAAATCATGAAGATAAATGTCTTCGTCATCTGCAGACACTTCATCCTCCGTAACCAGGTTTTTCTCAGTCTCCTTATTCTCCTCGAGGATCAAGCTCTCCAGCTTCATCAGCTCTTCTTCCCACTTATCTTCTTCCTTCACAACTTCCTCCGCCAGTAGTTCTCTCCCTTCAAACCCCCGTACCATAACCCCATTAACCTCTTCTGGTTCGGGCTCTCCTTGATACCCCGTAGCCTTCACAAATCATTCCATCAGCTTCAACCCTTTCTTCTTAGCCTTCAGCTTATCCTCATGAGACTTGTATCCCAAACCCCTCCGGGTGGTCTACCCCTTGAAGTCGGGCAATGCTCCTCCAACACCTGAGCCTATGCCTGGCTCAAACTTTATTTTCTCCATGATCCTAGCCACCTCAGGATCCACCCACTCCTCAAAGATTGTCGACACTTGAAACCTCGTGAAAGGTTGTATTCCAAAGCGGCTACAGCATTGTCCACATCAGCTCTGATGGTGACAATCTCTCATCCATAAGAAAACTTAATGGCCTGATGCAAAGTGGAGGCCCCTAAGCTTGTGAACCATGGCCTTCCCAATAACAAAGAAAAAATGGCTGGGATATCTAGCACTGTGAACTCAACATCATCCTCAATTGGGCCCACTTTGACCATTGTATCAAAAGTAACCTCAACTCCCCGCTTGCTATCATCATAAACCTTGATAGTAATGTTGGAGGGACTCAGATCCGTTGTCTTTATACCCAACCGCGCCAAAATCTTCAATGGGCACACATTGATGGATGACCCATCATCCACCATCACACAAGATGTTTCTTTCCTCTCACTTCAGCTCTGATGAATAGAGGTCTATTATGGTTCCTTCCCTCAGCTGGGAGTTCTTCCTCGGAAAAGGTTATCACCTGCAGTTTCCTTATGTACTGATCCCATAAATATCACAGGGTTGGCATCCTCTGGCACCCTAATCTTGCTCAAGGCCTCAACCATGGCCCGTATATGCTCCTGCGATGCACACAACAACTCCCAAATGCTTAGATGTGCTCTCGTTTTCTTCAGCTGAGGCAACACTAAATCTCATTCGGTATTATCCCTATTTTCTGCTATTTCTCTACCATCTGCCAACACTTTCTTGCCCTTTTCTGCGGTATCACTGTAGAAACGCCCACTACGTGTTATTCCTTTCACCTCCTCCTCATCACTACCTGAGAAGTCCTCCCAGAAATTCTTTTCCCGCTTTGTTTCATCCTCACTGATACTATCCTATATGCTCAGGCAAAAGGCTTGGTGGTCAAAGGTTCGGAGGAAAAAGCTTTCTGGCAAGCCGGAACCAATCATATAGGTAGGCGGTGGTACAGAGTGATAGTTCAGTAGGGGGTTCCGGTGTGTATTAGGCTGTTCTTTTTCAGGGTCGGGTATTTTATGGGAGTTTATGAGGTCCTGGATTTCGTGTCTGAGGCGGGCACAACTGTCGGTGTCATGACCATTTGTTGTGTGAAGTGACAATAACGGTTCATGTTGAGGTGTGGGGGGGGAGAATTTGGAAGTGGTTTAGCCAATAAGAGTTTTAGGAGACCTTGCCTTGCCAACTTCTCAAGCACCTTGGACAAAGGTTTACCCAGGTTGGAGAAACGCCGGTTCTTGATGGCAACAACCTCAGCAAAAATAGGCTTGGCACCTGATAGCCCCCCGACAGTCATCCTGTTCATGCCATAGAACTTCATGTTCTCCGCTTATTCTTCCTCAATGTCAATGATAGTCTCCATCAACTTTCAAAAATACGTAATCATGGAGGTCATCCTCTTCCGCTTACCATAGATAGAGGACTTGGTACCCTTGATAATCATCTTGATTTGGTCCTTCTCTGAGGGCCGAGTCTGTATTTTCAAAAGCTGGCTTCTCCAGTAGTCCATATAATCCTTAAAGCTTTCCTCCGGTTTCTGTTTGGTATTCTTCAAGTTGTGAAGTGACAAGCTGATCTCTAAGTCCGTGACATACTGGTTCAGAAAGGCCTCTGTAGTGCCCTCCAGTCATCTCTGACCTTCCTCTCCAGGCCATGATACTATATCACGGGTGCCCCTTCAAGCGACATCCCAAACATCTTTTGGACCTGACGCTTCGACAGACCTACAGAGCTCATCACAGAAACATATTGCCGGAGATGGACCCTCGGATCCCCATTCCCGTTAAACTTGGCCATGTCAGGCATCTTAAATTGAGCCGGTAGCTGCTTCTCAAAAGTCATTGCCTCGTAGTCCAGCAAATCATCATGCTTACCCTTCATCTTGCGGGTAACTGACTCTACCTGATCTCGAAGTTTCTGTAATTCAGCCTAAGACCCGGCTACCCTTCCCGCAGTATACTCAGCCATATCATCATCGAAGACATGGATATCATCACTTAGTCAGTTCGGAGGGTCCTTATGCCTCTCATTCTCAAAGCTTCCCCCAGCACGGGGCACAACCATATTAGCCATAGCAGTGGTCAAAGTTTACAATTGCTCGGTAACCTCAGTGAGACTATTCTCCAGCTGATCCATACGGGATACCTCGTTCACTGATTCGCTCATGTTTACTATAGTCTCTTGACGAGTCTGCCTTCTTCCCTAACCCAACGGGTATCTATGATGTCTTTTCAAACTACAAGTTATCATATATGTGTGCGATGCATAGAATGTATAGGTCGACCCATTATCATTTTAAAGCGTTCAATCATATTATTGCGAGGTGCAAACTTGTCCCAGTTGAAAAGGCCCAACAGGTTTACACTTTCGCAATAACATGGCTAAACAACTTCAAATGATAAGAGGCCTAAACATAAAGTGGCCCATCGATATTTTAGAAGCTTTTGGCCCAATTGTCATAAAGCACGGACTCGTCCTAGTTTAAATAGCCCAACAAGCCCATACCTCATGAAAAAAGTCCGACTGAATCTAAATGAGGATGGTCCTAAACGCAAGCATAAAGAAATAGTTTCCGTTGGTCCTACGACTACAGTTAATATGTGGGTTTATAGGGTTATAGATGAAGGCTCTCATCGACGAAGGGTTGCCCACAACTATGTCTCCCCACTCAAGGGTCCGAGCGACTAAGTGAGCGCACCTTTTTTATACGCTAAGGTACGTGCCAACGAGTTATGGCGCGTGACTGACTGTTAAATGGATTTCCCGTTGTAAATTTCCCCGAGGGAGGGTGGAGCGAACTCTCTTCAATACCGAAGCCTCTTAGGCTTTTATCACTTGGTGACAGGAATAAACAACGAGTCCTCCAAATTAGTCCATCACAGTAAGCTATGAGTACATGATTATCTAGGTGTCTTCGCAGCTTCTCCTTATAGAAATGTAGTGAATGAAGGAATACACCAAACCATTACCTAGCCTTAATAATGCCTTTGTTTAAACCCCTTTTAACCCACGGTAGACATAGTTAACTAAAGCCTAATCACAATCATTACAAGACATTATTTCGGGGCCGATTCTCTATCCCTAGTGGAGTCACCAGACTGTAGGACCAGAAATCGGCGACGTTGCTCTAGGCTCGCGGCCTAGTCGGGAGTACAGAATAGTCCACGATGAACTAAACGAAGAGAATAATGGAGTCGCCACCCAGTGTGAACTGCGAAAATAATTTAAGGCCGCACCCACCCCTCGCAATGGAAGACCTCAAACCATTGGGTTCGGAATGGTCCCTTACTTATGCCACTTGTAATGAAAGATTTGTGCAATAATTTAACTAAGTCTACTCAACCTACATATGCGAGAGTAACCTACGTCTAAGCTTAAATACATCCCATGTCTAAGTTTGCATACATGAAAGTAAGACCTATATCTAAGTTTGCATGCATAAAAAGTAAGTCATAACGGCAAGCACGCAATCACATGAACGCATTAAATAAATAAACATGACAATATAAATGATAATCTAAACATAGAAGAGACATAATTAAGTTTCTAATACGAAAGAAACAACTAAATCATGCTTGAAAATAATATGCTAAATAACTAAATCATGCATAAACTAATAACATAATAATCGACTAAATTATACGTAAACTAATAACAAACTAAACTACTAAATCATGCATTAATACAAAGTTGGATGAAACGAAATACGTGTCTCTCAAACGGTACGTGGCATTGTATCCCGAGTACAGACCGCACTACCATCTGTAGGACACAGAAATCGGCGACGCTGTTCTAGGCCGCGGCCTAGTCGGGTGTACAGAATAGTCCACAAGGAACTAAACCGGATAATAATGGAGTCACCACCCAGTGTGAACTGGGAAAATGATTTAAGGCCGCACTCACCCCTCGCAAGGGAAGACCTCAAATCGTTGGGTTCGGAATGGTCCCTTACTTATGCCACTTGTAATGAAAGATTTGTGAAATAATTTAACTAAGTCTACGCAACCTACATACACAAGAGTAACCTACGTCTAAGTTTGGATACATCCTTTGTCTAAGCTTTCATCCGGCTTCTGTTTGGTATTCTCCAAGTTGCAAAGCGACAAGCTGAACTCTAATTCCGTGACATACTGGTTCAGAAAGGCCTATGCTAGTGCCCTCTAGTCATCTCTGACCTTCCTCTCTAGGCCATGATACCATATCACGGGTGCCCCTTCAAGTGACATTCCAAACACTTTCTAGACCTGACGCTTCGACAGACCCACAGAGCTCATCACAGAAACATATTGCCGGAGATAGACCCTTGGATCCCCATTCCCGTTAAACTTGGCCATATCAAACATCTTAAACTGAGCCGGTAGCTGCTTCTCAAAAGTCATTTCCTCGTAGTCCAGCAAATCATCATGTTTACCGTTTATCTTGCGGGTAACTGACTCTATCTGATCTCAGAGTTTCTGCAATTCAGCCTGAGAGCCGGCTACCCTTCCCACAGCATACTCAGCCATATCATCATCAAAGACAGTGATATCATCACTTAGTCTTTTCGGAGGGTCCTCACGCCTCTTATTCTCATATCTTCCCCCAGCACGGGGCACAGCCATATTAGCCATAGCAGTGGTCAAAGCTTGCAATTGCTCGATAAACTTAGTGAGACTATTCTCCAGCTGATCCATACGGGCTGCCTCGTTCTCTGATTCGTTCATGTTTACTAGTAGTCTCTTGACGAGTCTGCCTTCTTCCCTAACCCAACGGGTATCTATGATGTCTTTTCAAACTACAAGTTAGCATATATGTGTGCGATGCATAGAATGTATAAGTCGACCCATTATCATTTTAAAGCGTTCAATCATACTATTGCGAGGTGCAAACTTGTACCAGTTGAAAAGGCCCAACAGGTTTACACTTTTGCGATAACATGGCTAAATAACTTCAAATGATAAGAGGCCTAAAAATAAAGTGGCCCCTCAATATTTTAGAAGCTTTTTGCCCAATTGTCATAAAGCACGGACTCGTCCCAGTTTAAATCGCCCAACAAGCCCATACCTCATGACAAAAAGTCCAACTGAATCTAAATGAGGATGGTCCTAAATGCAAGTATAAAGGAATAGTTTCCATTGGTCCTACGACTACAGTTCATATGCGGGTTTATAGGGGTATAGACGAAGGCTCTCGTAGACGAAGGGTTGCCCACAACTTTTTCTCCCCACTCAAGGGTCCGAGCGACCAAGTGAGTGCACCATTTTTATACGCTAAGGTACGTTCCAACAAATTATGGCGCGTGACTGACTATCAAATGGATTTCCCATTGTAGATTCCCCTGATGGAGGGTGGAGCGAACTCTTTTAAATACCAAAGCCACTTAGGCTTTTATCGCTTGGTGATAAGAATAAACAATGAGTCCTCCAAATTAGTCCATCATAGTAAGCTACGAGTACATGATTTTCTAGGTGCCTTCGCAGCTTTTCCTTATAGAAAGGTAGTGAATGATGGAAGACACCAAACCATTACCTAGCCTTAATAATGCATTTGTTTAAACCCCTTTTAACCTACAGTAGACACATTTAACAAAAGCACAAATCACAATTATCACAAGACAATATTTCAGGGCCGATTCTCTATCCCCAGTGGAGTCGCCAGACAGTAGGACATAGAAATTGGTGACGCTGTTCTAGGGTCGCGGCCTAGTCGGGAGTATGAAATATTCCATGGGGAACTAAGCCAGAGAATAATGGAGTCGCCACCAAGTGTGAACTGGGAAAATAATTTAAGGCCGCACTCACCCCTCGCAAGGAAAGATCGCATACCGTTGGGTTTAGAAAGGTCCCTTACTTATGCCACTTGTAATGAAAGATTTGTGCAATAATTTAACTAAGTCTACTCAACCTACATATGCGAGAGTAACCTACGTCTAAGCTTAAATACATCACATGTCTAAGTTTGCATACATGAAAGTAAGACCTATATCTAAGTTTGCATGCATAAAAGTAAGTCATAACAGCAAGCACGCAATCACATGAACGCATTAAATAAATAAACATAACAATATAAATGATAATCTAAACATAGAAGAGACATAATTAAGTTTCTAATACGAAAGAAACAACTAAATCATGCTTGAAAATAATATGCTAAATAACTAAATCATGCATAAACTAATAACATAATAATCGACTAAATTATGCGTAAACTAATAACAAACTAAACTACTAATTCATGCATAAATACAAAGTTGGATGAAACGAAATACGTGTCTCTCAAACGGTACGTGGCATTGTATCCCGAGTACAGACCGCACTACCATATGTAGGACACAGAAATCGGCGATGCTGTTCTAGGCCGCGACCTAGTCGGGTGTACAGAATAGTCCACAAGGAACTATACAGAATAGTCCACAAGGAACTAAACCAGATAATAATGGAGTCACCACCCAGTGTGACCTGGGAAAATGATTTAAGGCCGCACTCACCCCTCGCAAGGGAATACCTCAAATTGTTGGGTTCGGAATGGTCCCTTACTTATGCCACTTGTAATGAAAGATTTATGCAATAATTTAACTAAGTCTACGCAACCTACATATACAAGAGTAACCTACGTCTAAGCTTGGATACATCCTTTGTCTAAGTTCGCATTGTTGAGTTTTATCTAGGCCCCAAGATCAAATCAAGACATGAAATAATGAGTGAATACATCAACGGAGGTAGCGGAATACTCACATCGATCGGTTGAGTCGATTTGGAGACGATTCGAAGCCAAAATGCCCACTGCATTAGGCGCCCACTGCAGCAGTCCATTCCCTTGTAAAACAGAATTTTGAGATGGCAAACGGAGCTCCAAGCCTGGTCCGACGGATCCCGGCTCATGGGTGAACCTCCCTACCATATTCGCAAGACTCGTATGTGTGCTAGCACATGATTTCTCACCATGAAAACCACTCTTTGCCTCCCTAAAGTCCACGCCATTTCCGGTTCAAAACCAGTAACTTGTCTTCTGTTTTGGCGTGAAAAGATGAGAGAATGAGAGAGAATAGATTTTTGTGTAATGTCTATTTGATTTGCATTTAGTATATCTTATATACTTAGTTTGAAATTCAAAAGAATTTCACATGCATTTACCTTTAATTTGCATTCCAAAAGTCAAAAAGGTAAACACTATGCACATCAACTATTCACATGTCACTCAAGTCACATCTACTTTATGTCATGTGTCATGTCTTTTCAATCAATCAATCACATCAATCAATCACATCACTCAAAGTGACATTTGATTTGACGCTTGATGCGACTGATTGATTTGACACTTGATGCGACTTACGACGCCGCACTCGAATTCGAAATACGAATGCGCTCGCAATCACACTCGGCTCGGGTTCGTTAATTCTAAATTAATGATTTTTCCATCGCGTCGTAATTAAATGATTACGCCTAGCGAATTCACTATTCACGTCGCTAACGAATTAATTCTAAATTAATTCGTTCGCCCGAATTAAAATCTAATTTTAATTCCGCGTCGAAATCTAATTTCTTTTAATATATCGAATAAATTAATTTACCGATTAATTCCAAATTAATCGTTATCTCTCTCTAGACGATATTTTATCCTAGATAAAATATCTCCGTAATTAATCCAAGATTAATTTTCTCTCTCTTCTATATAATCCCAGATTATTCAAGAGTGCGAGTTGTGCGTCATCGGTGGATTATCGGGAAGCGACCCATGAGATCTCCGGATACGTTGGTAGTAAATACGGTCGTCGGTGTACCCGAATCACGTACGTACCAAGTACTACGTTCTACCGATTTACGAGACAAGGCCGACTCCTAGCAAAGCACCAAGTCATCCCAATTCTCCGGATATATCCATTTAAGGATATTTAGATCTATATCAAGCGTAGTATACAATCATATTGTGCGTATCGGTCAAGTATCAGATAGTCACGTGCTAGGGCTGGGGCTGGATAAATGTCTTCCCCGTCCGAAACACATATCGGATGTCTGGTAACTAGTCTCTATAATCGGATATTCATGACCTGGTCATAATATCACGATTGGATGCGCATCACTTAAGAGCACTAATACCGTATCCTGCGTGACATCATCTCCACTATGACTGGAGTGATACTTCCGTCTCGATATCACACCCAATACTCTACGACTCTCTGATAAACCCAGAAGTGGTGTACACAGAACTTGGTCAAAGCCCCCTACCACCAAGACCAAAGTTTATCAATTATCGTAAGTATTAGCGATGCAAGTCTCAGGTTAAGACTATACACACCTACCTTGATTTCGGCCTCCCATAGACACATAGTCATAATACCAATGGGATTCCGAGGGGTCTATCCAGAGCGAAGCTGTTTCCCGTACCATCGGTGAAACACGACCTCTTATCGCACTTGCATTAGTCTCCAACACTTATATATATGAGAACTATGTCGTTGTGCCCTCACAACGCACACAAGTGCAATACTAGCCTATTCCGCATTATCGATGTCCAGTCTCGATAATACTACGGCTAGGGATATTTAATGATTAATCCTTCGTGGACTGATACTGTCTCATATCATCTCATCCAGGAACTAATCATAGGGACCTCTCTTCATTTATATATCTATGGTGATCTAATCACAAATGATGAGAGTGCAATTTCCTTATTACATAGTTAATTTGCTACAACAACACAATGATCTGTGCAAATAGTGACGCTATGGGTCATATTATCCAACAATCTCCCACTTGGCACGTAGCGAGTCACTCAAGTGTCCAACACTTGAACTATGTACGGTTCGCTCAAATTGCTGAGGAAAGGTTTTCGTCAGCGGATTTGTATGATTATCGTCTGACGCGATTTACACGATCATCACATCGCCACGATGTATGATCCGAACAAATCAGATGATATAGAAGTATATATCTGGATCGTCGATGAGACCTTTAATTCCTTAGCATGTGCTGACGCCTAGCTCAGCTGCTAACAGAACTATATCTAATCTAATTAGATTTATGTTCGATCTAAATGGCTTCTATTGCCGCCTCAGCTGCAGCAATAATCTGTATTTGTTGTTTATTCGGCAACAGTTATCTTGCTTGGAAGATTTCCAGATCACTGTCCCGTTATTCAAACTTTATAGTACCGTAGTATTTAATTGTTTGGAAACTTGCAGCAGTGATCCCAGTCACTTCAAGTTCTCCTTCTCCAAAGTTTAAGACAACATCTTTAGTTCTCTCAGATACTAATAGATGTTCTTAATCTTTACTCCAATGACTATCACTTGGATTAACCTGATCGTGACTCCATATGCTCGAAGCGTATGAGACACCCTATCAAGTACATTTTAAATGTACAATTTCCCAGAGAGTGTTAACAACTCCAAATCTATTCCAGCAGATCTTTATTCCTTGAGTAAAGGTTGTTACTCTCCAGAATTCTACGGAGAATTTCTAGTGAAAGAATATCTATGAAAGCCAAGCTTTCAACAATAGCTATATGGGAATTTCACTGTCAGTGCGCTCTCCCACTAACCTCCTTATATACACAAGAATTATTTCGTTTTGAGTCAAAATCATAAACCATTATGATTATTTCAAAACGATAGTTCCAAGAACCTTATGCTTGTTTCAATCCAAACATGGATCGAATAACCCGCAAACCTTGTTTGTCGGTTATACAAAATCGTCAGAATGTTATAAACATTCTCCAAAAGGTTTCCTTTTCAGGAAAGCGATTTTGATCTATAACTGAGACATTTCATAAATGAAATATACAGTTATCTTCAAGCATCTTCAAAATGGATTTACCATGGCAACAGGTAAAAGGTTGAACTGTTATTAACACAATGTTGATAACGATACCTTTCCGTCAAAAGCCCAGCTTTGTACGTTGGTATGTTGCCTTCCATGTATGTCTTCCTTGAAGACGTTTAATATACCAATAGGCACAATGCCTTGTGGTACAACAACTAGTATCCAAAATAGTTGTTATACATGGAATCCATTTCGGATTCATGGCACTTTGCCATAACCGGGAGTCGATACTTCGTATCACTTCCTCTAAATGCAGTCGGATGGTACACCTCCATAAGATTGACATCTTTATGGGGTGAGATCAGAAACCCATACCCTAGGTTGTTTTCTGACTCTATCTGATCTACTAGTTTCTTGTGTATTTGAAGATTAATGGTATAGATTCATCATAGATGAACTATTTGTGTTCCATTAAGGACTTCGTGCCTTGAACAGTGTTACTCCGATTTTCATCGAGTATCACTATCCTCCCACTGACCACTGCATATCGGTATTCCTCTCAGGAAAAACCGCATGGTGAGCAACAATTACATTGTTCTCATGTGAGATTTATAAGTACTATACTTAAGGTTTCCCTTAGGATAACCTATATTGGCACTTATCCAATTTGGGTCTTTTAGTTTGGTATCATCCAAACGTCATGCCTGGCATACCCAAATTATCAGGAATGAGAAACCTCATTTCTTCCCTGCTCATATCATATATGACATCTGTCAAACAGATTTATATGGAACCTTATTCTAAATAAGTTTTGCACTGTTAATACATATCCTATTGAAGGAAACAGTAGCTCAGAGCGACTCGTGATAAACCTTATCATGTCCAACAAAATTTGGTTTTTGGTTCGGACACACCGTCTAACTGACGTGTCTCGGAAGGAGTCCTCATATGAAAGAATACTGTACTCTTTCATTTACATATGAAACTTACTACTTAAGTAATTTCCATTACGGTCTTACCGTGGCGGAATAATACTATAGCCGATCTGTTTATTTATTTCGTGTCGAAACTTCAAAAGTTTCCGATCTGTGTTCTTCAAAAGAAACACATAACCACAACGTAATGCCACATTCGTTAAGGTCACGAAATATTCATGTTCACATCTAGCCTAGCTAGATATGGGCCCACTAACTTCACCATGAATAGGGCTAACAGATCAGTGGCCCTTTTACTATTACCAAGTAAATAGTATTTTAGGTATTTAACCTAATAAACTAGATTCGTAGACCTTATTTGAATAGTCAAATCAGTCCTAGTACCCACTCTTCAAAAGTGTGGATATACGAGTCTTGTTTAATTGTGTCCCAGACAACAATGCCACAAATAAGTCTCTATTGATCAAATCAATTTGAGCTATTTATTTGTCATTTTTATATGTTTGAGACTTTATTATATTCAAAATATAAATTCTGTTATTCACATCTAATGTGTTTATCTCAGTATCATCTTTATATAATAAAACACTTAGTGTTCTATAATATAAAGGTTTTATCCGCAACGGATTAAACGCTGATATAGAGATAATGTCTCTAGTCAAACTAGTTACATCATAACATTTCCTAATTTAAGTACATACCCTAAGGGTAGTTCCTAAACTTAGGTATCTGCGGTCGAAACAGCGACTTTCGTCCCGTTTCCGATTCGCAGAATAATCTCGACTTGAAGTCAGTATCCAGCTCATAGCTGATTCTGAACATCAATACATATATTTTATGTACCACACTAAGTATTTAAAATCCAATTTCAATACTAGTAGTGAACATAACTTTGACAAATATTTTTAAAGTTAGAGCCTCGCCTCTTCTTTAATTCCTTCGTGTCTTCCATATCCAAATGGTAGTCACTTTGGGATATGTCAATTATCTTTTCAATATTTCACAAACCTTTGGCCAAGCCTTGGGTTTCGGAATATTGAAACGATATGCACCTTGTGCAACATGCCCAATTGCAAACTTTGACTTTTCTCCACTAGAATAGTCAATTAATTCTCCAAGAATTATTAATTGCAACTTTAATGCTTTTAAATCTAACGATAGATTTATTATCAGTATATTAATTAAGCACTAAAGTCATCATCACATAAATCTTCCAAAGATTTTATGCTCAACTTTTTGCTTAATTATGGGCTTAGTCATAATAAGTTATTTTATCAATAAATTAACCTATTATTAATTCCCAATTGAAAATTAAATCATTTAAAACATTTAATCCAAGGATTATATATTTTAAATATTCAACTTTTTCAATTCTTTCTTGATTTCAATAGTCCAACTATTTAATCAATTTAATAAGGTACTATTTATTATAATGATTACAATAACCCAATTATTTAATCAACTATAATTTTAATATTGATTACTATAATTCAATTATAAAATCAACTATCATTTTAATTCAATTATATTGATTACTATAATCTAATTATAAAATCAACTATATATTGAATGAGTTTGTATATAGTCCAACTATATAAATTTTTAAACAACGTAAAATATTGACGAATGATATTTGTTTGAGCGCGTATGGCGAGTAATTTAACGAATGTTGCAAATTCAATACTTGCCTCCCACTATTTTTCGTCGAGCCTCTAACCCTCTGTGGAGTACTCGGGAAACCGTGTTTCCTAGTGGGCTAGGATCCTGTTAAATAACATACAACCTTGACTTTGGCTAACAAGCTGTATGCTACTTAACCAGGTAGATCTCACAGATCAATTGGATCTAATCCAATTCCCAGATCCGGTTAGGTGGACATCCAAGTCCTAAACATATTACTTATGCCAATGTATCTAATACATTTTCTAACCTTATCCTCCGAATCATCTAGGCCTTGGCTTTGGCACAACAAACCTAATGACTCCAGTTAAGCGGGACCCATTGACAAGGAAAGTTTCGTAATCAATGTCGTTGGACAAGAAGTGATCTTGACTTTGGCCAACAAATCACAACTTGGACAAGACACCGATGTGGAACAAAACCCTCATGATTCAAATACATCCATATTGACAAGGTCTTGACTTTGGCCAACAAACCAATGCCAATTGGATCTTGAACAAGAATCATTCAATGGAAGGATAATCGCTTAATATAGAACGAGGGTTTTTCGCGTGCAAATTGGCTACCAATTTAATTATCTTTGTTAGGTCTCATCATCATACACCCTTAAACATGCATTCTAAATACATAATAAAGCGAGTATGAAAATAAATAATAATGATATGCGGATGGATACTTTACACATTGATCCTAGATCAAATCTCTCCCTTTCTCACTCAAGCTAGCACTTGTACTACTTCTACCCTTTACACTACACTTCTAAAGAAACCTCATATACATAGAGGGGAATAGGTGAGAAGAGAATACAAAGAGAACAAAGGTGATAAGGCTGGACACGCAGGTCCAATTTAATAAATCGAATTTATTACAACAATTTCTAAAATTGCCCACCCATCTAATATCCATCCGATATACATTATTCATTCAACACAACCAAGTATTCACACATATAAGCATGCTATCAATCAATCTAATCAAATTAATTAATCTGATAATTAAGTGATCATCCAATGTTCAAACAACGATTTGATTTTGTTCGAGTCAAACTCGTTTTTGTGAATAAGTACTTAAAGTACGAATTCATGAATTAAATTAAACTACATCATTAAATCTAATTTAACATGTATTTAATACTAATTCACTATTCAATTCCAAATTAAATATTACACTTTTATTTAATAAACCTTTTACGATTTAAATTCCAAATCTAGTCGTAACGCGTCTCAAAGACCGATTAACGTCCAACGTCAATTCAATTAAAGTCCAATGGGCTTTTGATTGATTTCTAAAGGCGTGGACTTTTGGTCAACTCGGGTCAAACCGATAACCAAAGTCCAATCCGGGATTTACCCCATAAGCCCATAAATCAATCTTGGCCCATTAGGCCTAATTGAACTTTAAAGGTTCATTAAGTCGCATTTGGGCTTTATGGTTAAGGTTTTGGGCCCAATTGGATCTAATCCACTTGGCCTAAACCAAACTTGATAAATCAAGCCCAATAGGCCCAAATACAACATTAAGTCCAATTTCCAAAATTAGGCCCAAATAATTAAATTCAAAAAATCCAATTTTCCCAATTTAATTACCAAAGTGCATTACATGATTAATAACCTAAATCAACATTTCTAAAACACCAAATTAGTCCAATTAATCATGCTTATTTCATTATCATATGTCCAACACACAAAATGAAAAATCAAACCCATTAACATGCTTCTTTAGTCTCGGCCAAGGGAGGATTTTGTGTCCGATTCGGTTTCAATCCAATCGAACCCACAATCGACATTAAATCAACATCCTAAATGATTTCATACACATCCAATGTCACAAAATCAAAAAATCCAAGACATTAGGGCATTAGTCACATTCGCCCAACCTAAGATTTTTGGGGTTTTTGTCCAATTCGAAATCCAATCCAATTCGATTCAAATTAACATCAACCTAAATGATTCTAACTCATCAAACGAATCAAAATCACAAAATTCCAAGAATCCAAAATTCATACACATTCGGCCAACACTAAAAAATTGGGGATTTTTGATCCAATCATTATTTCACGAAATTGATCCAATCAAACTTCAATTAATCATCATTTAAACATGCTCAATCAAACAATTTAACCAAATCATGCTCAAAATCAATTTACCCAAATTTTAGCCCTACAAATTTCATGCTTGCAACATTAGCTCTTGATGCCATTGTTGAGTTTTATCTAGGTCCCAAGATCAAATCAAGACATGAAATAATGAGTGAATACATCAACGGAGGTAGCGGAATACTCACATCGATCGGTTGAGTCGATTTGGAGACGATTCGAAGCCAAAATGCCCACTGCATTAGGCGCCCACTGCAGCAGTCCATTCCCTTGCAAAACAGAATTTTGAGATGGCAAACGGAGCTCCAAGCCTCGTCCGACGGATCCCGGCTCATGGGTGAACCTCCCTACCACCTTCGCAAGACTCGTATGTGTGCTAGCACATGATTTCTCACCATGAAAACCACTATTTGCCTCCCTAAAGTCCACGCCATTTCTGGTTCAAAACCAGTAACTTGTCTTCTGTTTTGGCGTGAGAAGATGAGAGAATGGGAGAGAAGAGATTTTTGTGTAATGTCTATTTGATTTGCATTTAGTATATCTTATATACTTAGTTTGAAATTCAAAAGAATTTCACATGCATTTACCTTTAATTTGCATTCCAAAAGTCAAAAAGGTAAACACTATGCACATCAACTATTCACATGTCACTCAAGTCACATCTACTTTATGTCATGTGTCATGTATTTTCAATCAATCAATCACATCAATCAATCACATCACTCAAAGTGACATTTGATTTGACGCTTGATGCGACTGATTGATTTGACGCTTGATGCGACTTGCGACGCCGTACTCGAATTCGAAATACGAATGCGCTCGCAATCACACTCGGGCTCGGGTTCGCTAATTCTAAATTAACGATTTTTCCGTCGCGTCGTAATTAAATGATTACGCCTAGCGAATTCACTATTCACGTCGCTAACGAATTAATTCTAAATTAATTCGTTCGTCCGAATTAAAATCTAATTTTAATTCCGCGTCGAAATCTAATTTCTTTTAATATATCGAATATATTAATTTACCGATTAATTCCAAATTAATCGTTATCTCTCTCTAGACGATATTTTATCATAGCTAAAATATCTTCGTAATTAATCCAAGATTAATTTTCTCTCTCTTCTATATAATCCCAGATTATTCAAGAGTGCTAGTTGTGCATCATCGGTGGATTATCGGGAAGCGACCCATGAGATCTCTGGATACGTTGGCAGTAAATACGGTCGTCGGTGTACCCGAATCACGTACGTACCAAGTACTACGTTCTACCGATTTACGAGACAAGGTCGACTCCTAGCAAAGCACCAAGTCATCCCAATTCTCCGGACATATCCATTTAAGGATATTTAGATCTATATCAAGCGTAGTATACAATCGTATTGTGCGTATCGGTCCAGTATCGGATAGTCACATGCTAGGGCTGGGGCTGGATAAGTGTCTTCCCCGTCCGAAACACATATCGGATGTCTGGTAACTAGTCTCTTTAATCGGATATTCATGACCTGGTCATAATATCACGATTGGATGCGCATCACTTAAGAGCACTAATACCGTATCCTGCGTGACATCATCTCCACTATGACTGGAGTGATACTTCCATCTCGACATCACACCCAATACTCTACGACTCTCTGATAAACCCAGAAGTGGTGTACACAGAACTTGGTCAAAGCCCCCTACCACCAAGACCAAAGTTATCGATTATCGTAAGTATTAGCGATGCAAGTCTCAGGTTAAGACTATACACACCTACCTTGATTTCGGCCTCCCATAGACACATAGTCATAACACCAATGGGATTCCGAGGGGTCTATCCAGAGCGAAGCTGTTTCCCGTACCATCGGTGAAACACGACCTCCTATCGCACTTGCATAAGTCTCCAACACTTATATATATGAGAACTATGTCGTTGTGCCCTCACAACGCACACAAGTACAATACTAGCCTATTCCGCATTATCGATATCCAGTCTCGATAATACTACGGCTAGGGATATTTAATGATTAATCCTTCGTGGACTGATACTGTCTCATATCATCTCAATCCAGGAACTAATCATAGGGACCTCTCTTCATTTATATATCTATGGTGATCTAATCACAAATGATGAGAGTGCAATTTCCTTATTACATAGTTAATTTGCTACAACAACACAATGATCTGTGCAAATAGTGACGCTATGGGTCATATTATCCAACACGTATACATGAAAGTAAGACCTATATCTAAGTTTGCATGCATAAAAGTAAGTCATAACGGCAAGCACGCAATCACATGAATGCATTAAATCAATAAACATGACAATATAAATAATAATTTAAACATAGAAGAGATATAATTAAGTTTCTAATGCGAAAGAAACAACTAAATCATGCTTGAAAATAATATGCTAAACAACTAAATCATGCATAAACTAATAACATACTAAACGACTAAATCAACATAAACTAATAACATACTAAACGACTAAATCATGGATAAATACAAAGTTGGATGAAACAAAATACGTGTATCTCAAACGGTACGTGGCATTATATCCTGAGTATAGACCGCACTATCGTCTATAAGACACAGAAATCGGTGACGCTGTTCTCGGCTCGCGGCCTAGTCGGGAGTACGGAATAGTCCACGGGGAACTAAATCGGAGAATAATGGAATCACCACCCAGTGTGAACTGGGAAAATGATTTAAGGCCGCACTCACCCCTCACAAGGGAAGACCTCAATCCGTTGGTTCGGAATGGTCCCTTACTTATGCCACTTGTAATGAAAGATTTGTGCAATAATTTAACCAAGTCTACGCAACCTACATTTACGAGAGTAACCTACGTCTAAGTTTGGATACATCCTATGTCTAAGTTCGCATACATGAAAGTAAGACCTATATCTAAGTTTGCATGTATAAAAGTAAGTCATAACGGCAAGAACGCAATCACATGAATGCATTAAATCAATAAAAATAATAATCTAAATGATAATCTAAACATAGAAGAGACATAATTAAGTTCGTAATGCGAAATAACAACTAAATCATACTTGAAAATAATATGCTAAATGACTAAATCATTCATAAACTAATAACATATTAAACGACTAAATCATGTATAAACTAATAACATACTAAACGACTAAATCATGCATAAACACAAATTTGGATGAAACGAAATACGTGTCTCTCAAGTGGTATGTGGTATTGTATCTCGAGTACAGACCGCACTACCGTCCATTCGGATTCGGCTACGGAATTTACGTCTGAGTTTCCATCCAATATACTGAAAGAGATAACACATATTTCATTCATCCCATGTCCACAACATTCATGAATCCACGATATACATGCGAAGAAATAAAATAAATAACTGAAAGAAAGTGCGGGAATAAAAAAAAGGGTGCCCTCAGGTCTAACCTTTTAAGTTGTCTCGTGGAAGTGCATTATGCAGTCTTCAGAAGGGTTTATGCTCCGCGGCTTTTTCGATTTACTGGTTCATTGTTTTCCTTGCCTGCCTTGCTGTTTTGGGCTGCTGTTTGCTCACTATTTTTACGGTATCTGGGTAATTTTTTTGGACAGTTTTGCGGTTTAAAGGTGCGTTTTCCTGGACAATTTTCAGTGGTGTTTTGCTGCAGTTTATGGGTGCAGTTCAGGGGTGTTTTGTCATAGTTTATGGGTGTAACTCAAGGGTGTTTTGCTGGCAGTTTGGGCATGAGTTGCTGGCATTTTGGGCGTGAGTTGAAGGGTGTTTTGCGATAGTTTCTGGGATGAGTTGCTGGCACTTTGGGCGTGAGTTGCTGGCAAATTAGGCGTGAGTTGAAGGCTGTTTTTGAGGGGTATTGTGCGTGAGATTGGGGACTATTTTTAAGGGGTTAATGCGTGAGGTTGAGGGCAGTTCGTGGGGGGGTATTTGTGTTGTTTGTTCACGGCAATTGCAGAGAGTTTCTTTGTGTGGGGAGTGAAAAGCTATCGTGTGAAGGGCTGTTTAAGCTTCTTTTTATAGGTAAGGGTTGGGGTTTACCTTGTGCAAGAAGGGAATGAATTTTTGTACAATTAAGGGGGGAATATTTTAATTAGTGTGCTATAAGGAAAAATCTATCTAATTAGGGATGTGATTTGGTTTGATTTGATCTCTTTTAATTAGGAATTTGATTTAATTTGATTTGATTGATTTCTTTAATTTGGGAAGGTGATTTGTCTTGATTTCAGCATGTGTTTAATGTGTGATTTTGTTATTTTGTAAGGAGGTGGGCGTGGGGTTAGAAGCTCTGTGCTTGTATTTGGTTTGTTTTGGCAGGCTCGGTGTGTGGTTTGGTGATGTATGGGCTTGTTGTGTGACTTACAGGGGTTTTGAGCTAAGGATAAATTTAAAATAGAGGTCAACGAGCAAACCCGAAGCTAAGCAAATGAATTAAATCCAACAAGGTGTCAATTTCTGACTCTTTCCTTTCGACGTTCGTTTCCCGCTGCTTCCGCAACTTAAAGAGGAGTACCTCTGTATGAGACTCATCATCGGGACTTACATGCAAAAATACAGTGCCTACATTGGCCTATGATCATTTCAAAGCATTCAATCATGTTATCGCGAGGTGCAAACTTTTCTCAGTTGAAAAAGGCCCAACAGGTTTACACTTTTGCGATAATGTGGCTAACCAACTTCAAATGATATGGGGCCCAAACACAAGTATAAAATGGTCAGGCTCTCCAACTTCATCATCTCTTCTTCCCACTTGTCTTCTTCCTTCATAACTTCCTCCGCCAGTAGTTTCACTCCCATCACATCCTGGAAGATCTCAAACCCCGGTACCATAACCCCATTAAACTCTATTGGTTCAGGCTCTCCTTGATACCTCGTAGCCTTCACAAAGCATTTCATCAGCTTCAACCCTTTCTTCTTAGCCTTCAGCTTATCCTCATCAGACTTGTTTCCCAAACCCCTCCGGGTGGTCTACCCCTTGAAGTCGGGCAATGCTCCTCCAACACCTGAGCCTATGCCTGGCTCGAACTTTATTTTATCCATGATCCTAGCCACCTCAGGATCCACCCACTCCTCAAAGATTTTCGACACTTGAAACCTCGTGAAAGGTTGTATTTCCAAAGCGGCTACAGCATTGTCCACCTTAGCTCTAATGATGACAATCTCTCCTCCATAAGAAAACTTAATGGCCTGATCCAAAGTGGAGGGCACGCCCCCAAGCTTGTGAAACCATGGCCTCCCAATAACAAAGCAAAAGTGGTTGGGATATCTAGCACTGTGAACTCAACCTCATCCTCAATTAGGCCCACTTTGACCATTGCAATAAAAGTACCCTCAACTCCCCGCTTGCTATCATCATAAGCCTTGATAGTCATGTTGGAGGGACTCAGATCCGTCGTCTTTATACCCAACCCCGCCAAAATCTTCAATGGGCGCACATTGATGGATGACCCATCATCCACCATCACACAAGATGTCTTCTTTCCTCTCACTTCAGCTCTGATGAATAGAGGTCTATTATGGTTCCTTCCCTCAGCTGGGAGTTCTTCCTCGGAAAATGATATCATCTGCGCAGCTTCCTTATGTACTGATCCCACAAATATCACGGGGTTGGCATCCTCCGGCACCCTTATCTTGCTCAAGGCCTCAACCATGGCCCGCCTATGCTCTTGCGCGATGCATATAGCAACTCTCAAATGCTTGGATGTGCTCCCGTCTTCTTCAGCTGACACAACACTAAATCTCATTCGGTATTATCCCCGTTTTCTGCTATTTCTCTGCCATCTGCCAACACTTCCTTGCCCTTTCTGCAGTATCACTGTAGAAACGCCCACTGCGTGTTATTCCTTTCACCTCCTCCTTATCACTACCTGAGAAGTCCTCCTAAAAAATATTTTCCCGCTCTGTTTCATCCTCACTGATACTATCCTATATCCTCAAGCAAAAGGCTTGGTGGTCAAAGGTTCGGAGGACAAAGCTTTCTGGCAAGTCAGAGCTAATCATATAGGTAGGCGGTGGTACGAAGTGATAGTTCAGTATGAGGTTCCGGTGTGTATTAGGCTGTACTTTTTCAGGGTCGGGTATTTTATGGGAGTCTATGAGGTCCTGGATTTCTTGTCTGAGGCGGGCATAGCTGTCGGTTTCATGGCCGTTTTGTTGGTGGAAGTGACAATAACGGTTCATATTGAGGTGTGGTGGGGGAGAATTTGGAAGTGGTTTAGCCTCTAAGGGTTTTTGGAGTCCTTACCTTGCCAACTTCTCAAGGACCTTAGACAAAGGTCTACCCAGGTTGGAGAAACGCCAGTTCTTGATGGCAGCAACCTCAGCAGAAACAAGCTAGGCAATTGATAGTCCCACGACAGTCCTCCTGTTCATGCCATAGAACTTCTTGTTCTCCGCTTCTTCTTCCTCAATGTCCATGACAGTCTCCCTCAACTGTCAAAAATCCGTAATCATGAAGGTCATCCTCCTCAGATTGCCATAGATAGAGGACTTGGTACCCTTGATAATCATCTTGATTTGGTCCTTCTCTGAGGGCTGAGTCTGTATTTTCAGAAGCTGGCTTCTCCAGTGGTCCACATAATCCTTAAAGCTTTCATCCAGCTTCTGTTTGGTATTCTCCAAGTTGTGAAGAGACAAGCTGAACTCTAATTCCGTGAGATACTGGTTCAGAAAGGCCTATGCTAGTGCCCTCTAGTCATCTCTGACCTTCCTCTCTAGGCCATGATACCATATCACGGGTGCCCCTTCAAGTGACATTCCAAACACTTTCTAGACCTGACGCTTCGACAGACCCACAGAGCTCATCACAGAAACATATTGCCGGAGATAGACCCTCGGATCCCTATTCCCGTTAAACTTGGTCATGTCAAACATCTTAACTGAGCCGGTAGCTGCTTCTCAAAAGTCATTTCCTCGTAGTCCAGCAAATCATCATGTTTACCGTTTATCTTGAGGGTAACTGACTCTATCTGATCTCAGAGTTTCTGCAATTCAGCCTGAGAGCCGGCTACCCTTCCCACAGCATACTCAGCCATATCATCATCAAAGACAGTGATATCATCACTTAGTCTTTTCGGAGGGTCCTCACGCCTCTCATTCTCATATCTTCCCCCAGCACGGGGCACAGCCATATTAGCCATAGCAGTGGTCAAAGCTTGCAATTGCTCGATAAACTTAGTGATACTATTCTCCAGCTGATCCATACGGGCTGCCTCGTTCTCTGATTCGTTCATGTTTACTAGTAGTCTATTGACGAGTCTACCTTCTTCCCTAACCCAACGGGTATCTATGATGTCTTTTCAAACTACAAGTTAGCATATATGTGTGCGATGCATAGAATGTATAAGTCGACCCATTATCATTTTAAAGCGTTCAATCATACTATTGCGAGGTGCAAACTTGTACCAGTTGAAAAGGCCCAACAGGTTTACACTTTTGCGATAACATGGCTAAATAACTTCAAATGATAAGAGGCCTAAAAATAAAGTGGCCCTCGATATTTTAGAAGCTTTTTGCCCAATTGTCATAAAGCACGGACTCGTCTCAGTTTAAATGGCCCAACAAGCCCATACCTCATGACAAAAAGTCCAACTGAATCTAAATGAGGATGGTCCTAAATGCAAGTATAAAGGAATAGTTTCCATTGGTCCTACGACTATAGTTCATATGCGGGTTTATAGGGGTATAGACGAAGTCTCTCGTCGATGAAGGGTGCCCACAACTTTGTCTCCCCACTCAAGGGTCCGAGCGACCAAGTGAGTGCACCATTTTTATACGCTAAGGTACGTGCCAACAAATTATGGCGCGTGACTGACTATCAAATGGATTTCCCGTTGTAGATTCCCCTGATGGAGGGTGGAGCGAACTCTTTTAAATACCAAAGCCACTTAGGCTTTTATCGCTTGGTGATAAGAATAAACAATGAGTCCTCCAAATAGTCCATCATATTAAGCTACGAGTACATGATTTTCTAGGTGCCTTCGCAGCTTTTCCTTATAGAAAGGTAGTGAATGATGGAAGACACCAAACCATTACCTAGCCTTAATAATGCATTTGTTTAAACCCCTTTTAACCTACAGTAGACACAGTTAACAAAAGCACAAATCACAATTATTACAAGACAATATTTCAGGGCCGATTCTCTATCCCCAGTGGAGTCGCCAGACAGTAGGACATAGAAATTGGTGACGCTGTTCTAGGCTCGCGGCCTAGTCGGGAGTACGAAATAGTCCATGGGGAACTAAACCAGGGAATAATGGAGTCGCCACCAAGTGTGAACTGGGAAAATAATTTAAGGCCGCACTCACCCCTCGCAAGGAAAGATCGCATACTGTTGGGTTCAGAATGGTCCCTTACTTATGCTACTTGTAATGAAAGATTTGTGCAATAATTTAACTAAGTCTACGCAACCTACATTTGCGAGAGTAACCTACGTTTAAGCTTGCATACATCATATTTCTAAGTTCGCATACATGAAAGTAAGACCTATATCTAAGTTTGCATGCATAAAAGTAAGTCATAACGGCAAGCACGCAATCACATGAACACATTAAATTAATAAACATGACAATATAAATGATAATCTAAACATAGAAGAGACATAATTAAGTTCCTAATGCGAAAGAAACAACTAAATCATGCTTGAAAATAATATGCTAAACAACTAAATCATGCATAAACTAATAACATACTAAACGACTAAATCATGCATAAACTAATAACAGACTAAACGACTAAATCATGAATAAATACAAAGTTGGATGAAGCGAAATACGAGTCTCTCAAATGATACGTGGCATTGTATCACGAGTACAGACCGCAGTACCGTCTGTAAGACATAAAAATTGGTGACGCTGTTCTAGGCTCGCGACCTAGTCGGGAGTATAGAATAGTCCACAGGGAACTAAACTGGAGAATAATGGAGTCACCACCCAGTGTCAATTGGGAAAATGATTCAAGGCCGCAATCACCCCTCGCAAGGGAAGACCTCAAATTGTTGGGTTCGAAAAGGTCCCTTACTTATGCCACTTGTAATGAAAGATTTGTGCAATAATTTAACCAAGTCTACGTAACCTATATATGCGAGAGTAACATATATCTAAGCTTGCATACATCCTATGTCTAAGTTCACATACATGAAAGTAAGACCTATATCTAAGTTTGCATGCATAAAAGTAAGTCATAACGGCAAGCACGCAATCACATGAACGTATTAAATCAATAAACATAATAATCTAAATAATAATCTAAACATAGAAGTGACATAATTAAGTTCCTAATGTGAAATAAACAACTAAATCATGCTTGAAAATAATATGCTAAATGACTAAATCATGCATAAACTAATAACATACTAAACGACTAAATCATGCATAAACTAATAACATACTAAACGACTAAATCAAGCATTAACACAAAGTTAGATGAAACGAAATACGTGTGTCTCTCAAGCGGTACGTGGCATTGTATCCCGAGTACAGACCGCACTACCGTCCATTCAGATTCAGCTACGGAATTTACGTCTGAGTTTCCATCCGATATACTGAAAGAGATAACACATATTTCATTCATCCCATGGCCACAACATTCATAAATCCACGATATACACGTGAAGAAATAAAATTAATAACTGAAAGAAAGTGCGGGAATAAATAAAAAGGGTGCCCTCAAATCTAACCTTTTAAGTTGAATCGTGAAGTGCATTACACGGTCGTCGGAAGAGTTGATGCTCTGCGATTTTTTCGATTTACTAGTTCGTTGTTTTCTTGCCTGCCCCGCTATTTAGGGCTGCTATTTGCTCACTATTTTACGGTATTCGGGCAATTTTTCTGGACAGTTTTGCGGTTTAAAGGTGCGATTTTCTTGGACAGTTTTCAATGGTGTTTTACCGCAGTTTCTGGGTGTAGTTCAGGGGTGTTTTGCGACAAGTTTTGGGTACAGTTCAAGGGTGTTTTGCTAGCAGTTTGGGCGTGAGTTGCTGGTAGTTTGGGCGTGAGTTGAAGGGTGTTTTACGGTAGTTTCTGGGGTGAGTTACTAGCAGTTTGGGCGTGAGTTGTTGGCAGTCTGGGCGTGAGTTGAAGGCTATTTTTTAGGGGTTAATGCGTGAGGTTGAGAGCTGTTCGTGGGGGCGTATTTATTTTGCTTGTTCACAGCAATTGTTGAGAGTTTCTTTGTGTGGGGAGTAAAAAGCTAGTGTGTGAAGGACATTTTAAGCTTCTTTTTATAGGCAAGGGTTGGGGTTTACCTTGTGCAAGAAGGGAAGGAATATTTGTGCAATTAAGGGGGGATATTTTAATTATTGTGCTATAAGGAAAAATCTATCTAATTAGGGATGTGATTTGGTTTGACTTGATTTGATCTCTTTTAATTAGGATTATTATTTAATTTGATTTGATTTGATTTCTTTAATTTGGGAAGGTGATTTGTCTTGATTTTAGCATGTGTTTTATGTGTGATTTTTTTATTTTAGAAGGAGGTGGGCGTGGGGTTAGAAGCTCTAGGCGTGTATTTGGTTTGTTTTGGTAGGCTCGGTGTGTGGTTTGGTGATGTATGGGCTTGGTGTGTGACTTACAGGGGTTTTGGGATAAGGATAAGTTTAAAACAGAGGTCTAACGAGGAAAACCGAAGCTAAACAAATGAATTAAATCCAACAAGGTGTCAATTTCTGACTCTTTCCTTTCGACGTTCGTTTCCCGCTGCTTCCGCAACTTAAAGAGGAGTGCCTCTGTATGAGACTCATCATCGGGACTTACATGTAAAAATGCAGTGCCTATATTGGCGTATGATCATTTCAAAGTATTCAATCATGTTATCGCGAGGTGCAAACTTGTCCCAGTTGAAAAAGGCCCAACAAGTTTACACTTTTACGATAGTGTGGCTAACCAACTTCAAATGATATGGGGCCCAAACACAAAGTGACCCATCATCATTTTGAAAGCTTTTGGCCCAATCATCATAAGACATAAACTCGTCCCAGTTTAAATGGCCCAATAAGTTCATATCTTATGACGAGAAGTCCAACTGGATCCAAATGATGATGGTCCCAAACACAAGCATAAAAGAGTGTCTTCTATAGGTTATACAACTATGGTTCACATAAGGGCTTATAAGAGTATAGATAAAGGCTCCTACTAGGGAAGGGTTGCCCACAACTAGGTCTCCCCACTTAAGGGTTCGAGCGAACCAAGTGAGTGCATCTTTTTTATACCTTTAGGTATGTGCCAATGAGTGATGATGCCATATAACGATCCACCACTTCTAGCGAAAGCGACTTCACGATACATGACGCCATCAAGGAAAAAACGGTATGCAAAATATATGAGACAATATTAACTAAAGAAAAAACCACAAACATTATAAGACATTGTTTCGGGGCCGATTCTCTATTTTTAGTGGAGTCGCCAGATTGTAGGAATATGTACAGAGGTGCGATGACGCTGTACAGGCTCGCGGCCCATCGAGATTATGGAGAAGCCCACAGGGCACTAAATCGGAGAATAAATGAGTCGACACCCAGCTTGAACTGGGAAATGATTTAAGGCCGCACTCATCCCTCGCAAGGGACGACCTCAAACCGTTGGGTTCGGAATGGTCCCTTACTTATGCCAATTGTAATAAACAGATTTATGCAATAATATAATCAAGTCTTATGCAGCACATGCAAGATAATTTAAACAACACACAAGTTTACACACCCATAGACGTAAATAGAAAATGAAAGTGAATGTATAACTCTACAAACATAATAAATAAAGAAGCGCGAGAGTGTAAATAAATAATAACAATAAAAGCATTAATAAAAAGAGAGACAATTAAGTACGTAATGTAAAAATAAATAAACAAAGAGGCAAACATGCATAAAATATAATGAAAGAGTCTGTCTAGTGTGCGCGAGTTCATATAGCGTTCGAGAACTCGTTCAAACGGAGTGAGGCAAAATGCATGCGTTCGTGTAGCGTTCAGAAACGTGTTCGAACGGGATCATAAAAATGAAATCTACAATGACATAAACACATGTAGGGATTTTTCTCAAGCGGTACGTGGAGTTTTATCCCAAGTAAAAACTACACTACCGTCCATTCGGATTCGGCTATGTAATTTATGTCTGGGTTTCCATCTGATATACCACAAGAGGCAACACTCAAGCATTAACACAATGCAATCATGGAAATAAACGTGAAGTAATGCAACAGAAAAAATAAAGACAACTAATGGAATGAATACGAAGGGATAACTAAGAATAACAAATAAAAAATGAATAACATAATTAAAAAAAAAAAGATGCGACCAAGAGACTTGGCCGGCATCTATTTGGGATCTCGTATACACGGTTGGGTGTATTTCACATCCAACAAGCAAACCTCATCAAGCGGAGAAATATCCTGGTAAAGGCTGCCCTCAGGCATTTCCTTCAAATGGGGGGACCTTTAATCCGATGTAATTAGCCCATGCGCATTAAATAATGATGCATAAATGAAATATCGTATATAAAGTAAATAATAGAATAATAAAAGAGATGCGACCAAGAGACTTGGCCGACATCTATATAGGACCTCATATGCCCAATTGGATGTATTTCACATCCAATCAAGCATATCTCATCCGGCGCGGTAAAATATTTTGGTAAAGGCTGCCCTTAGGCATTTCCCTCAAATAGGGGACCTTTAATTCGACGTAATTAGCCCATGCACACTAAATAACAATGCATGAATAAAATATCATACATAAAGTAAATAACGAAATAATAAAATAACAATAACAGTAAATTAAATATGGAATAATAAAATAACAATAAAGGTGAATAACTAAATGAAAAGATAAATAACACTAAATAAATACGGAATAATAAATGTGTGACCAGAGAATTTGGTCATTTTCAATGTAAGGCTTCGCATACTCGGTTGGATATATTTCACTTCCAACCGGCCATGCCGTGCCGAAACAACAAAATAAAATATATTAAAGGGTGCCCTCGGGTTTTATCTTTTAAGTCGCTTCTCGGGAGTGCGTTGGGACGTCGCCGGAAGGGTTAATGCTTCACTGTTTTTCTAATTCGCTGATTCACAGTTTTCGCGGTTTCTACTCATTATTTCACTATTTTAAGACTCGGTTTGGGTTGTTCTAAGTGACTATTTTGGGGGCAGTTTTGTTTACTGTTTTATTGATTATGGGGACTGTTTTAGGGTATTTGGGGATGCTGTTTTAAGGGATTTGGAGCTGTTATTTTACTAACTATTTTCCTTTTTCTGTGTCTTGTGTATGGTATTCGATTAATGGCTGGTTGTGTTATTTATTTTTAGTCGGTTTGGTGAGGGTCGATTAAGGGTTGCTGTTTACGTGAGTGTTCGGTCTGTGAGGGTGTTTAAGAAGTGTGCGTGGCTGAAGATGGTTGGTGTATGAGTGGGAGAGAGGGCCGAGTGCAGGTAAGTGTGTGGTGTATTTTTTTTTTTGTTGATGGCTTGTGAGATGCTCAGGACGTGTGTCCTTTGTTGGGGCCTTGTGTGCGTAAAGTGTGTTAACGTGGCTTGCTTGAGAGAAGAATCGTGAAGGGTGAATTCGGTAAAAGTAGAGTGTGTGCGTCTTATGTGTGTGTTTTCATAGTGTATTTGTTTATTGGTTTAATGAAAGAGAGGCGTGAGCTGTAGGTTCTTGTTTGTTTCTTCGTGTGTGAGTTTGTTTGATGTGTTACGTGTAGGGTTGCATGGTCTCTGTGTGTGAGTCTGGTGTTATGGTTGAAAGAGAGTTCGGGTAGTGATGGTGGTTCCGAGAGAAGAGAGTTGTGAGTGAGGGAAGGTTAGGGTTTCTTGTTTGGGGAAGATAAGGGAGTGAAGATGAGGGATGAGGGCCGAGAGATAAGTGAAGAGAGAGAGGTGAGAGGTGACTAAGAGAATGTGTAAAAGAGAGTCTGGGGTTTGGTTTTGTGTTATTTTTATAGTGGTGCATGCTAGGGTTTCTCATGTTTGTGCATGGTTTTTTCAAAAGGGAATAAATCAAGCAATAAAATAGGTGTGTTTAATTAATATTTTGCATTTTTGATGAGGATTGGATTCAAAATATTTTTAATTTGGAAGGGGATTTGGAGGGATTTTGGCATGTGTTAAATGTGATTTGAATATTTTAGATTGGGCTTGGGTTTGTGGGTCTTGTGATGTGGGCGTGTGGCTTGGGTATATGGGCTTAGGCGTGTGGCCCTCTTGTGGGTTACGGGGGTTTTGGGCCGATGCTAATATTTTTAAAAAAAGATCGATTGAGCGAACATGAGGCTAAATAATTCAATTAAATTTGATGATGTATTAAAATTTTCTTGAATTTTCCCTTCCGACGTCCGTTTCCCGCGACTTCCACAACTTATCGGGTAGTGCCTCCATATGGGACTCAAAATTGGGCTTTATGTAAAAATATAGTGTCTACAGAAGTATTATTTGTGCAATCGGGGACTGTCTATAGCTAGTCAAGAGTCCTCTATAAATTGGAAAGAGTATGAATTTATTTGGAAAATAATCACAATTTATATAATATAATATAAATAAAAATCACTTATATTTTCATACCACTAGCTTCACCCTTTATCCTAGTATGATATAAATTAGCAGAACAATATATAAAATAAAAACACTCATTATTTTATTAATAAAAAAATAAATTGCAAAATAAAAAATACACACAAGAGTTCATCCCATAAAATCTCAAGAGAATGAGAATTTTCTTGATGAAAATGAGAGGTGAGCACCTCTTTTTATAGTAATTGGTGAGCACCTCTTTCTTTGCAAATTGCAAGACTTTTCAATTTTCATAAGTCTTGCAATTTGCAAGATTGGAAAGAATGATGTCGATCCACCGAAATGTGGATTGGCGATTTCTAATTTTTTTTTTATTATTATTAATTTTTTTTTGTTTTTTTATACTTTTGTCTTTTTTCGTTTTGTCTTTAATTCTTTTATCTTTTTTGTTTTGTTTTTTGTTTTTAATAATAACACGTTATAATAATGATGATGATGATGATGATGATGATGATGATGATGATAATACATGTTTGACTTAACACATTATTAGCTCCTTTTGTTACCAATCTAAACACGGTGAATATTTTTCAAGTCCGATTTGAATATAGCTGTCATGCGTTTTTTGGATTTTTGGGTCCAGGAGTTCATATTTCATATTCATTTTCCTTGTTAAGATTACAAAGAAGTATTTTACTTACACAATAAATGAAATTCAAAATAAAAATATATAAAATAAAAATTTAATTGTTATTTCACAAATGTGCTAAATTAAGTGGATTAATGAAATTATAAGTGTAAAACGATTCATTTTTCTTTTAATAAATATATATTTTTTATTGTTCATCACTACGTCATGAGATTCAGGGGATCCTACTGTGGACTCATCCCAGTGAGATAAGCCCAGGAATCTAACCTCTTCCCTGGAGATAGGAAAAGGTCGAGTCAGTATTTTGAACTCGTAAGCCTAAGCCCGTGATAGCAAAAGGATAGGAAATTATCATTAAGCAGTAAAAGAATAAAATGAGGCAACCACCCTTACCTCGACCAGAAAATCATATCCCTGACCATATTAGTGGTCACAGCAGCAGCGGTCCATTGTTTTATTGATGGCTTCCGTAAAAGGAGATCCACAATCTCACTCCTACAAAGTATCCAAATTACGAAGCATAGAAAAGAGGCATAAGTGGATCAAACTGGCGGTGTCAGCAAACAAGGTAAACCGAGTATGTAAAGAAAAAATGACCTCACCAGCTGGTTAATCTTGATATCTCAAGTAGGCGCCCTACATTGCCAATGGCTGCGTAACACTTCATAGGCCACCCTAGGGCGACCCCCAACAGTCGCTGAATATAACCAGACCACACTGCAAGTGTGTTTAGGCTGCAGGAAAACTCAAGGAAATGAACCTAGCAAGGGATGCCAGTCAAGTAGGCAAAATCCTCAAGAGTAATGGTCAACTTGCCAAAGAGAATGTGGAACGTGTAGGTACTGTCCATCCACCGCTCAATCAAAGCACGTAATCCTCTCTTATCATGTTTTATTACCGAGCGGGGATGAGGAGGATGAACGGCTCAAACTTATCATAGCGATTCAGGCTTTCGAAGCTATTAAAATGTCAATATGCCCTCTCTGGACACTTATAGGGCTACTGCCGACCTTTAAGTGAGACGCATCAAGTTGTCAAAGAAGAAACCGAAACTAGAAAACATGTAGGGATAGTAAAATAGAAGTTACATAGACTTGTCAGACATAAAAGCCATGGCGGATCGAACATGCTATCATATCTGATCGGATATTTTATGATTTGGGCTAGACATTACAGAATGTTTTGCCGGATATAAATAGAAGTTCAGAACATAAATATGGGAACTAAAAAAGTGTCGGAGGCCGGCGGGTCTATTATGACCAATCTAAGCATCAGAGGCTCCCGTGTCTATCAACTATTAGAGCTATGAATGAAGCCTTGGGAGATCGAAGCATCTCATCACCGATCGAAGTATCGAAGTCTTGTGGGTCTATCAATTATTAGAGCTGGGGATGAAGCCTAGTGAGATCAAAGTAGCATATAATTAAAGTGTCAAAGGACTCAAGGGTCCGAACATCAACCATAAAATTTCATATAGGGATCGAAACATCTTGAATTGAGGCATCAACAGGCCTAAAGGCTCGTATATTAAGGTAAGTTCAGTGATGCCTGGCAGACCAGGTAAATAAAAATGCATGCATGACTTTGATAGACTTGTCATTGTCACAAACTGCACAAGCCTACCAAAGTAGGGGTGACTATAGACACTGAATTTTTACATCTAGCCTTATGATGAGTCTTTTATAGTAATGCCTCTAAAAGTTCGGGAGGTTGCAAGCTTTAATGTTAGGAAACCCCCAAAATACCCCTGGCTAGATGTCGTTACTGTCTGTCCAGACATATGTTAGTCATCTCCTATTAGATATGACTCAATGTGTGGCCAGATATGTCTCGATTTTTAGAGATGGAGACACCTTAGACCACTGTCTTAAGATAACCAAAAATAGCCCTAAAAAAACCTTCAACTATTGCATTCTTCAAGATCTTCAAATGTGAGCCACAACTATATACTCCAGCACAAGATCAAACTACTCCTTTAACTCGTAGAAGTATTCTGAAATCCAGGTACCATTTAAGCTACAAGCTAAGGGCATTTAATATTTAAGTTTTGCATCTTCAAATCATCACTACAAGAAAAAAGGCTTTTACTGATACTAAATTAGTGTCAGTAAAGGGTTTTGCTGACACTATATAAATGTGTCAGTGTTGCCGCAGCCAGAAATCACTGACACTAGTTTCTAGTGTCAGTGATTCTTAGTGTCAGTAAACGTTAATACTGTAGTATCAGAAAATTATTGACACTATGGTATCAGTAATCTCTCACACTATTTTAGTGTCAGTAAATTATTGACACTATAACATCAGTATTTAGTGATACTATAGTGTCAGTAAATTTTGTTACTGCAGTATCAATATATCGCATATATTTGATTTTTAGTGTCAGTAATTATTGTTACTATAGTATCAATATCCGACAATATCTTTTAAAATTTAAAAATCGTATTATTTCACAATTATATTTCTTATTTTTTGTAATTAAATTAATCATAATATATATATATATATATATATATATATATATATATATTATATATATATATATATAATATATATATATATATATATATATATATATATATATATCAACTCAATGAAATAAAAAACTAATAAATTACATTTATATAAAATTCGCAATATAATAGATTAATCGTATTAATCAATTCAACAGTATCACATGATGAATACAAAAACTCCATAGACAATCTTTAAATTAACATATATATATTTCAAAAACTACTCTTAAAGTCCCACCAAAATGTCATGCCCCCACCAAAATTCATGATACTTGTTGAGAAGCCTGCAACAATCCCCCAACAATATGATATCTGGCACAAAATCTGAAATTATAAACCAAATGTTAAGAATTAGATGGACTTCCAAAAAAAATCGATATCTTCATAAATAAAAACATTAAATACATCCAAATAAAAATACAAAATATAAATACAAAATATAACCCTAATCTAATTTTTGTCACATAAAGCACTTATTGACAATAACCATACCAACAACCTAAGAGCATGCATATAAAAAACCAAATGGCATCCATAATAACAAGTTGTATCTTTCATACCGCTACATAATCACCAAAACAAACAAATCAATAACATACAATAAAAAGCATGGAAACAAAGAGAAACATCTAGGGCACAGGCTAGTATTGCCCAAAATCCTACATTTGAATTCATCAATTTACACACTTTTACAAGCAATCATGTCGGCTTCATTCCTCAGAATATACTCTAACGCATTGTCCAAAAACCTAAGAATATGATATGAGAATATTGCACGTTCAATAATTCATTTTCCAATCAATACCTAGTCTATCTCTTCTTCTGGAGTGTTATTCCCATTTTGCTCTTCCTGCAAAGGCAGATCTGCTGCAGCATGGGCTACTTCTGCTTGTACAAATTGGCATGCAAAAGTAGAGTCAGCCAGACTAGAATCAGATGGAGACATGGAAAATAGTGATTATATAATATCAAGCTTGCCTTCGAAGAAATTAATAAAAACAAAGACACGTCCATAACTATTTAAAATAAAACAGAACCTACAAGCCCTTTCATGGATCCGAAAAAGAAATTTTGAAGAGCATGAAATCTTCTCTACAAACCACTAATAAATGACTTAATATCCATGTCATGCGATGGTTAGAGAAATACTACGTCAGGCCAAGACTAGCAAGGAACGGTCAGAACTAACCTTCAAGTTGTTACTCCAGTTGAATATAAAACAATTCAAGTTGTTACTCCAGTTGAATATAAAAAGAAATAATCTTGGTTCCAAAACTGTGAAACCAAAAGGGATAGTGTAGTTTAAATGTAGAGGACCTTGCAATATACTCACCACATGATGCTATAATTGGAAGTGTGGGATGCCTCGCTATGGATCTGATACTTCCAGAACACTTCCCAATAAAACATCCTAGCAATTTTCCTGCAAGGATGACTTCAGTTTAGAACAATTACAGGTACAAAGCATTTTATATCATCGAAAGAAACTTGTTAATCAATGCTAGGTAATACAAGTATTTGAAATACAGAACCAATATTATGAAGTATATAAGCTGCACCAATTACGTCATTCCAAAACTTAAAATTCTCACTGGATATCAACATTAAGACAAATTCTCACTTTTTCACAGCCGACACATCGTCTTTAGTCCCAACATTAATAGTTTGTCCCTTGGGCAGGGTGGCTAGGTCATCTCTCCACATTCTCAAATGTAACATGCCGAGTGACATCATAGACAAGCAAGGCACCTACAGCTCCCCGGTAGTACGCACTTGTGATTGCACGGTAACTGAATCAAAAATACATAAAATGATACCATAAGTACGATCTACCCTATTATTCTTTAAATGTAAAAATAAATCCAATAAACTTAATATAATTGCAAATATACTTAAACATGAAAAGACCAAACCCCAAACAAGGTCAAATTTGCACATGAAACTGAAACATGATTTTTATCATCTCCCTTTACATGGCAAAACTCACTTTAAGGGCAATTTTGATTTGCTGATTATAAATTAGATCTGAAACAAGATTTTATTTATTTTATATATAACTAAATTCAGACAGTCAATAAATCAAACATGTGGCGTGCAAGCCATTAACAAATCTCAAATTTATAATTAAAAACACGACCTTCCATTTATATGGCAAAACTCCCTGAAGGAACACTAATCATTTTCAAGCTCACAAAAAGCTAGATGCAAAACTTGATAAAGCTGCTTGATTATTCAGTGGAGGCCTGGAAAATGACTCAACAGAATTTTCACGAGAATAAGGTGAGTAATTAGGCAGTAAACAACATGATCCATGCATCAGTGTGCTTAGAAAAAAGCCCATGATGTCTTAGATAGATGCATTTAGTTCAAATGCCTAACATCCCTCATTGAAACCAGAACAGATTAGTCTATGCTACAAGCACTATATTTATATATGTACTTAAGTTAGAAAAAGGTTATAAAGATATTAGGAAAGAATTTGAAGTTGAAAATAACCAATCATTTTGTTTATTTCAACAGTGACATTTACTTATCAATTTGCAGACCTTGATACTCAAACAGATTTTTTAAGATAGGAATGGTAGTTAACGTAGATCTCATTCGTGTAGAGACAGAAATGAGTTCATTCAATCAAATATATGACAAACGTCCATACACTGAAAAGTAGTGTGTGTTATATGTTCCTATTGTATTCGAATGTGTATAACATGAATTCATTCATTAATAGCGAATAATTATTACCTCATTGACGCCAAATTTAGGGCAGAAGAATCGGCTATAAAAATCAAATCCAGACTCTGGTGGAGCAAGCCCTGAAACAATTATACCTCTTCCAGGACATTTTTGTATCTCACCAAACAGTGGCTGCAAGTCTGCAACTGATTTTGCTGATGGGAGCACCACCAATTCGTCACAGAACAAAATCAGTGACGAATTGGTTCTCTAGGAAATCAACAATGTGCAAAAAATGTCAGCAAATATGAACTTGTAAATACAGTTCTCCCTGCAAGGCACCTATTGATAATTTAACATTTTGAATATTCATGAAATAGAATGTTTAATATCAATACATTATCAGTGCAATTCCTTGAGGCAATTAAATTGGCAGAGAAAAAAAAGCAATCCACTCTGACATTCCAGCCTACAAACACCATGTCTTATTCTCTATAGAACTCATTTCCAAAATTTAAGCATAAACTGTATGAATATCTTTAAGTACTAAAGCATTAAAACAACCAGCCAGAGGTAGTAATAGTTATATGTTTTGCTACAAAACAAACCTCTTCAGTCAGCCATTGTAGAGTGTCCCAATCAATCTCTTCATGAATAAAGGCTTCTTCATATCTAGATAATCCAAGACTGTGCAGAAATTCAACGAAAGGTGAAACATCAACAACTTTATGAGGGGACGGACCCAAACCAACACCAATTTGTTGTTCTAATCGAGTTCCCCTTTCATCCTTATAAAAAAAACCTAGAGCAAATATTGTATAATCAGTACTCACTTCAAAATAACAAATTTATTATAAAAGACTAAAAGAAAAAAAAAACGTAAGCTTGTGTGCTTGATGAAATTTTGAAGCTTACATCTTGAGCTTGAGTCTCGCATTTGTCGAGACAATTATTTGTATGAACCTGTCTCAGTTCCTCATTCAGATCCGAAATGTCAATTCCGCACAGCGGACACTGAACAGGCTCATATACTTTGTTACAATTAACATCATTTTCCTCGCATAACTTGAGTAACACATCAAGCTCCGTATCTTCTTCTTCCTCCTCCTCCTCAGATTCCTCATTCAAGACACAATCCGCTGCTTTCAATCTCAACAACCTAGACTCCACAGAATTACGTAAATACCCTTCGTTTACCTTCAAACTTTGCCTTTTCTCCTCAAGCTCAGGCGAGAGGTTGCTATCGTCACAAACAACTTGACGAGTACAGTCAATGGTCGACGAAATTGATTCCAAGCTCCAAGTTTCATCTGTGTTAAAACAAAACCCCTCGATAATGTTCTCCTTTCCGGGATTGAGAACAGGCTTGGGTTTCTTTGATGGACGGCTAGGATTGTTCGAGGGTTTAAGGGGAACTTTTTGTTTTTTTGAGGCGGAAGTTGTAAATTTAGGAGTTTGGCTGAGCGGAACTTGGAAATCATCATCGTCGTCGTCATAGGAGGTGGAGATCGGTTGAGATACGGTGCGTTTTGTGGCCATTGTTTCGGATTTGAATCTGTGAGGAATTCGGAGTGTTTTTATTTTCGTTTTATTTTTTCCCAGAATTCTAATGGGGCGAGCAACTGGAGGGAAAATAGGGGCAAATTTTCCTGAATTTTTCAAATTCGACGGGCCGTTTGTGCAAGGCCTCTCTCTCACTTGCTCTGTCGTAGAAGGAGATACGATTTGAGAAGAGAAATGAAAAGAAACCCAAGTGAAAGAAACTGAAATTATTAGGGTTTTCACTTTGTTTTAATTTTGTGTTTAAAATTTATTTAGTACTTTAAAGAATCTTTTTATTTAAGGAACAAAAGTCACGATTTGGCCTAGTGGTAAAGCCTTACACTAGAAAAAAATTTATATTAATGGTTACAATTTCGAGTCCCAGCAGACTTAAGGAAATAATTTTTTTTTAATTTTTTTTACTGATACTAAGGTATCATTAATTACTGACACTAAATTTACTCATACTCTAGTGTCAGTAATATATGCGAAAAACGTCACTTCCGCGAGGTGTTGGTTCGACTCCAGACGACTACACGTTTTTTTTTTTTATTTCTTACTGATACTATGGTAATAGTAATTACTGACACTAAAATCGCTGATACCATAGTGTCAGTAATTATTGATATTTAAGTGAAAAACACGGAAATAAGCGCATTTACACGTCGTTTCTGACACTTTTAGCCTAGTGTCACTAACCTTAGTGTCAGTAAAGGCCTTTTTTTCTTGTAGTGCATTGTTCTGAGTGACACCATATATCCATTCGGACATATGTATTTTCGATTGAACATTTATTCGTCATAGAGTAAGTCCGATCATTTAACTTGCTACATCAAACAATCAATTTTCTTGGTATATATAATGGAAAACTGTATATAAATTCCGTAGCCTATTCTGAATAGACGATAATATGGTTTGCACTCGAGATTCAATTTCATATACCGCATGGAAATAGATGTGCAAGACTTCAAGCCTATGTTTTGTTTCTTTTACGCTTAAAAATCTATTATTTATCATTATCTACTATTATCATGCTAATCGTTTTCTTTGGTGATGTGGTGATTGATGTGCGAGGATACGATCTTGTGTCTCTATGCTTTCAAGATTACACAACAAGTCTGACATGTCATTCGGTACATCTAGCCAGACATGAAGACTTACATCAAGCCAGATTTGACTCCCTCTGATGAATTTAATTTTTCTTTACTCACTGTAATTAATGAATCTATGATGTTTTTTGTATTCAATATGAACTATTACGTGTGATTTATGCATTATAAGACATTATGATCCTCTTTTGAACTTTGGGCTTATACTAGCATCTGTAAATGACTATTTTGGACCCAAAAGAGTTTAAGGTCGGACCTTGCGATAGGTGTAATATATAAGGTTTTGGGGTTAGCGTGGAAGCATCCATGTGACTGGAATTTAAAATTTTCTTCCAAAACCACTATAAGGATCGTTGTTATGATGTTATTGATGTAAACAATATACTATTTAAATTAATCTATATTAATTTAACATGCATGTAATAAATATTTCATTTATCAACATAAATAAAATTTACTAATAATAAAACATACCTGTATGTACTTATTATCTTTCCAAGCCTTTTGAATATCCTCCTTGATTTTCCCTTTGTAGTAGTGCACCAAACGTTGCACCTCTAGTTGACACATTAGTGCTCCTCAACGAACAAATCGCTCCCACTCTTGAGAACAAAAGAAACCCTTTTCTTTTCTAGGATGTTGGAGTCTTTAGGAACGAATCGGAACTATTCCGAAGAGAGATCAAACAGTGAAAACACAGACTGTTTTTTGACGCAAACTTAATGTGCAAACTTGATGTGCTTATATATATAGCTCAACGTTACGCACACACAGGTTATATATATATATATTTCGCAAGCCTCAGTTTGCATATATATATATATATATATTTCTTACTTTTTCTCTGACCCACAATTGCTTGCTATATATGTGTATATATACGCACTCACGCTAAAAGCTTTTTGATGCTGACATAAACAACAAACAAAATAATGAAAATGATTCACTGCCTTTTGTTTGCCTTCAACAAGAAGTCCTTCAATAAGAAGTTATGTCTATCAACGTGTAGAACAAGTTTGGCCTTCAAAGTCAATATATATATATATATATATATATATATATATATATATATATATATATTGACATAAGAATTGTTTTAGTTGTATCCTAATACAATAAGGTAAATCCAATATCTCTCCAAATCAAATTTGGTTTCTTAAAGATTCTTTCCAAAATAAAATTAGGATACTTAATCAAATTAGGAATCCTAATTAAATAAATACTTCCTTATTTAATCTTAAATAGGACTCTAATTAATTTGGGTGCTAGCTCACTAAATTAAAGTCCAATAGATTAAATATTATTTTGGCATATTAATTAATTAACTATTAATTAATTAATTTAACTTATTTAATTTTAATTAACAATTAATTAAAATTACATTTAATTAATATAAATATCAAATATTTAATTAAACAATTAAATCTTATTTTATATTTCGAATTTATTAATCAAAATAATATTTCCGAAATATCCTGAATATCCTAATCCAATTAGGAAATGCCAAAATAATCATTTATTAACTTTTAATAAACATCCTCGAATTTGTAACATAGACGAGAACTATATTGTGCGACCGTCCTAGGTTCATTATCGAGTAGCAGTGGAATTATATTAACTCTTTAATATTTCATCTCTATGATATTCCACAGACCATGGGTAATCGCCTAGGAGCAAGCCATGACCCCTAGTCGATGAATGAAGTGGGAAAACATATGAACCTATTAGAATACACTTTGAACATGTCATCTCATTCCTTCCGATATTTATGTTTCTAATCGAGTCTGGATAATGGTAAGGTCAAATTCTTATACTCGACATATCTTTAAACTTTATCTTGTGGATCTGATATCTCTAAGATATCGACTGCTTTGGCCAAAGACTTATATCCACAACTTTAAGTTTCCTTGAAACATCTATAACTTTAATTATCAAAGTTATCGGATCCCATCTTGAAGCATATGTGACTTCGTACGTCAATCGCTCAAGGCCATCTAGCATTTATTGAAATGACATGGATAGTCGAATGAGGATATACTAGTGAACCAAGAGCACTATCGCACAAGTCATAATATGATCTCAGGTCAGAGGATATGACGACACTAATGTATTATTACGAAGATCAATGACCTTAGATAAAATTACCATGTGATCTTACGCTTCTATGGTCGTGTTCGATATTTCATTCTACTTATGAAACATCTATTGTCTGTGTCCTTATGATATGAGACTCATCATCCATTCTATTAACATCATATGTCAATCTAGGCGACACACAACAATATTGGTCAAGTGATATATTACTGTCCTGTACAATAATCACATTTTACCAAAACTTAATTTGAGACATATATAAATATCGTTGACTCTCATAATCGCAAAACATCTTTTGGATTAACGATATTCATTTGACATAATGTCTCAGGACATACATATAAAATATGGATGTAATAATGTGTAGTTAACAAATGCCTTTTATTAATAAATAATAAACTATATTACAAACAATATGTCTTAAACCATTACATCCATAACTGATTTTAGGGCATACTTTCTAACAAACTCCACTTGCACTAAAGCCAGTTGTTATGATACCCAATGCCCATCTTCTCAAGATGGAGCTCCATTTGTTCTTAGCTCATTGGCTTTGTGAGTGCATCAGCCACATTATCAGCTGAAGGTGTTTTTTGAATGGCTATCTGCCCATCTCCAACATATTCTCTTAGTATGTGATACTTTCTTTGAATGTGTGTGGATTTCTGGTGCGACCTTGGTTCCTTGGCCTGTGCTATAGCACCATTGTTGTCGCAGTTCAAAGGGAACGCTCCTTCAATGGTTGGAACCACACCTAGTTCTGTAACAAACTTCTTTATCCAAACTGCTTCTTTCGCTGCTTCGGAAGCTGCTATGTATTCTGCCTCAGTAGTGGAGTCTGTAATAGTGGATTGGTCGGTGCTTTTCCAACTGACTGCTCATCCATTACATAAGAACATGAATCCAGAGGTTGACTTGTAATCATCAGTGTCTGTCTGAAAATCCGAGTCCGTAAACCCTTCCATTTTCAGTTCTGGTGATCCGTAAGTCAGTATCATATCCTTAGTTCTTCTTAAGTACTTGAGGATTGCCTTGACTGCTATCCAATGATTTTCTCCTGGATCGGACTGGAATCTGCTTGTTATACTAACAGCAAATGCAATATCCGGTCTTGTACATAGTATGGCATACATGAGACTACCTATGGTAGAAGCATATGGTACTTGACTCATGCGTGCTCTTTCTTGAGGTGTCTTGGGACTCATCGATTTAGATAGATGAATTCCATTCCTACAAGGCAACAGACCTCTCTTAGAGTCCAACATATTGAATCTCTTGAGCACTTTTTCTATGTACAGACTTTGGGATAAACCAATCATTCTTCTTGATCTATCTCTATAGATTCTTATGCCAAGAATGTAGGTTGCTTCTCCCAAGTCTTTCATTGAGAATGTTTTGGATAACCATACTTTAACTGAAGTCATCATAGCGACATCATTTCCCAATAGTAATATGTCATCCACATATAATATTAAGAACGTTATGGCGCTCCCACTGACCTTTTTGTAAACACAAGGCTCATCTACATTTTTGATGAAACCAAACATTTTGATTGCATCATCAAATCAGAGATTCCAACTCATAGATGCTTGCTTAAGACCATATATAGATCTTTGCAACTTACATACTTTATGACTATCACATTTAGATGTAAAACCTTCTGGCTGTTTCATATAAATTTCTTCCTCAAGAAATCCATTTAGAAAAGTTATTTTTACATCCATTTGCCAAATCTCATAGTCATAGTAAACTGCGATAGCTAAGAGAATTCTAATGGATTTTAGCATAGCTACTGGCGAAAAGGTCTCCTCATAATCAATTCCTTATTTCTGAGTATATCCTTTTGCCACTAGTCTAGCTTTATAAGTCTCAACTTTTCCATCCATTCCAATCTTTCTCTTGAAGACCCATTTACACCCAATAGGACCAATTCCTTCAGGAGGATCAACAAGTGTCCATACTTGATTAGAATACATGGATTCCATTTCAGAATTTATAGCTTCAAGCCATCTATAAGAGTCAATGTCTAACATTGCTTCTTCGTAGTTTCTTGGGTCATCAACATGAACTGCTTCACCAATCATAAAAGATTCAAAATCTTGTTGATTGACTAGGGTATATCTCAATGGCATGCGAGATTCCCTAATTGATCTACGAAGTGGTTGTGTTTCTTGAGGTGCTTTTTGTTCTACTTGTTCTGGTTCCATCTGAGGTGAGTCAATTCATTTTCCAGAATCCTCTTCTTTAGAGACTTCCTCATCTAGGTCTACTTCTTTCCCAGTACTTCCCTCTTGAACCAAACGGTCCTCAAGGAATGTAGCATTCCTACTAACCACTATCTTGTGATCAGAGGGAATGTAGAAGTAGTATCCCATCGAATCCTTGGGATATCCTATGAATTGAGCTTTTTTCAGATCTTGAGTCCAGTTTTTTTGTAAAGACTTTCCTTACATAATCTGGACTACCCCAAATCTTCAAATATCCTAAATTAGGACGTTTCCCATACCATATCTCATATGGAGTTTTGGGAACGGATTTGGTTGGAACTCTATTTAGAACATGCAAGGCTGTTTGGAGAGCATATCCCCAAAAGGACGTTGGTATATCAACAAAACTCATCATGGAACGTACCATATCCAATACGGTACGATTTCTCCTTTCAGAGACACCGTTATGTTGAGGTGTGTAAGGAGGTGTTACCTGTGACACTATTCCATGTTCTTTGAGATAATCTTGAAATTCGGTACTTAAGTATTCTCCTCCACGATCAGATCGTAGATTTTTAATACTTTTTCCTAATTGGTTTTCTACTTCGTTCTTATACTCTTTGAACTTTTCAAAAGTTTCTGACTTATGTTTCATTAGGTACAAATACCCAAATCTTGAACAATCGTCAGTGAAAGTAACGAAGTATTGAAAACCACCTTTGGCCACTATACTAAGTGGACCGCATACATCAGTATGTATGAGTTCCAAGGTTTCTTTGGCTCTTTCGTTTTGTCCTACAAAAGGTGATTTGGTCATTTTTCCTTTGAGACATGATTCACAAGTTGGATAAGGTTCTAAACCTAATGAAGGAATTAAACCTTCCTTCTCCAATTGTGAAATTCTTTTCTCTCCAATATGATCTAATCTTAAGTGCCAAAGTGTTAGACATTATGACCCATAGCGTCACTGTTTTGTAAATGATATTGTATTATTGTACAAAATTAACTGTGTGATAATGAAATTGCCTTTTGCCATTTTGTAATTTATTTACTTTGATATATAAATGGCGAAAGTCCATATGATTAGTTCCTTGTTGAGATGATATGAGACAGTATCAATATATAAAAGGATTAATCATTAAATATCCCTAGTCGGAGTATTATCGAGATAGGACATCGATAATGCGGAATAGACTAGTATTGCACTTGTGCACGTTGTGAGGGCACAACAGCATAGTTCTCATATATTTAAGTATTGGATACTTATGCGAGTGCGATAGGAGGTTGTGTTTTACCGATGGTACGGAAAATAGCTTCGCTCTGGATAGACCCCGCGGAATCCCATTGGTAGTATGTCTGCGTGTCTATGGGAGGCCGCATCAGGGTAGGTGTATATGGTCTTAACCTGAGACTTGCATCGCTAGTACTTACGACTATCGGTAAACTTTGGTTTTGGTGGTTGGGGGCTTTAATCAGTTCTGTGTCCACCACTACTGGGTTTATCAGGAATCTTAGTGTACTGGGTGTGATGTCAAGATGGAAGTGTCACTTCAGACATATGGAGTTGATGATCTCGCAGGACACAGAACTAGTACTCTATAAAAGGTTGCAACCGTCGGGGCAATATGACTAGGTCAGGATTGTCCGATTTAAAAGAGACTAGTTGCTTGATGTCCGATATATGTTTCGTACGGGGCAGACACATTTCCAGCCCCAGGCCTAACATGTGATCAAACGACACTGGATCGATGTACGCAATACTACGGTATACTACGCTTGATATAGATCTAATATTCCTATAAGAATATTTCTGGAGAATTGGGTAGGCATCGCGCTTTGCTAGAAGCCAACCTTGTCTCGTAAGTCGATAAAAACGTAGTACTAGGTACGTACGTGTTCGGATTATCCGACGACCGTATTTACTGCCAACATATCCGGAGATCTCTCGGGTCGCTTCCTGAAGATTCACCTATGATATTTGATTCGAACTTTATTAATCTTGGATTAATTGCGGAGAAACTTTATCTTGGATAAAATGCCTTATTTAGAGAGAGAACGATTAATTAGAATTAATCGGTAAAATAATATATTCGATATATTAAACGAAATTAGATTTCGACGCGGAATTGAAATCGGATTTTAATTCGGGCAAACGAATCAATTTGGAATTAATTCGTTAGCGACGTGAATAGTGATTTCACTAGGCGTAATTATTTAATTTACGTCGCGACGGAAATTCGTTAATTCGGAATTAGCGAAACCGAGCCCGAAAGTGTTTGCGGACACATTCGTATTTTGAAACGAATGGGACCCGCAAGTCACATCGCGAAGTCACATCGATTGACATGACAAGTTGATAGAAGTCACACATCACTTTATTATAGTGACATCTAGTCACTATTCATGACATTAGTTGGTGGAGCCTTTAATGGCTTTTGGAGGGAAATTGGTTTTGACTTTTTGGATTTGGTATATACCAAATATTTGGTATTACTTGATTATTATTCTTGGAGAAAACATTACCAAAAACAAAAGCAACTCCTCCCTCTCTCTTGCTAAAACCGTAACTTACAAAGGCATAGGAAGAATTTTTTCTTCAATTTTCTTCTTTGCTAGCACATTAAGGATCAAAGGAGGTGATAGGGAAACAACCTTGGAGCTTGGAATACACAAAGCTTGGAGCTTTCATCCACTTCTTCACCTTGGCCGAAAATTCAAGGAACTTTTGGGCTTCAACCTTTGTTCATCATCTTCATCACTTAGCTTTGTAAGTATGATTCCGCCATGCTTCAAGTTGTTTATATATTCTCTTATTGTATTTCATATGCTTAATCTTTCCTTGGGACAAATAATAGAAACCAACAATGGTATCATGGAGCCATGGTTAAGCATGAAATACTTTAGGTTAAAATTTGGGTAAAATTGATTGAAGCATGTTCTTGTGAAATTTGATGAATGAGTATGCTTATATGTATGTATAATGACATAATATGTAATCAATTTGATGAAAAATGCATTGGATGATTTTTCCCCCAAATTAATGCCTTGGCCGAATGTGATGTTCCTTGTTTGGGATTGGAATTTTTTGTGTACAAGATCATTGGATGACTTAAAACGTATACGGGACGTAGATTAGTGATTCAATCGGATTGAAAAACAAATCGACACAAAAAACTTACCTTGGCCGAATGTAAATGACATGATAAAGGACTTGATTTTTTGTTCAAATAAATGTTGGACATGTGTTTTGAACAAGTGATGATTAATGAATTAAATTGGTGTTTTGGAAATATTTGGTTTAATGTATTAATCATGGATTTACACTTTAATTAATTGGATTTTAAAATTTGGAATATTAAAATTTAATTAATGGGCTTAATTGTAAAATTGGGCTTGAATTATTATATTTGGGCATAATGGGCTTGGTTGGGCCAAGTGGATTTGGGCCAAAAGGATTGGATCCAATTTGGGCCTAAATCACTCCATTAAGTCCAAATATGGTAAAATGGGCTTTTATGTTTAATTGGGCCTTATGGGCTTGAAATTGATTTTATGGCATTTAAGGGTGATTCCTTATTTGGGTTTGGCAATTGGGTTTGACCCGCATTGACCAAAGCCCAAGCCTTAATAAATCAATTGAAAGCCCATCGGACTTTAATTAAACAAACATTGGATGTTAGTTAGATTAGATTTAGAATCTAAGTCTTTAAAGCACATGAATAGTGTAAACATTTAATTTGGAATTAAAATTAATTGAATTAGTATTGAATACGTATTAAATTAGATTTAATAAGTAGTTCGATATATAATTCGCGAATTCGTACCTTATGTACTTATTCTCAATCGAGTTGGACTCGCGCAAAATCAAAAAAACCGTTGTTTGAACATTGGATGATCACTTTAACAAAGACTAATTAATTGGATTAGATTGGTTGTAGAAGCATGTCTTGATTGAATATATATATGTATGTGATGAATGAATAGTGTATATCGGATGGATATTAGAAGGGAAAGGGTAATTCTAGGAATTATTGTAAATTTAGAATTTATAAATTGGACCTGCGTGTCCAGCCTTATCTCTTTTATCTCTTTGTATTCTTTTCTCACCTAATTCCCCTCAATGTAAATGAGGTTTCTCTTATTGTATTATGTAATTGGGTAGAAGTAGAATAGTGCTAGCGGGGAGAGGAAAGGGAGTGATTTGTTCTAGGAACAAGTTGTTTATATATCCATCCGCATATCACTATTAATTTACTTTACGCGCTTTATGATGTTTTAGAAGCATGCTTAAGGGTGTATGTTGATGAGACCTAACAAAGATAAATAAATTGGTTGCCAATTACGCGAAAATCCCTCAATTTATATTAAGCGAATATCCTTCCATTGAATGATTCTCGTTCAAGATCCAATTGGCATTGGTTTGTTGGCCAAAGTCAAGACCTTGTCAATTAGGATGTACTTGAATCATGAGAGTTTTGTTCCATATCGGTGTCTAGTCCAAGTTGTGATTTGTTGGCCAAAGTCAAGATCACTTCTTGTCCAAAGACATTGATTACGAAACTTTCCTTGTCAATGGGTCCCGCTTAACTGGAATCATTAGGTTTGTTGTGCCAAAGCCAAGGCCTAGATGATTCGGAGGATATGGTTAGGAAAATGTATTAGATACATTGACATAAGTATTGTACATATGTTTAGGACTTGGATGTCCACCTAACCGGATCCAGGAATTGGATTGGATCCAATTGATCTGTGAGATCTACCTAGTTAAGTAGCATACAGCTTGTTGGCCAAAGTCAAGGTTGTGTGTTATTTAACGGGATCCTAGCCCACTAGGAAATAGGATTTCCCGAGTTCTCAACAGAGGGTTAGAGACTCGATGAAAATAGTGGGAGGCTAGTATGTGAATTTGCAATTTCGTTCAGATACTTTGCCTTACGCGTATTTCAAAATTTTTTCGTCTATTTTTATAATTAGTTGGACTAATACATTGTTATTTTTTTCTTGTAACAGTTTGACTGTACCCATTTCATCGTCAACTAAATTGTTGGACTATTGTGGTTGAGATGGCTAGCAAGGGAAATGTGCGTGACATCATCATGGGTGATAATGTCTTTAAAGGCACAAACTTCGCTGACTGGGAAATGAACCTCAAGATAGTGCTTGGGGCTGAGAGGCTACTGTACACTATTCAGACACCTCTCCCGCCTAGACCCACTGATCCGCTTGAGCTGGAGTTATGGAAAACTCACAGCGAGGATTATGACACAGCTCAGGCTGTTATGTTAGCTTCAATGACTCAACACTTTCGTCGCCAGAATAGGGACTTGGATCCTTATAACATGATGGCTAGACTGCAAGATCTCCACCGCACCAACAAGCGGATGGAGAGGTATGAGTTAGTGAAGAAACTCTTCCGCACCCGCATGACTGAAGGCACATCAGTTGAGCTCCATGGGACTCAAATGATTGCCGATATTGATGAGTTGGGCAGTATGGGAATAGTCTTGGAGGCCGAGCTGACTGTAGATTTGATCTTACAATCACTTCCCGATACTTGGAAACAAATCATTATCAACTATAAGTTGATGGATACCGATGACAATCTTGGAGAGCTGTTATCCATGCTAAAGGAGTCTGAAAAAGAACTCCTAAAAGGGGGCAAGCGCGAGGCGCACTATGCATCGACCTCTCAGGGGCCAAGGGCTGGGCCCAAGGCCACTGGAGGGGTGAAGAAGAGGAAATTTAAAAACAAGGGTAAAGGCAAGTTGACAAAGGCTTCTGGGAAGCCAAGGGACAAATCTCAAGATGTCTGCCTCAAATGCGGCAAAAAGGGTCACTGGAAACGTGACTGCCGAGTGGGCAAAGGACAGAGGGAGGATATCAAGGCGGGCAAGGCACCAGCCTCTGGTATGTTTGTTATTGAAATTAATATGACTACTTCTAGTCTTAAAAATTGGATTTTTGATTCTGGTTGTGTGCTCATATTTGTACTGATTTGCAGGATCTGCAGAATAGCAGGGTGCTGGCTTCAGGGGAGGTTGACCTACGAGTCGGAAACGGAACATCAGTTGCTGTTTTGGCTGTAGGGACTTTTGTTTTAGAACTGCCCTCGGGGCATGTACTTAAACTTTTGAACTGTTATTATATACCTAGTTTAACTAGGAATATTATATCTGTATCTTTGTTAACCCAGCATGGGTACACTTTTGTATTTAGAAACACTGGGTGTTTTTTATATAAAAATGATGCAGAATATGCACTGCCGTTGCAAATAATGGTCTTTATATTTTGAATATAAATGAATCTCCTAAACGTAAAATGACAAACAAAAGGCTCAAAATGAGTAATCTAAAAGATGAAGCTTACATGTGGCATTGTCGTCTAGGACACATAAACAAGACTCGCATATCCACACTTTCGAAGAGTGGATACTTGGACGGATTTGATCCTAATTCATATGATGTCTGCGAATCTTGTCTTTTAGGCAAAATGCCTAAATCACCTTTTAGCGGTAAAGGTGAACGTGCCACAGAACTGTTAGCCCTCGTTCATAGTGACGTATGTGGGCCCATGTCTAGCCAGGCTAGAGGTGGATATCATTACTTCGTAACCTTTACGGATGATGCATCTCGTTACGGTTATGTGTATCTAATGAAACACAAGTCGGAAACTTTTGAGAAATTCAAAGAGTTTCGACACGAAGTAGAAAAACAAACAGGCAAGATTAATTAAGACATTACGGTCAGACCGTGGTGGCGAATACTTAAGTTATGAGTTTCAAGATTACTTGAAAAATATGGTATTCTTTCACAGTGGACTCCTCCTGGAACACCACAATTAAACGGTGTGTCTGAACAGAGAAACCGTACCTTGCTAGACATGGTAAGGTCTATGATGAGTCGCACTGAGCTACCAATATCCTTCTGGGGATACGCTTTATACAGTGCAGTACTTATTTTGAATAAGGTTCCGTCAAAGTCTGTTGAACAGACTCCATACGAGTTATGGACAGGAAGGAAACCGGGTTTCTCTTTCCTGAAGATTTGGGGATGCTGGGCATATGTTAAACGTTTGGAAGGAACCAAACTAGAACCCAAATCAGATAAATGCCTTTTCGTGGGATATCCTAGGGAAACCAAAGGATATTACTTCTATCACCACAAGAGAACAAAGTATTTGTTGCTCTACATGCATTTTTCCTTGAGAAGGAATTTCTAGATGCAGTGGTAAGTGGGAGGAAAGTAGAACTCGATGAAAATCGTAGTGATACTGTTCCTGGCAATGAATCAACGACGGAACATGAACAGACCATCCGGGATGAGTCTAACCACAATCTTCATATACACAAGGACCGCGTAGGTCGGTGAGAGTCAGGACAATACCTGAGAGGTATGGGTACCTGATCTCGCCTCATGTAGATATTAATCTTATTGAGGATAATGAACCGACTACGTATGAGAAAGCAATACAGGATATGATTCCGCTTTATGGCAGAAGATGAATCCAGATGGATTCCAGTATGCCAACCAATTTGACACTGGTTGATGGTACAAGATGATTGAGCTCGGTAACCGTATTGAACACTTTGGAAGAGTATGCAGAGTATTACCAGATTCACGCCTTTAAGGTATGCAAGGAAGATAATTGATCAGGATTGCACGATGATAGATCTTGCAATGAAGGATGTCAATATTCCTGGATGGATCTGGCACAGAGTTGAGTAGGTGGTGCACATAGAGAATCCAATGGTGAGAAAGACCGAGGTGCGTAAAACAAACATACAAAGCTAGGCTTGTAGAAAGGGTTATCGTCAACAATATGGTGTTGATTATGACGAAACTTTCTCACCCGTTGCCATGATTAAATCCATTCGGATAATGCTTGCAATAGCTGCATATTTCGATTACGAGATGGCAGATGGACGTTAAAACCGCTTTCCTTACGGAAACCTTTTGGAGGATGTTTATATGCAACAGCCTGACGGTTTTATCGTACCTAGACTTGCAAACAAGGTTTGTAAGTTAAATCGATCCATTTATGGATTGAAGCAAGCATCACGGTCATGGAATCAGCGTTTTGATGAGATCATAAAAGAATATGATTTCGTGCAAAATGAAGATGACCATTGTGTATACAAGAAGACTAGTGGGAGAGCACTGACTTTTATTGTCCTTTATGTCGACGATGTATTGCTTATAGGCAATGACATTCCCATGCTAACGTCGGTTGAAAGCTTGGCTTTCATTAAAATTCTCCATGAAAGATCTGGGAGAAGCAGCCTTTATTCTGGGAATAAAGATCTACCGGGATAGATCTAGAAAGCTGCTTGGACTCTCCCAGAGTACATATATTGACAAAGTGTTGAAGCGATTCAGCATGGATCAATCCAAGAAAGGATTGATGCCAATGTTACGTGGTATCTCTCTGTCTAAGGACATGTGTCCTAAGACTCAAGAAGAAAGATGATAACATGACGGATACCGTTCGCCTCGGCGTCGGATCGATCATGTATGCCATGATATGTACACGACCTGATGTGTCATATGCTTTGAGCATGTGCAGTCGCTATCAGGCCGATCCAGGTGAAGGTCACTGGATGGCAGTTAAGAACATCCTTAAGTATCTTAGACGAACTAAGGATGCTTTCTTAATTTATGGAGAAGGAGAACTTGCGGATCTGGGTATGCTGATGCAAGTTTCCAAACCGACAAGGACGACTTCAAGTCGCAATCTGGGTACATTTTTTGTTTGAATAACGGAGCAGTGAGCTGGAAATCTTCCAAGCAAGATACTGTTGCCGATTCAACAACTGAAGCGGAGTACATCGCTGCGTCGGAAGCAGCAAAGGAGGCAGTTTGGATCCGAAAATTCCTAATCGGATTAGGAGTAGTTCCGTTAGCTGCTGAGCCCGTTCCATTGTATTGTGACAATAACGGGGCTATAGCACAAGCTAAGGAACCAAGGTCTCATCAACGATCCAAGCAGTTCTTCGGCGTTACCATCTGATTCGAGAGATTATACATCGTGGTGATGTAAAGGTCGAGAAGGTCGCATCAGATAACAACATTGCAGATCCACTGACGAAGGCTGTTTATACGCATGTGTTTGAGCGACACGTACATAGTTCAGGTATTAGATGCTTGAGTGACTGGCTATAGGCCAAGTGGGAGATTGTTAGACATTATGACCCATAGCGTCACTGTTTTGTAAATGATATTGTATTATTGTACAAAATTAACTGTGTGATAATGAAATTGCCTTTTGCCATTTTGTAATTTATTTACTTTGATATATAAATGGCGAAAGTCCATATGATTAGTTCCTTGTTGAGATGATATGAGACAGTATCAATATATAAAAGGATTAATCATTAAATATCCCTAGTCGGAGTATTATCGAGATAGGACATCGATAATGCGGAATAGACTAGTATTGCACTTGTGCACGTTGTGAGGGCACAACAGCATAGTTCTCATATATTTAAGTATTGGATACTTATGCGAGTGCGATAGGAGGTTGTGTTTTACCGATGGTACGGAAAACAGCTTCGCTCTGGATAGACCCCGCGGAATCCCATTGGTAGTATGTCTGCGTGTCTATGGGAGGCCGCATCAGGGTAGGTGTATATGGTCTTAACCTGAGACTTGCATCGCTAGTACTTACGACTATCGGTAAACTTTGGTTTTGGTGGTTGGGGGCTTTAATCAGTTCTGTGTCACCACTACTGGGTTTATCAGGAATCTTAGTGTACTGGGTGTGATGTCAAGATGGAAGTGTCACTTCAGACATATGGAGTTGATGATCTCGCAGGACACAGAACTAGTACTCTATAAAAGGTTGCAACCGTCGGGGCAATATGACTAGGTCAGGATTGTCCGATTTAAAAGAGACTAGTTGCTTGATGTCCGATATATGTTTCGTACGGGGCAGACACATTTCCAGCCCCAGGCCTAACATGTGATCAAACGACACTGGATCGATGTACGCAATACTACGGTATACTACGCTTGATATAGATCTAATATTCCTATAAGAATATTTCTGGAGAATTGGGTAGGCATCGCGCTTTGCTAGAAGCCAACCTTGTCTCGTAAGTCGATAAAAACGTAGTACTAGGTACGTACGTGTTCGGATTATCCGACGACCGTATTTACTGCCAACATATCCGGAGATCTCTCGGGTCGCTTCCTGAAGATTCACCTATGATATTTGATTCGAACTTTATTAATCTTGGATTAATTGCGGAGAAACTTTATCTTGGATAAAATGCCTTATTTAGAGAGAGAACGATTAATTTAGAATTATCGGTAAAATAATATATTCGATATATTAAACGAAATTAGATTTCGACGCGGAATTGAAATCGGATTTTAATTCGGGCAAACGAATCAATTTGGAATTAATTCGTTAGCGACGTGAATAGTGATTTCACTAGGCGTAATTATTTAATTTACGTCGCGACGGAAATTCGTTAATTCGGAATTAGCGAAACCGAGCCCGAAAGTGTTTGCGGACACATTCGTATTTTGAAACGAGTGGGACCCGCAAGTCACATCGCGAAGTCACATCGATTGACATGACAAGTTGATAGAAGTCACACATCACTTTATTAAAGTGACATCTAGTCACTATTCATGACATTAGTTGGTGGAGCCTTTAATGGCTTTTTGGAGGGAAATTGGTTTTGACTTTTTGGATTTGGTATATACCAAATATTTGGTATTACTTGATTATTATTCTTGGAGAAAACATTTACCAAAAACAAAAGCAACTCCTCCCTCTCTCTTGCTAAAACCGTAACTTACCAAAGGCATAGGAAGAATTTTTTCTTCAATTTTCTTCTTTGCTAGCACATTAAGGATCAAAGAAGGTGATAGGGAAACAACCTTGGAGCTTGGAATACACAAAGCTTGGAGCTTTCATCCACTTCTTCACCTTGGCCGAAAATTCAAGGAACTTTTGGGCTTCAACCTTTGTTCATCATCTTCATCACTTAGCTTTGTAAGTATGATTCCGCCATGCTTCAAGTTGTTTATATATTCTCTTATTGTATTTCATATGCTTAATCTTTCCTTGGGACAAATAATAGAAACAACACAAAGGAATCTTGAATTAGGATTATCTCTTGGTCTTTTTGTTGTTATTGTATTTAATTCTTTGTTATGGTTCTCATTCATTTGTAAGACATACAATCCATTTTCTTGGAGTGCAACACCAATAAATTTATTCAAATAATAAATATTGCATTTCTCATTGATAAAATGAAATTCATAATTACATTTTGTCAATACTGGAATGGAAACAATGTTCCTTATTGCACTAGGAAAATGTAAGACTTTATCTAATAAAATTAAATGTCTTGATGGCATAGGAAGTTGACACGCCCCTACATTGGTTGCAGAGACAAGTTCTTCATTCCCAACTTTCAGGACCACTTCTCATTCCTTAAGTAACCTCTTACTCTTTAGAATCTGTGGATACATACAAATATGTGAGGTCGCAGCAGAATCTAATATCCATGAATGAGATATGGAACTTATTCCAAGATTCATTTCAATAACAAAGAACGAGGACATACCTTCCTTTTTCTTTTTCAAGCTCGCAAGGTATTGAGGACAATTCCTCTTCCAATGTCCTTTCTTCTTGCAATAGAAGCACTCATCTTGGGCCTTCTTTTCCTTCTTTTTCTTCGATATGCCTCCAGTGGGCTTAGATTTCTTAGAGACTTGTTTCTTACCCTTTCCTTTTTTCTTGCCCTTGTGAGGACCAGAGATAGTAAGAAAAGCCCTTTTATCATTTCCCTCAACCTTCAATATGTTTTCAACCTTTTCATAGGTCTTTAATGAGCCATGAAGCTCACTAAGTGACTTAGTTGATCTAATCAACTTATTCATATTGAAGTTTGAAATGAAACCCTTTGAAGGCGGGAGTCAAAGACTGTAGGATCAAATCCACATTAACCTTGAACGATAGTCCTAAATCAAATGTATCTGTTTGATCAATCAAATTGATCATTTGGAGCACATGATCAGAGACAGAAGTCCCATCCTTCATCTTTATCCTGAATAACTTACTAGTTACATCGTATCTAGCAGTTTCACTACTTTCACCATACAACTCTTGCAAATGTTCCATGATTTTCACCGAAGAGTTCACCCTCTCATATTGCTCTTGTAGAGTTGGGATCATAGAGGCTTTGATGTAGCTTCTTACCTTAAGCTCATCGTCTTTCCAGTTATAGAAAGCAGTGACCTCTTCATCAGGGGAATCATCATTAACAGGATTAGGATCTTTCATATAGAGAACATAAAAGAGACGTTCGTAATCTAAGACGATCTTGAGCTTACGGTGCCAATCCATGAAATTAGGACCAGTGAGTTTATCTTTGTCAAGTATTGATGTTAATGGATTCATTTTGTATCACGTACTCTGTTGAAAACACGAGTTTGTTAATAATTTTTGTAATAAGTATTTAACAAAATTTAAGGTCTTTGAAATAATGTTTCTCCCACTAATTTTAGTCGAATTCCACACTCCCCTATACGGAAAACGGAAATATTATTGGATATATTTCTAGTGGGACGTCGAGTTCTCATTGTTAATGTCATGTCTCACCTATTGGGTTTTGACACTTCATTTGCAATGAGTCAAAACTCCTTTTATTTATATCTCTATACAAGGCTCGACATTTCCACCTCTAGCGAACAATGTCTCACCTAATGGGTTTTGACATCTTCACTAGTTAAGTTAGGCCCAACACCTTTCATCACGTAACACATGTGATTGGCCCTCACCTAGTGGGTTTTGGGTTTGCAATCATTAGGCTACATATACGAACAAGTCAAATAGTACTTAAACATATAAGGGTCCCTCACCTAATGGGTTTTGGGATTACCAAAATATATTCAGTAGACTATTTGATTGTGTTGGAAGGTAAATGCTTAATATTCATTCTTGGGGATTAAATAATTATTCATATCTTATATGATTTAGGTCTTTTCTTTTTGTGCATCTTGATGTATTTGTATCTTATACTTTCATCTTGCACAAGCACATTTACAACATAACCTTTATGTTTGGCTCTAGACGAGGGGGATCCTAGTCTCTTATTAACACTTTAATAAGACTGTTTCATTTGGTTTAAGACAATCCTTCACAATTTGGTAACTAGAGAAAAAAAAACTCCCAGAAGATGGGGGGGTCCGGTGTGACCACTTAAGTCCCTACCTTCTTAGGCTCTTTTCGCCTTGGTGACACATTTCTCTTTAGTACCTCTTTGTTTGAGAAGGTCTTAGGCTTTCTTGGCTTGAATAATCCTATTACTAATCTTGAAACTTTTAAAAGATTATACTTTGATTATCAATTAATATTTTAATCATATTAAATAATTAAAAGATATAATCAAAGTTGAATTAGGATTCTTGTGGTGATGTAATTTTAATCCAATTAAAATTTTATATGGGTTTAACTTCCTAAGAAGTTATTTAGTTCAAAACTAGCAACAACTCAATTTCTATTAGAATTCTTTCAAAAAATAATTTTAATGAAAATAGAATTCTAATCATACTCAAATTTTAATTCTGGAAATTTTGTAAAATATTTGTAATTTCAGAAATTACAATTTTACCTATGATCGTTTTGGGTATTTGCAATAAATCCCAAAAAACTTTCAGAATTTTACAAATTGGTCTTGCGGAATCTGTCATCCTGAATTTTCAGGTTCTGTCCAACAAATTATTCCGCGTACCAGACGACCTTTCCAAATTCCGATTGAGTTAAAATTACAGAGTTGTTAGTCCATATGTCTAGTGTCTCCACAAAAAATGTCAGCCAAAAATAACGATTTTATCAAGATAAAATAATAGCCTAAATGAATAGCTCTCATTAGGATCCAATATACATGCTTTAATTTGTTTTCATCCAAACGACATAACCTCAAAGCTCTGATACCACTGTAAGGTTTTGGGGTTAGCGCGGAAGCATCCATCTGACTGGAATTTAAAATTTTCTTTCAAAACCACTTTAAGGATCGTGGTTATGATGTTATTGATGTAAACAATATACTATTTAAATTAATCTATATTAATTTAACATGCATGTAATAAATATTTCATTTATCAACATAAATAAAATTTACTAATAATAAAACATACATGTATGTGCTTATTATCTTTCCAAGCCTTTTGAATATCCTCCTTGATTTTCCCTTTGTAGTAGTGCACCAAACGTTGCACCTCTAGTTGACACACTAGTGCTCCTCAACGAACGAATCGCTCCCACTCTTGAGAACAAAAGAAACCCATTTCTTTTCTAGGATGTTGGAGTCTCTAGGAACGAATCGGAACTATTCCGAAGAGAGATCAAACAGTAAAACACAGACTGTTTTTGACGCAAACTTAATGTGCAAACTTGATGTGCTTATATATATAGCTCAACGTTACGCACACACAGGTTTTATATATATATATATTTCGCAAGCCTCAGTTTGCATATATATATATATTACTTTTTCTCTGACCCACAATTGCTTGCTATATATGTGTATATATATGCACTCACGCTAAAAGCTTTTTGATGCTGACATAAACAACAAACAAAATAATGAAAATGATTCACTGCCTTTTGTTTGCCTTTAACAAGAAGTCCTTCAATAAGAAGTTATGTCTATCAACGTGTAGAACAAGTTTGGCCTTCAAAGTCAATATATATATATATATATATATATATATATATATATATATATATATTGACATAAGAATTGTTTTAGTTGTATCCTAATACAATAAGGTAAATCCAATATCTCTCCAAATCAAATTGGTTTCTTAAAGATTCTTCCAAAATAAAATTAGGATACTTAATCAAATTAGGAATCCTAATTAAATAAATACTTCCTTATTTAATCTTAAATAGAACTCTAATTAATTTGGGTGCTAGCTCACTAAATTAAAGTCCAATAGATTAAATATTATTTTGGCATATTAATTAATTAACTATTAATTAATTAATTTAACTTATTTAATTTTAATTAACAATTAATTAAAATTACATTTAATTAATATAAATATCAAATATTTAATTAAACAATTAAATCTTATTTTATATTTCGAATTTATTAATCAAAATAATATTTCCGAAATATCCTGAATATCCTAATCCAATTAGGAAATGCCAAAATAATCATTTATTAACTTTTAATAAACATCCTCGAATTTGTAACATAGACGAGAACTATATTGTGCGACCGTCCTAGGTTCATTATCGAGTAGCAGTGGAATTATATTAACTCTTTAATATTTCATCTCTATGATATTCCACAGACCATGGGTAATCGCCCAGCAGCAAGCCATGACCCCTAGTCGATGAATGATGTGGGAAAACATATGAACCTATTAGAATACACTTTGAACATGTCATCTCATTCCTTCCGATATTTATGTTTCTAATCGAGTCTGGATAATGGTAAGGTCAAATCCTTATACTCAACATATCTTTAAACTTTATCTTGTGGATCTGATATCTCTAAGATATCGACTGCTTTGGCCAAAGACTTATATCCACAACTTTAAGTTTCCTTGAAACATCTATAACTTCAATTATCAAAGTTATCGGATCTCATCTTGAAGCATACGTGACTTCGTACGTCAATCGCTCAAGGCCATCTAGCATTTATTCAAATGACGTGGATAGTCGAATGAGGATATACTAGTGAACCAAGAGCACTATCGCACAAGTCATAATATGATCTCAGGTCAGAGGATATGACGACACTAATGTATTATTACGAAGATCAATGACCTTAGAAAAAATTACCATGTGATCTTACGCTTCTATGGTCGTGTTCGATATTTCATTCTACTAATGAAACATCTATTGTCTGTGTCCTTATGATATGAGACTCTTCATCCATTCTATTAACATCATATGTCAATCTAGGCGACACACAACAATATTGGTCAAGTGATATATTACTGTCCTGTACAATAATCACATTTTACCAAAACTTAATTTGAGACATATATAAATATCGTTGACTCTCATAATCGCAAAACATCTTTTGGATTAACGATATTCATTTGACATAATGTCTCAGGACATACACATAAAATATGGATGTAATAATGTGTAGTTAACAAATGCCTTTTATTAATAAATAATAAACTATATTACAAACAATATGCCTTAAACCATTACATCCATAACTGATTTTAGGGCATACTATCTAACAAACTCCCACTTGCACTAAAGCCAGTTGTTATGATACCCAATGCCCATCTTCTCAAGATGGCGCTCCATTTGTTCTTAGCTCATTGGCTTTGTGAGTGCATCAGCCACATTATCAGCTGAAGGTGTTTTTTGAATGGCTATCTGCCCATCTCCAACATATTCTCTTAGTATGTGATACTTTCTTTGAATGTGTGTGGATTTCTGGTGCGACCACACACATTCAACTAGGATGATTAGCATCTACATGCTGAGACTTCTGATTAACTGGGTTTTCAACTCGGGCAGATGGATTTTAAATTTTGGTTTCAGTCATTCTTACAAACAATAAAGGTGATAAAGACTCTCTTTTTAATCTTCCACCAGATATTCGAGACTAGTGTTTCATGCAACTTTAAAGACAAATTGTATGCAAAAATATGAAATTGCAAAAATAAACTGATAAAATGAAAAGAACAAATAAAGGAAATACATATGCAGTGATTTAAAAAGCAAAAGGAAGGTATGTCCTCGTTCTTTGTTATTGAAATGAATCTTGGAATAAGTTCCATATCTCATTCATGGATATTAGATTCTGCTGCGACCTCACATATTTGTATGTATCCGCAGATTCTAAAGAGTAAGAGGTTACTTAAGGAAGGAGAAGTGGTCCTGAAAGTTGGGAATGGAGAACTTGTCTCTGCAACCAATGTAGGGGCGTGTCAACTTCCTATGCCATCAAGACATTTAATTTTATTAGATAAAGTCTTACATTTTCCTAGTGCAATTAGGAACATTGTTTCCATTCTAGTATTGACAAAATGTAATTATGAATTTCATTTTATCAATTAGAAATGCAATATTTATTAAAAGTTGAGGAAGTCGTAGGGAGCGGACGTCGGAAGGGAAAATTCAAAAAATCAATACCTTTCCAGATTTCATTTATTTGCTTAGCCTCGGGTTCGCTAGATTAATCTCTGTTTTAACTGTTAGACTAGGCCCAAAAATTCTCGTTACCCACACCAAACCACATGTCCAAGACTACACACAACCCAGCCACACGCCCAAGCCCACCAAAGACCCATCCCACACGCCCAAGCCTCCAAGCCCAATCCAAAATATTAAAACACATGTCTAAATCAAATCAAATCTCCTTCCTAAATTAAATAAATCAAGTCAAATCTCATAAATCCATTTCCTAAACTAAATAGATCACCTTCCTAAATTGAATGGATATTTTCTTTATAACACACTAATTAATATACCCCCCACGATTGCATGATTTCTTGCCTTCCCATGTAAGGAAAATCCTAGCCCACTCCTATAAAAAGACACATAAACCAAACTCTTGACCCCCTGGAGAGAGAGCTCATTCACTCATAACACAAACCAAAATAGCCCTCATATCCACGCAGAACACAACCAAAACAGCCCTCATATTGCCGAAAAGCAGCAACCTAAAATAGCCCTCAGATTCACGTAAAACACAACCAAAAATAGCCCTCATATTACCGCCAAACAGCAACCAAAAATAGCCCATGAAAATCCCCCTAATTCACACAACAAAACAGCCCCTAAATCACCAAAAAACTGCACCTTGAAACAGTCCCTAAATCACCAAAAAACTGCACCCCAAAAACAGCCGCAAATAACCATAAACTGTACCCCAAAAATAGTCCCACATAACCGCAAACTGCACCAAAAAAATAGCCCCAAATAACCGCAAACCGCACTCCCAAAAACAGTGACCAAAAATAGCAGCAAAATAGAGGAAACAGCAGCCTAAAACAGTGAAACAATGAAGGAAAATATTGAACCAGCGAACCAAAAAAATTACGGAGCATTAACCCTTCCGACGACGTAATGCACTTCCAAGAAGCGACTTAAAAGGTAAGACCTGAGGGCACCCTTTGTTATATTTTATTTTATCGTCCTGGAAATGGCATGCTCGGTTGGATGTAGAATACGTCCAACTGGGTATGTGAAGTCCTACATTGAAAACGGCCAAATTATTTGGTCACATATTTAATAATCCGTATTTATTTCGTAATTAGTCTTGTATTGTTTGGCATTTAATTTACGTTTACTGTTGTTTCATTGTTTCGTATTTATTTTATGTTATTTATCTTTCTTCATTGTTTCGCATGTTTGTCTCTTCGGTTATTTATGCTTATATGCATTATCACGTTTCATATATGGCAATATTGGGTTAGTAATTGAGTGTTCCCTCTTGTGGTATATCGGATGGAAACCCAAAAGTAAATTCCGTAGCCGAATCCAAACGGATGATAATGCGGTCTGTAGTTGGGATACAACTCCACGTACCGCTAGGGGAAACACTCATGCATGTGTTTGTATGATTATAGATGTCTTTTTTGTGATCTCGTTCGAACGCATTTCTAAACGCTACTCGAACACATGCATTCAGCCTTACCCCGTTCATACGTATTTTTGAACGCTATTCGAACACGTGCTTCCCGTTCACCATTCGAACGTATTTACGAATGCTACTCGAATGCGCACACACTGGACAGGTTCATTTATCACATTTTATGCATATTTGCCTCTTTGATTATTCCTTTCCGTATCATGTGCTTAAATATCCTTTCTTTAATGTAGTATGCTTCCATTGTCTCTATTAATGTTCATGGGTATGTAAACTTCTGTGTTGATTAAATTATCTTGCATGTGATGCATATGACTTCGTTATGCTATTGCGTAAATTTTTTCATTACAACTGACATAATTAAGAGACCATTCTGAACCCAACAGTTTGAGCTCTTCCCTTGCGAGGGGTGAGTGCGTCCTTAAATTATTTCACAGTTCACGCTGGGTGGCGACTCTTTTATTCTCCGGTTTAGTCCCCATGGACTACTCCGTACTCCCGACAGGACCGCGAGCCTGGAACAACATCATCGATTTCTGTGTCCTATAGTCTGGCGACTCCACTGGGGATAGAGAATCTGCCCCGAAATAATGTCTTGTAATGTTTGTGATTTTTGCTGTAGTGAACCTTATCTAAGGTATTATTGGGTTTAGACAATGATTTGGTGTCTTCCTTCACTCACTACCTTTTTAGCCAAAAGGAAAAGCTGTGAAGACATCTAGAAATTAATCTAAAGCGATAGACTAATTTAGATTATCTTTTTTTTATTCCTGTCACCAAGGCGATAAGAGCCTAAGAGGCAGGGGTATTTAAGAGAGTTCACTCCACCATCTCTCTGGGAAATCTTCAATAGAAGAATCCATTTGATAGTTATTCATATATCGTGAAGTCCTTTTCGCTCGAAGTGGTGGATCATTATATGGTACCTGTTGGACAATTATGACCCATAGCGTCACTATTTGTACAGATCACGGTGCTGTTGTACAAATTAACTATGTAACAAAGGAGATTGCACTCGAATCATTTGTGATTAGATCACCTAGATATATAAATGATAAGAGGTCCCTATGATTTGTTCCTGGACGGAGAATGATATGAGACAGTATCAGTCCATGAAGGATAAATCATTAAACATCCCTAGTCAGAGCATTATCGAGATTGGACATCGATGAATACGTAAAAGACTAGTATTACACTTGTGCACGTTGTGAGAGCACAACGGCATAGTTCTCATATATTTGGGTATTGGATACTCATGCAAGTGTAATAGGAGGTTGTGTTTCACCGATGGTACGGGAAACAGCTTCGCTCTGGATTAGACCCCCTCGAATTCCATTGGTAGTATGACTACGTGTCTATGGAAGTCCGAAATCAGGGTAGGTGTATTTGGTCTTAACTTGAGACTTGCACCGCTAATACTTGCGACAATCAATATACTTTGGTTGCGGTCGTCCAGGGCTTTAACCGGTTCTGTGTACGCCAATACTGGGTATATTGAGAATCGTAGTGTGTTGGGTGTGATGTCAAGACGGAAGTGTCACTCCAGTCATATGGAGTTGATGATCACGCAGGGATACAGAACTCGTTCTCTATATAAGGTTGCAACCGTCGGGATAATATGACTTGGTCATGATTATCCGATTTTAAAGAGACTAGTTGCTTGTTATCCGATATATGCTTCGTACGGGGCAGACACTCTACCAGCCCTAGGCCTTGCATGTGATCATCCGATACTGGACAGAAATACGCAATACTACGGTATACTACGCTTGATATAGATCCTTATTCCTGTAAGGATATTTCCGGAGAATTGGGTAGGCATGGTGCTTTGCTAGAAGCCAACCTTGTCTTGTAAATCGGTAAAACGTAGTACTTGGTACTTACGTGTTAGTCCGACGACCGATTTGACTGCCAACATATCCGGGGATCTCATGGGTCGCTTCCCAAAGATTCACCGATGACGTATGACTCGCACTTTTAATTAATCTGGGATTAATTAGATGAGAGAGAAAATTAATCTGGGATTAATTGCGGAGATATTTTATCTAGGATAAAATGTCGATTAAAGAGAGAGAAACATTAATTTGGAATTAATCGAGGAATTAATATATTTGATATATTAATCGAAATTGGATTTCGACGCGGAATTAAAATTAGATTTTAATTCGGGCGAACGAATTAATTTAGAATTAATTCGTTAGCGACGTGAATAGTGATTTCGCTTGGCGTAATCATTTAATTACGACGCAACGGAAAATTCGTTAATTTGGAATTAGCGAACCCGAGCCCGAGATTATTTGTGAGCGTATTCGTATTTGGAATTCGAGTGCGGCACGTCAAATCAAGCGTCAAGTCGCTAGTCGCATCTAGCGTCACATCAAGCGTCAAATCATGTCACTTTGAGTGATGTGACAATTGATTGGATTGATTGATTGATGTGAGTGATGTGACAATTGATTGGATTAATAAAGTGAAGTGATGTGACTTGATGTGATAAAGGTGATGTGTGTGGTTGGGAATTAAAGCCAAATGTGTGTGAAATGAATTTCAAATGAAATTCAAGTGTATTTGATACAAACCACTCACACAAAAAACGAAATACACACTTCACCCAACTTTCCCTCCTCTCTCTCCTCTTCTTCTCCTCTCATCTTCACGTTTTTTCTCTTGTTCTTTGAGGCAGTGAACTGCCGAATTTAACAAAGGAAAATGGAGGGAAGCAAGTGTTTTTGTGGCAAAACAAGAGTGCTAGCACACTCCGGGATCATGCCAAGGTGATAAGGGAAGTATACCCATGAGCCGGGAAGCCAAATGATGAAGCTTGGAGCTTCAAAACTTGAAGACAAGGGGCGAAATTCACTATTCACAGCAGCCCACTGCCTTGAAAAGTGAGCAGAATTCGATTTTTTGTGCCCAAATCGTCGCTCAACCGCTCGATGTAAGTATTCCGCACTTCCGTCGTTGTATTCACTTATGATTCATGCTTGAGTTTTGATCTTGGGACCTTTAAAAACTCCAACAATGGCATCAAGAGCTTAGGTTAAAAGCATGAAAAGTTTGGGATAAAATTTGGGCAAACTTGATTTTGAGCATGATAAATTAAATTGGATGGATTTGTATGCTTAATTGTGTTTGAATTGAAGATTGATTGGGTCAATTTGAAGAAAATTTGATTGGATCATCTTTCCCCCAAATTCCCTCCTTGGCCGAAATTGTGATGTCTTTAATGTCTTGGGATTTTTGATTTTTTGACAATTGGATGTGTTGGAAATCATTCGGGATGATGATTTAATGTCGATTGCGGAATCAATTGGATTGAATTCGATTCGGACGTAAAATCCCCAAATTGCCAAGTATGTCATAAAGCTTGAAATTGGGTAAAATGAAATTGAGCATGCAATTATGAAATTGGATGATTAAGTATGCTTAATACATGTTTAATTGATGATTGGTTGGATCAATTTGATTAAATATTGTTTGGAACAAATTTCCCCAATTTTGAAAGTATGTCATAAAGCTTGAAATTGGGTAAAATGAAATTGAGCATGCAATTATGAAATTGGATGATTAAGTATGCTTAATACATGTTTAATTGATGATTGGTTGGATCAATTTGATTAAATATTGTTTGGAACAAATTTCCCCAATTTTGATGTGTTGGCCGAATAGGAGTATGCCCTAAATCTTGGTAATTTTGTTTCGTTGATCATTGGATGACTTGAAACGATTGAGGGTGTTGATTTAATGTTAATTGGTTTTAATTGGATTGAAACAAATCGACATGTAATTAACCTTATTGCCAGAACAAAGTAAAGCATGTAATGGGTTTGATTTTAATCTTAACGTGTTGGACATGTGATGATGAAATTGAGCATGATTAATTAGCCTAATTTGTGTTTTGGAAATAATGATTTAGGTGATTAATCATGATATACACTTTAGGTAATTAATTGCGAGATTGGATTTGTGTAATTTAATTAATAGGGCTAATTTTGGAAATTGAGCTTGAATTGTTGTAAATGGGCTTATTGGGCTTTGTTGTACAAAGTTGGTTTAGGCAAATTGGATTGGATCCAATTGGGCCCAAAACCGCTACCATAAAGCCCAAATGCGACTAATGGACCTTTAAAGTTTAATTGGGCCTAATGGGCCAAGATTGATTTCTAGGCTTATGGGGTAACTCCCGGATTGGATTTTGGTTATTCGGTTTGACTCGAATTGACCAAAATTCCACGCCTTAAGAAATTAATTAAAAGCCCATTAGACTTTAATTAATAATATTGGATATTCATCGGGCTTTGAGACCCGAAACGATTAAATTTGGAATTTAAGTCGTAAGGTTCGTAAATAAAGTGTAAGATTTAATTTGGAATTAAATAATTGGATTAGTATTAAATACATATTAAATTGGATTTAATTATGTAGTTTAATTTAATTCGAGAATTCGTACTTTAAGTACTTATTCGCAAAAACGAGTTTGACTCGAACAAAATCAAATCGTTGTTTGAACATTGGATGATCACTAATTATCAGATTAATTAATTGGATTAGATTGATTGATAACATGCTTGAGTGAATACATGGTTGCGATGCATGAATAATGTATATCGGATGGATATTAGTCGGGTGGGACAATTTTGGAAATTGTAATAAATTTGATTTATTAATTGGACCTGCGAGTCCAGCCTTATCACCTCTATACTCTTTGTATTCTCTTCTCACCTATTCCCCTCAATGTAAATGAGGTTTCTTTAGAAGTGTAGTGTAACGGGTAGAAGTAAATACAAGTGCTAGCTTTGGAGAGAGAAAATGAGAATTTGATCTAGGATCAATGTAAAGTATCCATCCGCATATCATTATTATTTTATTTCATATGCGCTTTATTATGTGTTTAGAATGCATGTTTAAGGGTGTATGATGATGAGACCTTAACAAAGATAATAAATTGGTTGCCAATTTGCACGCGAAAAACCCTCAAATAATATTAAGCGTCTTTCCTTCCATTGAGTGATTCTCACTCAAGATCCGAGACGGCATTGGTTTGTTGGCCAAAGTCAAGGCCTTTGTCTGTCGAAGATGTGTTTGAATCACGAAGGCTTTGTTACATGTCAGTGTCATGTCCAAGTTGTGGTTTGTTGGCCAAAGTCAAGACCACTTCTTGTCCATCGACATTGATTACGAAGCTTTCCATGGTCAATGGGTCGCGCTTAACTGGAATCATTAAGCTTGTTGTGCCAAAGCCAAGGCTTAGTTGATTCAGAGGAAAAGGGTTAGGTAATACATTGGATGTATTGGCATATATAAGATATATGTTTCGGACTTGGACGTCCTCCTACCGGATCTAGGAATTGGATTGGATCCAATTGATCTTAGAGATCTACCTAGTTAATTATCATACAATTTGTTGGCCAAAGTCAAGATTGTGTGATATTTAACGGGATCCTAGCCCACTAGGAAACACGGTTTCCCGAGTACTCGACAGAGGGTTAGAGGCTCGCCGAAAAATAGTGGGAGGCAAGAATTGAATTTGCAATACTCGTTCAATTACTCGCCATACGCGCTCATTCAAATTATTTCGTCGTTAGATTAAATGTTAGTTGGACTAATATTTAAATTGTTGTTTTAATTAACAGTTGGACTGTATTATATTTGATTATATATAATTGGATTATATTAATCAATATATTTGAATTAATTAATTTCAGTTTACAGTTGATTTTATAATTGGATTATAGTAATCAATGTAATTGAGGTTAATTAATTTAAATTATATTTGATTATATAGTTGGACTATTATAATCATTATAATCAATAGTACCACAAATCGTTGATTAAATAGTTGGACTATTAGAATCAAGATAGAAATGAAAGATTAGTGTTTAAAACATAATCCTGGGTGAAAATGTATTTAAACGACTTTAATTTTCAAATTGGGAATAATTTCAAGATGGTCTTGGAAATTAATAAGTTATTTTATTTGATAAAATAATGAATTATGCCTAAAGCCCGGAGTTAAGCAAATAAGTGGAATATGATATTTGGAATATTCGTATAATGATAACTTTAGCGCTTAATCCATTAAGCTTGTCGAAGTAGACTCCTTAATTTCTGAATCAGAATTAAGGATTGGATCCTTAAAGTATGATAATGAAATTGAAGGATTTTCATGGATCTATTTTAGATCTTTGAAATACTAAATTGCAATAAATAATTCTTGGAGAATTAATGACTATTCTCAAGGAGACAAAGTCAAAGTTTGCAATTAGGCAAGTAGTGCAAGGCACACCTTACTTCAATATTCTATAAACCCGAGGCTTGGCCAAAGGCTACTGAAATGTTGAAAATAGGCAAAGGCAAAATCATAATAATCTTTTGGAAGATAAAAGGATATTTCTAAGAAGGAATTGAAGACGAGCAAGGCTCTTACTTCAAATATGTTTGTCATAATTATGTTCAAAACTAGTATTGAAATTGGATTTTAATACTTAGTGTGATACATAAATATGTATTTTTCTGTTGTGGCAGAGTCCTGCTTTAAAACAGGATACTGACTTCAGATGAGATTACTCTGGTCGAATTGAAACAGGGGAGAGAAGTCGCTGTTTTAACCGTAGATACCTAACTTTAAGTTACCCTCGGGTTGAACTTAAATTAGGCTAGAGGTGGATATAATATTTACGTGACCTATACGGATGTGGCATCGCGTAATGGTTGTGTGTTTCTTTTGAAGAACACAAATCAGAAACTTTTATAGTTTCGACACGAAATAGACAAACAGATCGGCTATAAGTATTAAACGTCACGGTAAAACCGTAATGAAAATACTTAAGCAATAAGTTTCTCGTATACTTGAAAGAGTATAGTATTCTTTCAATGAGGACTCCTCCCGAAACACGTCAATTTGACGGTGTGTCCGAAAAGGATTAACCGAATTTTGTTAGACATAATAAGGTTAATCACGAGTCGCTCTGAGCTACCATTTCCTTCAACGGATAAGCTTTAAACAGTGCAAGAACTTATTTTGAATAAGGTTCCATAATAATCTGTTTGACAGATATCATATTAGATATGAAAGGGGAAGAAACCGGGTTTCTCATTCCTGACCATTTGGGTATGCTTGGCATATGTTTGGATGATACCAAACTAAAACCCAAATAGGATAAGTGCCAATTGTAGGATATCCTAGGGATACCATAAGTATTGTACTTATATACCTCACATGAGAACAATTAGATTGTTGCTCACCATGCGGTTTTCCTAAGAGGAATACCGATATGCAGTGGTAAGTGGGAGGATAGTATAACTCGATGAAAATCGGAGTAATACTGTTCAAGGCACTGAATCTTAATGGAACATATATAGTTCATCAAGGATGAAACTATACCATTAATCTTCGAATACACGAGAACTAAGGAAGTGATACAAGGTATCAACTCCCTTATTATGGCAAGGTGTCATATAATCCGAAATGGATTCCATGTATATCAACAAGTTTGGATACTAGTTGATGTACCACAAGGCATTGTGCCTATTGGTACTTTGCAAGTCTTCAAAGAAGACGTACATGGATGGCAACATACCAACGTATAAAGCTAGGCTTTTAACGGAAAGGTATCGTTATCGACATTGTGTTGATTACGATTCAACCTTTTACCTGTTGCCACGGTAAATCCATTTGGATAATGCTTGCTGATGCGAGCATATTGTTCTTGGAATTATCGTTTTGATGTAATCATAATGGTGTATGATTTAATTCAAAACGAAAATGATTCTTGTGTAAATAAGAGGGTTAGTGGGAGCGCACTGACAGTGGCTGTCCTATAAAATAATGATAATATGTCATTTCTTGGAAATGATATTCCCATAAAATAAATATCGGCGAAAGCTTGGCTTTCGAAATACTCTCCGTGGAACCGTACATTGAAAAATGTACAAGACCTGGTGTATCATACGCTTTGAGCATATGGATTCACAAACAGGCTAATCCGAGTGATAGTCACTGGATTGATGTTAGGAACATCCGTTAGTATCTTAGAGAACTAAGGATGCTGTCTTAGTCTATGGAGAAGGAGAACTTGAAGTGACTGGGATCACTGTAGCAAGTTTCCTATAACCGATAAAGACGACTAAAAGTCGCAAACGGTACTATACAGTTTGAATAACGGTGCAGTAAGCTGGAGATCTTCCAAGCAAGATACTGTTACCGAATAAACAACAAATGCGGGTTAATTGCAGCAGCTGAGGCAGCAATAGAAGTCATTTGGGTCGATACATATCTAATTAGATTAGATATAGTTCTGTTAGCGGCTGAGCTAGGCATCAGCACAGGCTAAAGAATTAATGGTCTCATCAACGATCCAGATACATACTTACATATTCATCTGATTCGTTCGGATCATACATCGTGGCGATGTGATGATCGAATAAATCGCATCAAGATGATATTCATGCAAATCCGCTGAAAAGATTTTCTCAGCAGTTTGAGCCAACCGTACATAGTTCGGGTGTTAGACACTCGAGTGACTGGCTATAGGCCAAGTGGGAGATTGTTGGACAATTATGACCCATAGCGTCACTATTTGTACAGATCACGGTGTTGTTGTACAAATTAACTATGTGACATAGGAGATTGCACTCGTATCATTTGTGATTAGATCACCTAGATATATAAATGATAAGAGGTCCCTATGATTTGTTCCTGGACGGAGAATGATATGAGACAGTATCAGTCCATGAAGGATAAATCATTAAACATCCCTAGTCAGAGCATTATCGAGATTGGACATCGATGAATGCGTAAAAGACTAGTATTACACTTGTGCGCATTGTGAGAGCACAACGGCATAGTTCTCATATATTTGGGTATTGGATACTCATGCAAGTGTAATAGGAGGTTGTGTTTCACCGATGGTACGGGAAACAGCTTCGCTCTGGATTAGACCCCCTCGGAATTCCATTGGTAGTATGACTACGTGTCTATGGAAGTCCGAAATCAGGGTAGGTGTATTTGGTCTTAACCTGAGACTTGCACCGCTAATACTTGCGACAATCAATATACTTTGGTTGCGGTCGTCCAGGGCTTTAACCGGTTCTGTGTACGCCAATACTGGGTATATTGAGAATCGTAGTGTGTTGGGTGTGATGTCAAGACGGAAGTGTCACTCCAGTCATATGGAGTTGATGATCACGCAGGGATACAGAACTCGTTCTCTATATAAGGTTGCAACCGTCGGGATAATATGACTTGGTCATGATTATCCGATTTTAAAGAGACTAGTTGCTTGTTATCCGATATATGCTTCGTACGGGGCAGACTCTACCAGCCCTAGGCCTTGCATGTGATCATCCGATACTGGACAGAAATACGCAATACTACGGTATACTACGCTTGATATAGATCCTTATTCCTGTAAGGATATTTCCGGAGAATTGGGTAGGCATGGCGCTTTGCTAGAGGCCAACCTTGTCTTGTAAATCGGTAAAACGTAGTACTTGGTACTTACGTGTTCGGATAGTCCGACGACCGATTTGACTGCCAACATATCCGGGGATCTCATGGGTCGCTTCCCAAAGATTCACCGATGACGTATGACTCGCACTTTAATTAATCTGGGATTAATTAGATGAGAGAGAAAATTAATCTGGGATTAATTGCGGAGATATTTTATCTAGGATAAAATGTCGATTAAAGAGAGAGAAACATTAATTTGGAATTAATCGAGGAATTAATATATTTGATATATTAATCGAAATTGGATTTCGACGCGGAATTAAAATTAGATTTTAATTCGGGCGAACGAATTAATTTAGAATTAATTCGTTAGCGACGTGAATAGTGATTTCACTTGGCGTAATCATTTAATTACGACGCAACGGAAAATTCATTAATTTGGAATTAGCAAACCCGAGCCCGAGATTATTTGCGAGCGTATTCGTATTTGGAATTCGAGTGCGACACGTTAAATCAAGAGTCAAGTCGCTAGTCGCATCTAGCGTCACATCAAGCGTCAAATCATATCACTTTGAGTGATGTGACAATTGATTGGATTGATTGATTGATGTGAGTGATGTGACAATTGATTGGATTAATAAAGTGATGTGATGTGACTTGATGTGATAAAGGTGATGTGTGTGGTTGGGAATTAAACCCAAATGTGTTTGAAATGAATTTCAAATGAAATTCAAGTGTATTTGATACAAAAACTCACCAAAAACGAAACAACACACTTCACCCAACTTTCCCTCCTCTCTCTCCTCTTCTTCTTCTCTCATCTTCACGTTTTTCTTGTTTCTTGTGAGGCAGTGAACTGCCGAATTTGACAAAGGAAATGGAGGGAAGCAAGTGTGTTTTGTGGCAAAACAAGAGTGCTAGCACACTCCGGGATCATGCCAAGGTGATAAGGGAAGTATACCAATGAGCCGGGAAGCCAAATGATGAAGCTTGGAGCTTCAAATCTTGAAGACAAGGGGCGAAATTCACTATTCACAGCAGCCCACTGCCTTGAAAAAGTGAGCAGAATTCGATTTTTTTGTTGCCCAAATCGTCGCTCAACCACTCGATGTAAGTATTCCGCACTTCCGTCGTTGTATTCACTTATGATTCATGCTTGAGTTTTGATCTTGGGACCTTTAAAAACTCCAACAGTACCATCACTCGTGGCTCGTACCTAGGGGATAAAAAAAAAAGGTGCGCTCAACTTTCCTCGAACCCTTGAGTGGGAAGACCTATTGTGGGGAATCCTTCGTCGGTGGAGTCTTTTATCTATACTCCTATAAACTTGCATATGAACCTAGTCGAGCGACTATATAACGATCCACCGCTTAGGGTATATGATAGACGCCTTTATGCTTGTGGTTGGGACCATCATCATTTAGATTCAGTTGGACTTCTTGTCATGAGATATGAACTTGTTGGGCCATTTAAACTGAGACGAGTTTGTGTCTTATGACAATTGGGCCAAAAGCTTCTAAAATCCGATAGGTCGCTTTGTGTTTGGGCCCTCTATCATTTGAAGTTTTTTAGCCACATTATCGCAAAAGTGTAAACCTATTGGGCTTTTTAACTGGGACAAGTTTACACCTCGCAATAATATGATTGAACGCTTTGAAATGATAATGGGCCAACTTGTATAAAATCCTTGATAGGCTTAGAAAGTCCAAACATGATCCAAATATGCTAACAGCATGAGTCCGATATCCGCATTGGCTTTCATCCAAAAAGGATACGCCTTGTTATAACATATTTGTATATTTTTGGGCCGCTTTTAAATTCATCCTCATGACCACGATTGCCGAAATCCCAATTTTTCATTTCTAGACAATGTCACGATTACCATAATAGGCTTAGTCTATGTTGTAAATGGGCAGTCTTTGTCTTTTACTAATGGAAATGGACATAAGTGGCCCAGGTTCACCCCGTAGCATAGGAGAAAGGGATTCTATGTACCTTATATCAGTACATAGAATAAAACAAATCTAGAACCAAAAATAGGCTTACCGCGAGTGTGGGAGAAATAAGGTTGGAAGGATATATATTGTTTTGATAACCACATGCATCTCATGCTTACACGCATCATGTTAACCCCTTGTGTCTTAAAAGCCATCATAGATATCCGTTGGGTTAGGGGAAAAAGAAGACTTGTCAAGAAGAGTCTAGCAAATATGGATATCGGGGAAAAGGAAACCGAGGAACAGAAAACTTTACAGCAAGGATAGAAAGACCATTGTGAAAAAAAAAATTTATTTGTCCTTATTTCTTAATAGTCAGGCATAAGTCCAATGATGAAATCGTTTACTTTAGGGAGAAATCTTAGAAACGATAAACTCTTGATGGCTTTTATCTGATACTTTAAGTAGTTGATCTATGTTAGGCTCGTAAGCACTTATTTATAGGTTCTTAGAAGTGAAAACCTAAGTAATTGGCAATGTGACTAGTTGAAGAAATTGTAGGTCAGTGAATGACCGTTCGCCTAAATGTCAATCCTTATTTGCTTGTGCTATAATGTGTGTTATGGTTGAAAATAAAAGAAAATTCTCTAACGAAAAGAATTAAACCACCTATAACTGATAAGCGTGAAGCTACCCATGGGCGAGTATTAGGACTGTTAGACAATTATGACCCATAGCGTCACTGTTTGTAAAAGACATTGTGTTTTTGTACAAAATTGACTATGTAGTATTGAAATTGCCTTTTATCATTTCGTAATTTATTTACTTTGATATATAAATGGTAAAAGTCCATGGATTAGTTCCGGATTGAGATGATATGAGACAGTATCAATCCATAAAGGTTTAATCATTAAATATCCCTAGTCGTAGTATTATCGAGACTGGACATCAATAATGCGGAATAGACTAGTATTGCACTTGTGCACGTTGTGAGGGCATAACGACATAGTTCTCATATGTGTAAGTATAGGATACTTATGCAAGTGCGATAGGAGGTTGTGTTTTACCGATGGTACGGAAAACAGCTTCGCTCTGGATAGACCCCGCGAAATCCCATTGGTAGTATGTATATGTGTCTATGGGAGTCCGCGTCAGGGTAGGTGTATTTGGTCTTAACCTGAGACTTACATCACTAATACTTGCGACAATCGGTAAACTTTGGTTTTGGTCGTCCAGGGCTTTAACAGGTCCTGTGTACGCCTCTATTGGGTTTATCGAGAATCGTAGTGTATTGGATGTGATGTCAAAATGGAAGTATCACTTCAGACATATGGAGATGATGATCACGCAGGGATTCATAACTAGTTCTCTATTATGTTGCAACCATCGGGATAATGTGAGAAGGTCATGATTATAAGATTCAAAGAGACTAGTTTCTTGATATCCGATATGTGCTTCGTATGAGGCAGACACTATTCCAGCCCAGGCCTAGCAAGTGACATCTGATACTGGATCGCAATACGAGATACTACGTATTCTACGCCTGACATAGATTATATATTCCAGTAAGAATATTTCTGTAGACTTGGGTAGGCACGGTGCTTTACTAGAAGCCAACCAGGTCTTGTAAATCGGTAAGCACGTGGTACGAGGTACTCACTTTATCGGATAGTCCGATAACCGGATTTACTGCCAACATATCCAGAGATCTCTTGGGTCGCTTCCCAAAGGCACCGATGACAGTTGACTTAGAAAATTAATCTGGGATTAATTTGGGCTTCATTTAATCTGGGATTAAATGTGTTCAGTGGAGATAGAACGCGATTAATTTGAAATTAATCGGTAAAATAAATTTAATAGTTAAATTTGATTTTTCTATTTAATTTATTCAAATGGGCTAAAATTAATATATCAGATATATTAAAATGAATTGGATTTCATTACGAGATTAAAGTCGGACTTTAATACGAACGAACGAATTAATTTAGAATTAGTTCGTGAAGACGTTCGTATATATTTTGCGAGGCATCGTTATTTAATTAAATTAGATTTAATTATCTAGCGACGAAGGTTCGTTTAATCAGATTAAACGGAACCGAGCGGCGGAAATGTTCGTAGAGATATTTGAATTTTGATTCAAATAAGTGGGGCCCACTTCACATGTGTGGTAGTGGTGGTAGTTGGCATTTATGCCAAGCCACCAACCAACCAACCACCTTGTATTGGTTTTGGTAAAACTATTTACCCAACTACCAAGTTTTGGTGAAAAGGGTAAAAAGGTTTTACCAAAACAAATCTCTACAGACTTAACACAAAAGTTAAAATAGAAAACCCTAGAAGCTCTCCCTTGGGCGTGAACTTCAACCCTTTGCTCTCTTTGATTTTGTTCTTCAAATCAAAAGCTAGCACTTAAGCAAGTCAACAAAGGTGATAGGGAAACATCTTCAAGAGTTGGAATCATCACTTTGCTTGGATCTTGGAGATCATCTTCACAAATTTTTTTAAAGCTCAAATCCGTTCGTTGTAAGTATTCCGCAACTTATAATGTTCTTATTTAATGTTTTTCATGCTTATTAGATCCTTGGCATGTTCTAGGAACCCTAACAAAGGTATCAGAGCCAATTTTAAGCATGAAAAATTTTAGGGTTCTTGAGCATAAAATTTGGGGCTTTTGTGTTTTGAACATGATTTTTTCAAATTGATGATTTGAGCATGTTTAGAATATGATAACTTAGAGTTATGCATGATTACATTTGAAATAAATTGAATGAATCAAAAATTAAAAAAATCTTATCATGGCCGAATCCTATAAGCAGTTCACAGTGCAGGTTTTTGAATTTTGTAACATAAAATGATGTGTTTAAATGCATGTTTAAATGTTGATTATTGGTTTGATTGGATTAGAATCAAAGACAATAATATTTATGTTAAAATCAAAGAGCATGTTGAGCATGAAATGATGGTATTAGGATTCAATTTGTGTTAAACATGAAATGATGTATTTTGGCCTCAATTTGTGTTGAGCATGAATTGTTGGATTAAGCATGATTAATTAAGTTAATTGCTATTTTGGAAATATTGAGTTTAATTAATTAATCATGACTAATACACTTTAATTATTATAATTATAATATTTGGAATATTAAAATTGTAATAAATGGCCTTTAAATTTATTGGGCTAAAAGTGTGTATTGGGGCTTAATGGGCTTGGTTTGACCAAGTTTGGTTTTGGACTTTTGGATTGGATCCAATTGGGCCCAAAACCAATTCCATGAAGTCCAAATACATCACTTGGCCCTTTAAAGAATTTATTGGGCCTAATGGGCCTAAATTGATTTGATGCAATAAGGTGATTCCTATTGGGCCTTGACATTTTGGGATTGATCCATTATGGCCAAAGCCCATGCCTTAAGAATCAATTAAAAGCCCATTGGACTTTAATTAAAAAGGACATTGGATGTTTTTGGGCCTTTGAGACCCATCAAGATTGGATTTGGAATCCAAGTATTTAAGGCAAATATATAAGTGTAAATATTTAATTTGGAATTAAATTAGAATTAGTATTGAATACAAATAAATTGGATTTAAAGTTGTAGTTCGATATAATTCAAGAATACGTACTTAAAAGTATTTTTTCTTAAACGAGTTGGACTCGAGCAAATCAAATCATTGTTTGAACATTGGATGGTCATTAATCAAAGATTAATTAATTGGATTAGATTGGTTGAATAACATGTTTTGTTTGAATACATAAATGTGTTGTATGAATAATGTATATCGGATGGATATTAGAAGGGCAATGGCAATTTTAGAAATTGTAATAAATTTAGAATTTATTAAATTGGGCCTGCGTGTCCAGCCTTTAATCTCTTTACTCCTTGTAATTCTCTTCTCACCTATTCCCCTCAATGTAATGAGGTTTCTTTATTGTATTTTGTAATTGGGTAGGAGTTAGAATAGTTCTAGTTGGGGAGAAGAAAAGGAGCGATTTGTTCTAGGAACAATCTGTTTAAATATCCATCTGCATATCGTTATTAATTTACTTTTCGCGCCTTATGATGTTTTAGAAGCATGCTTAAGGGTGTATGATGAGACCTAATCAAAGATAATAAATTGGATGCCAATTTACGCGAAAAACACTCAAAAACATATTATGTGTTTTTCCTTCCGTTGAGTGATTCTTACTCAAGATCCAAAGTTGGCATTGGTTTGTTGGCCAAAGTCAAGACCTTTGTCAATTGCAAATGTGTTTGAATCATGAAAGTTTTTTCTATATCGGTGTCTTGTCCAAGTTGTGATTTGTTGGCCAAAGTCAAGATCACTTCTTGTCCATCGACATTAATTACGAAGCTTTCCTTGTCAATGGGGTCCCGCTTAACTGGAATCATTAAGCTTGTTGTGCCAAAGCCAATGCTTAGTTGATTCAGAGGAAAAAGGTTAGGAAAATATATTGGATATTGGCATATATATTGTATATATGTTTCGGACTTAGATGTCCACCTACCGGATCTAGGAATTGGATGAGATCCAATTGATCTTCGAGATCTACCTAGTTAAGTTTCATACAGGTTGTTGGCCAAAGTCAAGGTTGTATGTTATTTAATGGGATCCTAGCCCACTAGGAAACTATGTTTCTCGAGTACTCGATAGAGGGTTAGAGGCTCGCCGAAAAATAGTGGGAGGCTAGTGTTGAATTTGCAATGTCATTCAGATACTTAGCTTTACGCGCTTTCAATAATTTCGTCAAAATTACTTTATTAGTTGGACTAATATATTGTTATTTTTCTATGTAACAGTTAGACTGTACCCATTATCGTTGACTAGATAGTTGGACTATCGTAGTCAAGTTGACAGGAAAGGGAAATGTCCGCGACATTATCATGGGAGAAAATGTCTTTAAGGGCACGAACTTTGCAGATTGGGAAATGAACCTTAGGATTGTCCTAGGTTCAGAGAGGTTGTTGTATACTTTACAAAGACCTATTGGGCCTAAGCCCGGACCGAATGAAACACTTGAGCTGGAGCTTTGGAAGACTCACAGCGATGATTGTGACATAACTCAGTCCATTATGCTTGCTTCGATGACTCAGCACTTTCGTAGATAAAATAGGGACTTGGATCCTTATAATATGTTAGCGAGGTTGCAAGATCTGCATCGCTCTAACAAGAGGATGCAGAGGTACGAGTTAGTGAAGAAGCTCTTTCGATCACGCATGACAGAAGGCATGTCTGTTAGGTCCCACTTGGCACAGATGATTACTGACATTGATGAGCTGGCCAATATAGGGATAGTCTTTGAGGCTGAGATTACTGTGGATATGATCCTGCAATCTCTCCCTGATTCCTGGAGACAGTTCATCATAAATTATAATTTGATGAACAACAGTGATACTCTTGGAGAGTTACTGTCAACTCTCAAGGAGGCTGAAAAGGAGCTTCATAAGGGCAACAAGCGCGAGGCGCACTTTGCATCGACATCTCATGCACCTAGGGCTGGGCCCAAGGCCACTGGAGGTGTGCAAAAGAAGAAGCATAACAAAAAGGGCAAGACAAATCGTCAAAGGCTCCCGGGAAGCCAAAGGACAAATCTCAGGATGTTTGCCTACAGTACGACAAGCGGGGTCACTGGAAGCGTGACTTCCGCGAGTACAAGTGCTTTAGAAGGAGATTAAAGCAGGCAAGACACCGGCTTCAGGTATGTTTGTTATTGAAATAAACATGGCTACTTCTAGTTTTAAAAATTGGATTTTTGATTCTGGTTGTGGTACTCACATATGTACTGATGTGCAGGATCTGCAGATTAGCAGGAGACTGACCTCAAGAGAGATTGATCTATGCGTTGGAAATGGGGCACCAGTTGCTGTTTTGGTCGTTGGCACTTTTGTTTTAGAACTACTTTCGGGGTATGTACTTAAACTTTCAGACAGTTATTATGTACCTAGTTTGACTAGGAATATTATCTCTGTATCTTGTTTGAACCAATGCGGGTACACTTTTGTATTCCGAAACACTGGGTGTTTTGTTTATAAAGATGATTTTGAGATATGTTCAGCTGATGCTAATAATGGTCTTTATATTTTGAATATAAATCAATCTCAAACATATAATGTAACAAAAAAAAGGCTCAAACTTAGTAACAAAGATGAAACTTATATGTGGCACTGTCGTCTGGGACACATTAACAAGACTCGCATATCCATACTTTCGAAGAGTGGGTACTTGGACGGATTTGATCCAAATTCATATGACGTCTGCGAATCTTGCTTATTAGGCAAAATGCCTAATCACCTTTTAGCGGTAAAGGTGTACGCGCCATCGAACTGTTAGTCTTTGTTCATAGTGACGTTTGTGGGCCCATGTCTAGCCGGGCTAGAGGTGGATTTGAATACTTCGTAACCTTTACGGATGATGCATCGCGTTATGGTTATGTGTATCTTATGAGACACAAGTCGGAAACTTTTGAGAAATTTAAAGAGTTTCAACACGAGGTTGAAAAACAGAGCGGCAAGAGTATAAAGAAATTACGGTCGGACCGTGGTGGCGAATACTTGAGCAATGAGTTTCTAGATTACTTGAAAGAATATGGTATTCTTTCACAGTAGACACCTCCTAGAACACCGCAATTAAACGGTGTATCCGAACGGAGAAATCGAACTCTGTTGGACATGGTAAGGTCTATGATGAGTCACATTGAGCTACCTATTTCCTTCTGGGGATATGCATTAAACAGTGCAGTTCTTATTTTGAATAAGGTTCCGTCAAAGTCTGTACAACAGACACCATATGCGATATGGACAGGAAAGAAACCGGGTTTCTCATTCCTAAAGATTAAGGGATGCTGGGCATACGTCAAATGTTTGGAAGGTACCAAACTTGAGCCCAAATCGGATAAATGCCTATTCGTAGGATATCATAGGGAAACCAAAGGATATTACTTCTATCACCCATGAGAGAACAAAGTATTTGTTGCTCTACATGCGGTTTTCCTTGAGAAGGAATTCTAAATACAGTGGTTAGTGGGAGGAAAGTAGAACTCGATGAAAATCGGAGTGATACTATTCCTAGCATAAAATCCTCAACGGAACAAAACAGTCCATTCGGGATGAGACTGTACCATAATCTTCTATTACACAAGGACCGCGTAGGTCGGAGAGAGTCGGGAACCAACCTGAGAGGTATGGGTTTCTGATCTCACCTCATGTAGATATTAATCTCATTGAGGATGACGAACGTGCTACGTATGAGGAAGCGATACAAGATATCGATTCTGCTTTATGGCAAGAGGCCATGAAGTCTGAAATGGATTCCATGTACACCAACCAAGTTTGCACACTGGTTGATCCACCAGAAGGCGTAAAGCCTATTGGATGCAAATGGATCTTCAAGAAGAAGAACGACATGGAAGGCAACATGTAAATGTACAAAGCTAGGCTTGTAGCGAAGGGGTACGTCAACGACATGGTGTCGATTACGATGAAACTTTCTCACCCTTTGCCATGATTAAATCCATTTGGATAATGCTTGCTATTGCTGCGTATTTCGATTACGAGATATGGCAGATGGACGTTAAAACTGCTTTCCTTAACGGAAACCTTTTGGAGGATGTTTATATGCAACAGCCTGACGGTTTTATCGTGCCTAGACTTGCAAATAAGGTTTTTAAGTTAAATCGATCCATCTATGGACTGAAGCAAGCATCGCGGTCATGGAACCAACGTTTTGATGAGATCATAAAAGAATATGATTTCATTCAAAACGAGGAAGATCCTTGTGTATATAAGAAGGTTAGTAGGAGCGCACTGACATTCATTGTCCTTTATGTTGACGATGTATTGCTTATTGGCAATGACATTCCCATGTTAACATCGGTGAAAGCTTGGCTTTCATTAAAATTCTCCATGAAAGATCTGGGAGAAGAAACAGCTTTTATTCTAGGAATAAAGATCTACAGGGATAGATCTAGAAAGCTACTTGGACTCTTCCAGAGCACGTACATTGACAAAGTGTTGAAAAAATTCAACATGGATCAGTCCAAGAGGGGACTGTTACCAGTGTCACATGGCATTTCTCTATCTAAGGACATGTGTCCTAAAACTCAAGATGAGAGAAACAGCATGAGTCGGATACCATTCGCCTCGGCAGTCGGATCGATCATGTATGTCATGATATGTACGCGACCTGATGTCTCGTATGCTTTGAGCATGTGTAGTCGTTATCAGGCCGATCCAGGTGATGGTCACTGGATGGCAGTTAAGAACATCCTTAAGTATCTTAGACGAACTAAGGATGCTTTCTTAATTTATGGAGATGGAGAACTTGAGGTAACTGGGTATACAGATGCAAGTTTCCAAACCGATAAAGACGACTCTAAGTCATAATCCGGGTACATATTTTGTTTGAACAACGGAGCAGTAAGTTGGAAATCATCTAAGCAAGAGACTGTTTCCGATTCAACAACAGAAGCGGAGAATATTGCTGTAGCTGAAGCAGTAAAAGAGGCAGTTTGGATCCGTAAATTCCTAATTGGATTAGGAGTAGTTCCGTTAGCAGCTGAGCCCATTCCATTATTTTGTGACAATAACGGGGCTATAGCGCAGGCTAATGAACCACGGTCTCATCAACGATCCAAGCATGTTCTTCGACATTTGCATCTGATTTGTGAGATCATACATCGTGGCGATGTGAAGATCGAGAAGGTCGCATCAGATGACAACATTGCAGACCCGCTGACGAAAGCTATTTCACAGCAAAAGTTTGAGAAACATATACATAGTTCAGGTGTTAGATGCTTGAGTGACTGGCTATAGGCCAAGTGGGAGATTGTTAGACAATTATGACCCATAGCGTCACTGTTTGTAAAAGACATTGAGTTTTTGTACAAAATTGACTATGTAGTATTGAAATTGCCTTTTATCATTTCTTAATTTATTTACTTTGATATATAAATGGAAAAAGTCCATATGATTAGTTCCAGATTGAGATGATATGAGACAGTATCAATCCATAAAGGTTTAATCATTAAATATCCCTAGTCGTGGTATTATCGAGACTGGACATCGATAATGCGGAATAGACTAGTATTGCACTTGTGCGCGTTATGAGAGCATAACGGCATAGTTATCATATGTTTAAGTATATGATACTTATACAAGTGCGATAGGAGGTTGTGTTTTACCGATGGTACGGAAACAGCTTCGCTCTGGATAGACCCCGCGGAATCCCATTGGTAGTATGTATATGTGTCTATGGGAGTCCGTGTCAGGGTAGGTGTATTTGGTCTTAACCTGAGATTTACATCGCTAATACTTACGACAATCGGTAAACTTTGGTTTTGGTCGTCCAGGGCTTTAACAGGTCCTGTGTACGCCTCTATTGGGTTTATCGAGAATCAACGTGTATTGGATGTGATGTCAAGATGGAAGTATCACTTCAGACATATGGAGATGATGATCACGCAGGGATTCATAACTAGTTCTCTATTGTGTTGCAACCATCGGATAATGTGACAAGGTCATGATTATCTGAGTCAAAGAGACTAGTTGTTTGATATCCGATATGTGCTTCGTACGGGGCAGACACTATTCTAGCCCCAGGCCTAGCACATGACATCTGATACTGGATCGCAATACGAGATACTACGTATTCTACGCCTGACATAGATTATATATTCCAGTAAGAATATTTCTGGAGAATTGGGTAGGCACGGTGCTTTGCTAGAAGCCAACCATGTCTTGTAAATAGGTAAGCACGTGGTACGAGGTACTCACTTTATCGGATAGTCCGATAATCAGATTTACTACCAACATATCCAGAGATCTCTTGGGTCGCTGCCCAAAGATTCACCGATGACAATTGACTTAAATTAGAATTAATCTAGGATTAATTTTGAGAGAGAAAATTAATCTGGGATTAATTTGGGCTTTATTTAATCTAGGATTAAATGTGTTCAGTGGAGATATAACGTGATTAATTTGTAATTAATCGGTAAAATAATTTAATAGTTAAATTTGATTTTTCTATTTAATTTATTCAAATGCGCTAAAATTAATATATCGGATATATTAAAATGTATTAGATTTCATTACGAGATTAAAGTCAAACTTTAATACGAACGAATGAATTAATTTAGAATTAGTTCGTGAATGACGTTCGTAATATATTTACGAGGCATCGTTATTTAATTAAATTAGATTTAATTATCTAGCGACGAAGGTTTGTTTAATCGGATTAAATGGAACCGAGCCACGGTAAATATTCGTAGAGATATTTGAACTTTGAATTCAAATAAGTGGGGCCCACTTCACATGTGTGGTAGGTGGTGGTAGTTGGCATTTATGACAAGCCACCAACCAACCAACCACCTTGTATTGGTTTTGGTAAAACCATTTACCCAACTACCAAGTTTTGGTGAAAAGGGTAAAAGGGTTTTACCAAAACAAATCTCTACACACTTAACACAAAAGTTGAAAATAGAAAACCCTAGAAGCTATCCCTTGGGCGTGAACTTCAACCCTTTGCTCTCTTTGATTTTGTTCTTCAAATCAAAAGCTAGCACTTAAGCAAGTCAACAAAGGTGATAGGGAAACATCTTCAAGAGTTGGAATCATCACTTTGCTTGGATCTTGGAGATCATCTTCACAATTTTTTTAAAGCTCAAATCCGTTCGTTGTAAGTATTCCGCAACTTATAATGTTCTTATTTAATTTTTTCATGCTTATTAGATCCTTGGCATGTTCTAGGAACCCTAACAAGGACAACCATAAAGAGAAATGCTACATTAAAGGGTAGGTGTGTTGGAAAAAAAAAAGGAAAAAAGAAAAAAAAAGTTCAAAACTAAAAGAAAAAAGAGAGAGACAAAAGAGAAAGAAAACCATACCACATTGAGCACATAAAAGCAACTGCAGGGCATAATGAGACATCTAGGTTGGTTTAACCCATCGATCCTAATTTTTTGACAAAATCATTGAGTTGGCTTACCTGGGGATGAAGCTGTAAAAGAACCTTAGCACCCACACACTTTGAGTCTGGCTTAGATCATTTGTTCAAAAACTTGGATTTGAGTTGCATTGAATGTTTTGAAGGTTCTCTGGTTTCAATACTGGGCATTCTTTGAGGACGATAATATGTGTAACTATTGGGACTATTTCGTAGCATGTGATATAGTATGTTGATATGGAATGCCACATCATGTAGTCCACATTGACCTAGTGCAAACAGTAGAGAGTAGAAAGCTAAGCCATATCTGGGGGTGACCAGTCTAGCACCCCGTGAATAAGGGATATATCGAGAAATTGAGCCATGAGACAAAAGAGAAATGACCAACCACCAGAAAAGAACTAGTAGAAGGAAATTGTAAGCCGACCTATGAGGCAATCAAAGATTTTTGTAGGCGAGAAGCATCGAGGAGCACAAGGAAGACCTAAACCATCGAAATAAGAAATACATTCATGTATACATGTCACGTGCACACAATTTTTTGTTTTATTTTTGTTCGTAGGTTTTGAGGAAAAAAGAAAAAATGGTAAAAATAAGAAGTTTCGGGAAAAAATCCCAAGGTCGAGGCCCACAGTATTAGTAGTTCTGGGAATGGATCCCAGGGTCGAGGACCATATTATTAGCAGTTTCGGGAATGAATCCCAGGTTCGAAGCCCACATTATCAGCAGTTTCGGGAAGGAATTCCAGGGTCTAGGACCACATTGTCAGCAGTATGGGGAATGAATCCTATGGTCGAGGCCCACATCATCAGTAGTTCGGGATTGAATCCCAGGGTCGAGGCCCACATCATCAGCAGTTCTGGAATGAATCCCAGGGTCGAGGCCCACATTATCAGCAGTTTCGGGAATGAATCCCAGGTCGAGGCTGACAATATCAGTAGTTCCGGGAATGGATCCCGGGGTCGAGGCCATATTATCAGTAGTTTCGGGAAGGAATCCCAAGGTCGAGGCCCATATTGTCAGTAGTATGGGGAATGAATCCCAGGGTCGAGGCCCACATCATCAGTAGTTTGGGAATGAATCCCAAGGTCGAGGCCCATATCATCAGTAGTTTGGGAATGAATCCCAAGGTCGAGGCCCACATTATCAATAGTTTCTGGAATGAATCCCAGGGCCGAGGCCTTATTATCAGCAGTATTGGGAACGAATCCCAGTGCCGAGACCCACATTGTCAACAGTATAGGGAATGAATCCCAAGGCTGAGGCCCACATTGTCAGCAGTATTGGGAATGAATCCCAGGGTGAGGCCCATATTGTCAACAGTATTGGGAATGAATCCAAGGGCGAGGCCCACATTGTCAGCAATATTGGGAATGAATCCCAAGGCGAGGCCCATATTTTCAGTAATTTTGGGAATGAATCCTAGGGTCGAGGCCCATATTGCCAGCAGTATTGGGAATGAATCCCAGGGTCGTGGCCCACATTGTCAGCAGTATGGGGAATGAATCTCAGGGTCGAGGCCCATATTTTCAAGAAGTCTTCGGGAATGAATCCCAAGGTCGAGGCCCATATTGTCAGTAGTTTCAGGAATGAATCCCAGGGTTGAGGCCCACATTATCGGTAGTTTCAGGAATGAATCCCAAGGTCGAGGCCCACATTATCAGCAGTTTAGGAATGAATCTCAAGATTGAGGCCTACATTATCGCAGTATCAGGAAAGAATCCTGGAAAAAGACCCACAACTCAAATCGGGAACAGGACCCGCAACTCAGTTCGGGAACAGGACCCGCAACTCAGTTCGGGAACAAGACCCATAACTCAATTCGGGAACATGACCCAGAAGTCAAAGCGGCTCGCCATCATCTCATACAGTAACGATTCAGAAATGGACCACCTCACAGTAACGGTTCGGGAATGGACCACCTCATAGTAACGGTTCGGGAATGGACTACCTCACAGTAACGGTTCGAGAATAGACCACCTTACAATAACGATTTCGAGAATGGATCACCTCACACTAACGGTTCGAGAATGGACAACCTTACAGTAACAGTTCGAGAATGGACCACCTTACAGTAACGGTTCGGGAATGGACCACCTCATAGTAACGGTTCGAGAATGGACTATTTTATAGTAATGGTTCGAGAATGGACCACCTCACATTAATGGTTCGGGAATGAACCACCTCATAGTAATGATTCGAGAATGGACCACCTTATATTAACAGTTCGAGAATGGACCACCTCACAGTAATGGTTCGGGAATGAACCACCTCATGTAATGGTTCGGGAATGGACCACCTCACAATAAGGGGTCGGGAATGGACCACCTCACAATAATGGGTCATGAATAGACCACCTCACAGTAATGGTTCAGGAATGGACCACCGTATGACACAGAAATCGGTGATGTTGTTCTAGGCTCGCAGCCTAATCGGGAGTATGGAGTAGCCTACGGGAGACTAAACTGGAGAATAATGGAGTCCCCACCCAATGTAAACTGGGAAAATGATTTAAGGCCGCACTCACCCCTCGCAAGGGAAGACCTCAAACCATTTGGTTCGGAATGGTCCCTTACTTATGTCACTTGTAATGAAATGATTTGCGCAATAATCTAACCAAGTCTACGCAACCTACATACGCGAGAATAACCTATGTCTAAGTTCGCATACATAAAAATAAAACCTATATCTAAGTTTGCATGCATAAAAGTAAATCGACATAACGGCAAGCACGTAATCATATGAACGCATTATATCGATAAACATGGCAATGTAAATAAATAATAATCTAAACATGAACGTATAAGAGACATAGTTAAGTTCCTAATGCGAAAGAAACAACTAAATCATGCTTGAAAATAATATGCTAAACAACTTAATCATGCATAAAGTAACATACTATTTCTAATAAACAACGAATATATGCAAGATCGGATGAACGAAATATATGCGTTTCTCAAGTGGTACGTGGAATTATATCCCGAGTGCAGATGCACTACCGTCCATTTGGATTCGGCTACGAAATTTACGTCCGGGTTTCCATCCTATATACCATGAGCGATAGCACAAAATCATTCATCCCATGGCCACAACATACATGAATCAACAATACACATGTGAATATATAATAATAAATAATAAAGAAAAGAATGAGAATAGATAAAAGGGTGCCTTCAGGTCTAACCTTTCAAGTTATCTCTTGGAAGTGCGTTATGCGGTTGTCGGAAGGATTGATGCTCCGCAACTTTTCTGATTTACTAGTTCGTTGTTTTCCTTCATTGCCTCGCTGTTTGGGCTGCTATTTTACTCTATTTTGCTACTGTTTCTGGTCACGATTGTTGAGGTATTTAGGCTGTTTTTCAGGGGACTATTTTTATGGTGGGTGTGTAGATTTTCTAATGCAGTTTTTGGTGGAAGGGACTGTGTTTTCAGTGCAGTTTTTCAGGGTTTAAAGGTGCAATTTCAGTGCAGCTTTTTATGATTTAAATGTAAAGTTTCAGTGTAGTTTTTGGTGGTTTAAATGTGCAGTTTCAGTGCAGTTTTTGGTGGTTTAAAGGTGCTGCAGTTGGGGCTATTTCTGTGGTCAGAAGGGGCTGTAGTTGGGGTTTTTTGGTGGTCAGAAAGGACTGCAGTTGGGGCTGTTTCGGTGGTTAAAAGGGGATAGTTTGGGCGTGAATTTAAGAATTATTTTATGGCTGGGATTTACGCGTGAACATGGGAAAATTTTAGCTATTTTATGGATGTTTGTGTGTGGATTGGGAGACTGTTTATGGAGGATGTGCTTTCGGCAATTGCAAATGGATTTTCAGGGATAGTGCACTGCAATTGCAGAGCGAAGTTTCTTTACTTTAGGCGTGAGTGCTAGGGGCTGTGAAGGGTTTGGTTTAAGGTTCTTTTTTATATGAGAGGGTTGAGGTTTGTCCTTGTGCGGCAAAGGAAAGAATATTGTGTTATTATAGGGATATCTCTAATTAGTGTGTCATAAGGAAAAAAATTTTAATTAGGAAGGGGATTGCTTTAGTTTAGGCATGTGATTTAATTTAATTAGGAATGTGATTTATGAGATTTGATTTGATTTTTTATTTCAGGAAGGTGATTTATTTGGATTTCAATATGTGTTTAATGTGTGGATTTGTTATTTTGGAGGGGAATGGGCGTGAATTAGTCTTCTTTGTCCTGTGATTGGTCTTTTGATGGCCTTTGTGTGTGTGGCTTGGTGGTTTATCGGCTTGGTGTGTGGTTTGCGGGGGTTTGGACCGAGGATAAATTATTAAAACAGAGATCTAACAACCAAACCCGAAGCTAAGCAAATGAATTAAATCAATAAGGTACCAATTCCTGACTTTTTCCTTCCTACGTCCGTTTCCCGCGACTTCCAAAACTTAAAGAGTAGTGCCTCCGTACAAGACTCATCATCGGGACTTACATGTAAAAATGCAGTGCCTACAGTCTCCCCCACTTTGATGGGACTTGTGCAGTGTGTAACAGTGACAATCCTATCAAAGTTATGCAATGCATTTTTACTTGACTTGTCTGTTGTTTCGAACTGAGTTGATATTATGGTAAGGTGCTGCGACCTCGAGGTTCTTCCCTACAAGATGTTGGATCTCTATGAATCACTACTGAACTGAGCTTATATGGTGGAGAGGTACCTCGACCTCTGGGCTTTATTCCTGAACCATCAAGTGTGGGCTTTGTTCCCGAATTGTGCTGATATGGTGGCGAGGTGCCTCGACCCCTGGGCTTTGTTCCCAAACCACAGAATGTGCTTTATTCCTGAACTGTGCTGATATGGTGGCGAGGTGCCTCGACCGCTGGGCTTTGTTCCCGAACCACCAAATATGGGCTTTGTTCCCGCACTGTGCTGATGATTCTGTGGGCCTCGTCCCTGGGATGCATCCCGGAACTGCAACTGATGTGTGGGCCTCGACCTTGGGACGCATCCCAATACCGCTGACAATATGGGCCTTGACCCTAGGACGCATCCCAAAACTGCTGACAACGTAGGCCTCGACCCTGGGAGGCATACCAATACCGCTGAAAATGTGGGCCTCGACCCTGGGACGCTTCCCAAAATTGCTGACAACGTGGGCCTCGAACCTGGGACCCATCTCAATAACGCTGACAATGAAGGCCTCGACCCTGAGATACATCCCAGAATTTCAACTGATGTGTAGGCCTCGACCTTGGGACGCATCCCAAAACTGATGATGTAGTGGGCCACGCATCCAAGAACTGATGATGTAGTGGGCCTCGACCTTGGGACGCATCCCGGAACTACAACTGATGTGTGGGCCTCGACCCTATGACGCATCCCAATAATGATGCTGATATGGGCTTCACCCCCAAACTGATACCGATGTGGGTCTCGACCCTAGGACTCATCCCCAAACTGATGCTGATGTAGGCCTCGACCCTGGGACTCAACCCCAAAACTGGTACTGATGTGTGCCTCGCCTTCGGGACATATCCCCAAAACTGATGCTGATGTGGGCCTCGACCCATGCTCTATTCTTGAAATGTCATTCTCAGCATACTGAACCTCATCCTTGAGGCATTACTGATGTGATGGTTCTTTCCCGAACCGTGCTGTATGAGAAAGGGTAGACTGGTCGCCCCCAATCTCGATTCATTTTACTGTTCTTTGCTACTTTCATTAGGTCAAGGTAGATCTCCTGATGTGATGTTAAATACCAACATGCTGTGCTGCCTATCACGAGATAATCCCGATAGCTAAATATATTTTCGTCCTTAAAGGATGCTTCGTGTCGAAACCAGAGAACCTTCAAAGTACTTGATACACTCAAATTCGATCTTCTGAATGAGTAATCTGGACTAGACTCCCAGTGTGAGTGTGCCAAGGTTCTTTCACAAGATGATTTTGTCTCGGAGAATTGGATCAGTGGGTCTAACCAACCGAGATGTCTTGATCATACTCTGTGATTACTTCCTCGTACTCAACATGATGGTTTTCTTCTTCTTTTCCTTCGTCTCTTTCTTTTCTCTTTTTTTTTTCGACACACCTACCCTTTGAGGCAGCATTTCTCCTCATGGTGGTCCTAATACTCGGCCTTAGGTAGCTTCACGCTTATCAGTTATAGGTGGTTTATTTTTTTTCTTTTCAGAGACTTTTCTTTTATTTTCAACCATATCATGTATGGTAACATAAGTAAACCAGGATGGACATCTAGGCAAACGAGCATTCACTGATCCGCCATCTCTTCAACTAGTCATCTTACCGACTACTCAGGCTTCTACTGCTAAGATCCCGTAATCATTTGCTCACGAGTCTAACCGAGATCAACTAATCAGAATACCGGATGAGAGCGTATCTCAAACTTATCATTTCTAAGGTTTCACCCTATAGCAAATAATGTCATCATCGAACATATGTCTAACCATCAAGGACTTTTCTCCCTCTCATTTTTTTCACTCCACTGGAATTCTTTCTTTCAATCGTTGATAATGTGGGCTTCGCCCCCGGGATTCCTTCCCGAAATTGATTTCGATGTGGGCCTCAACCGTGGGATCCCTTCCCGAAACTAATACAGATTCATTCCTGAAACTGATGACACTGTATTGTTGTTGCTTCTGGTTGGCTGGCCTTTGTCGTTTTATCTTTTTTCTTTGAAACGTGTGAATACAAAACAGAACCAACACAAAAAGGAATGCAAGTACGTTACGTGTATGCATGCATGCATGAATGAATTTCCTATTCCGTTGGGTTAGGTCTTCTGCCAACTCTACCGGTGACCGTTCGGTCTTCTTTTCCTCAGGCAAAATACTGCTTCAATCTGTCCACATTGATTGGCTCGGTGAACTCGTTCCCCTCTAAGTCCAACAGCCTCACTGCCCCATTTCCCATTACTTTCTGGACTATGTAGGGTTATTCCTAGTTAGGTCTGAACTTTCCTCTCGAGTCCATCATCGACGGCTTTGATGACTTAAGCACCAGATCACCTTTTTAGATCTTAGTAGGATGCACCTTCTTGTTGAATGCTCGGGCCAACCTCTTTTGGTATATCTGCATATGATGTAAGGATTTCATCCTCTTCTCATCGAGCAGTGCTAACTGTTCAAATCACTGCGAAGTCCATTCTTGCTCAGGTAACTCTGCTTCTACTAATACCAGCATAGATTGTATCTCAACTTGCACTTGCAGTACTACTTCCATTCCATAGACCAAAGAGTAAGGTGTGACTCCTGTAGTCATTCTCATAAAATTTCTGTACACCCACAAGGCATACGATAGTTTGTCAGCCTAATCTTTATAGTTCTCTGTCATCTTGGCTAGTATCATCTTTATCGTCTTGTTGGCTGCCTCGACTGCCCCATTTTCCTATGGTCTATAAGACGATGACTTATGATGTCCTATTCCGTACCTCTGTAGCATTGCCTTTATTTCTCCTTGAAATTGGACTCTGTTATCTGTTACTATATGATACGGCATCCCATATCGACAAATGATGTTCCGAGCTATGAACTTTGCCATCTGCTTTGCTGTGACGTTGCGAAATGATTCGGCTTCCACCCATTTCGAAAAGTACTCTACTGCCACTACTATAAAACGATTCCCGTTCGATGCATGCGGTCGAATTTATCCGATCATATTAATTCCCCATGCTGAGAAAGGCCATAGCTCGACAGCTCGTGTAACTCTGTGTGCGGCAAATGGTTCAAGTTACCGTGCACTTGGTAATCGTGATAATACTTTACCAGATTCGCACAGTCAGCTTCCATGGTCGACCACTAAAAGCCTTATTTCACTATCTTGCGGGACAAGTTCAATCCGTTCATGTGCGGTCCACATACTTCGGCATGTACTTTTTCCATTGCTTTCTGAGCCTCTTCTTTTCTTAAACACTTCAGCTGAATGCCATTCACTTGTCTCTTGTACAGTTCTCCCTTCAAATTTAAAAACTGAGAAGCTAACTTCTGGATGGCTATCCTGTCTTTCCTACTTGCTTCTTCTAGGAATTCCCCTCGTTCTAGAAATCTCTAAATGTCATAGTACCAAGGTTTCCCATCGTCGACCTCTACTTTTAATATCCTTTCTATCTCATAGATGGGTCTATCTGCTGCTATCAACACTAAAGGTCTCATCACCAACTTCTCCAGATTTTCCCAAGTCGCGGCTAGAATAGCTAATGCTTCGGCCATTTGGTTCTCTTCTCGCGGCAAGTGCTAGAACTTACAATCAGGGAGGGCCTGTCCCAGACTCCTGAGGTGGAATAAGTACGGTTTCAACCTTCCTCCTTCAATTTCCATTCTCTTTGCATTTGTCGGCTACCAACATCGAGTCTCCGTAGATTTCCACGTTCTTAGCCTTCAATGCTATCAATGCCATCAGTCCAAAGAAACACGCTTCATACTCAACCATGTTGTTGGTTACTCCGAACGTCAACCTCTTAGCTATAGGCAGTGTTTCTCTTTCGGGGGTTATTATCACAATCCATATTCTGGCTCCTTTATATTTTACCGCTCTGCAAAGTACATCTTCCATCCTTGGACTGTTATTGCTTGGATTTCGTCATCTGGGAATTCAAACTTGTACTGATCTCCTTCTATCGATTGTAATGCCAGGAACTCTACTATGGCTCGCCCTTTGATTACTTTAGAAGTGAGGTACTCAATGTCAAACTCTGTCAGTAATACCTACCATCAGCCTAACTTCCCTACTAGCGAAGGCACCGCATGTAGATACTTCAAGGGATTCTCATTTGCTACCACTTGGATCTTATAAGACTGGAAGTAATGACGTAATTTTTTGGACGATCACACTACTACCAAACAGATATTTTCTACTTCTTGATAGCGGGCTTTGTACGGAAGCATCTTTTTATTGAGGTAGTAGACTGCATGCTCTACCGCCGTCTCATCTGCTTGTACCATCATCGCCCCCAGTGCTTCAGGTTATATGGCCAAATACAGTACTAAGAGTTTACCCGGTCTCAGAGGTTTCAAGACAGGCGGTTTCACCAAATATTCCCTGATTTTATCGAAAGCTTCTTGGCATTGCTCATTCCACTTCACTGGCTGATCTTTCCTTCGTAATTTGAAGATAAGCTTGCATACTGACGTCAATTTGGCGATGAACCGACTGATGTATTGAATTTTCCTGAGGAATGCTCTCACTTTTTCTCTGTCTTAGGCGTAGGCATCTCTGTGATCGCCTTGATTTTCTCAGGGTCTACTTCTTCCTCCCATTCCCACAGTGTGTCCTAGTAACTTTTCTGATGTCACTCCAAACACGCACTTCTTAGGATTCAACCACAAGTTGTACTTGTCTACTCGTGCAAGCAACTTCTCCAGTGCTTCGGTATGTTCGCTTCTCGTCTCTGATTTCACCATCATGTCATCCACATATACGTCAATTTCCTTATGCATCAAGTCATGGAATAATGTAGTGGCTATCCGTTGTTAAGTTGCTCATGTTCTTAAGTCCAAACGACATCACTTTCTAACAATACGTACCCCACTCCGTGAAAAAGACAGTCTTATTATGCTTTATCCTCTTCCGCCATAAGAACTTGATTGTATCCTGAGAACCCATCCGTTGAATGAGTACATGGCAGATAAATAAAGTCGCAATATCAACCGGTTACGTCTATATGAGGTCAAAGAAAGTCACCTTAGGGCAAGCTTGGTTAAGGTTTTCGGTAATCCACAATATTCTGACCTTTTCCCATCCTCTCGGCACTGAACAATGTTTTTCCAACACTCAGGGTGTTGTGTTAGACATTATGACCCATAGCGTCACTGTTTTGTAAATGATATTGTATTATTGTACAAAATTAACTGTGTGATAATGAAATTGCCTTTTGCCATTTTGTAATTTATTTACTTTGATATATAAATGGCGAAAGTCCATATGATTAGTTCCTTGTTGAGATGATATGAGACAGTATCAATATATAAAAGGATTAATCATTAAATATCCCTAGTCGGAGTATTATCGAGATAGGACATCGATAATGCGGAATAGACTAGTATTGCACTTGTGCACGTTGTGAGGGCACAACAGCATAGTTCTCATATATTTAAGTATTGGATACTTATGCGAGTGCGATAGGAGGTTGTGTTTTACCGATGGTACGGAAAACAGCTTCGCTCTGGATAGACCCCGCGGAATCCCATTGGTAGTATGTCTGCGTGTCTATGGGAGGCCGCATCAGGGTAGGGTATATGGTCTTAACCTGAGACTTGCATCGCTAGTACTTACGACAATCGGTAAACTTTGGTTTTGGTGGTTGGGGGCTTTAACCAGTTCTGTGTTCACCACTTCTGGGTTTATCAGGAATCGTAGTGTACTGGGTGTGATGTCAAGATGGAAGTGTCACTTCAGACATATGGAGTTGATGATCTCGCAGGACACAGAACTAGTACTCTATAAAAGGTTGCAACCGTCGGGGCAATATGACTAGGTCAGGATTGTCCGATTTAAAGAGACTAGTTGCTTGATGTCCGATATATGTTTCGTACGGGGCAGACACATTTCCAGCCCCAGGCCTAACATGTGATCAAACGACACTGGATCGATGTACGCAATACTACGGTATACTACGCTTGATATAGATCTAATATTCCTATAAGAATATTTCTGGAGAATTGGGTAGGCATCGCGCTTTGCTAGAAGCCAACCTTGTCTTGTAATCGGTAAAAACGTAGTACTAGGTACGTACGTGTTCGGATTATCCGACGACCGTATTTACTGCCAACATATCCGGAGATCTCTCGGGTCGCTTCCTGAAGATTCACCTATGATATTTGATTCGAACTTTATTAATCTTGGATTAATTGGGAGAAACTTTATCTTGGATAAAATGCCTTATTTAGAGAGAGAACGATTAATTTAGAATTAATCGGTAAAATAATATATTCGATATATTAAACGAAATTAGATTTCGACGCGGAATTGAAATCGGATTTTAATTCGGGCAAACGAATCAATTTAGAATTAATTCGTTAGCGACGTGAATAGTGATTTTGCTAGGCATAATTATTTAATTTACGTCGCGACGGAAATTCGTTAATTCGGAATTAGCGAAACCGAGCCCGAAAGTGTTTGCGGACACATTCGTATTTTGAAACGAGTGGGACCCGCAAGTCACATCGCGAAGTCACATCACTTGACATGACTAGTTGATGGATGTCACAAGTCACTTTATTAAAGTGACTAGATGTCACTATTCATGACATTAGTTGGTGGAGCCTTTAATGGCTTTTTGGAGGGAAATTGGTTTTGACTTTTTGGATTTGGTATATACCAAATATTTTGGTATTACTTGACATTATTCTTGGAGAGAAAAACAATTACCAAAAAAAAAACTCCTCCCTCTCTCTCTTGCTAAAACCGGTGACTTTCAAAGGCATAGGAAGAATTTTTCTTCAATTTTCTTCTTTGCTAGCACATTAAGGATCAAAGGAGGTGATAGGGAAACAACCTTGGAGCTTGGAATACACAAAGCTTGGAGCTTTCATCCACTTCATCACCTTGGCCGAAACTTCAAGATTCTTGGAGCTTCAAACTTTGTTCATCATCTTCATCACTAAGCTTTGTAAGTATGATTCCGCCATCCTTCAAAGTTTAATATATATTCATATTGTTGTATTTCATTTGCTTGATCTTTCCTTGGGACAAATAATAGAAACCAACAATGGTATCATGGAGCCATGGTTAAGCATGAAATACTTTAGGTTAAAATTTGGGTAAAATTGATTGAAGCATGTTCTTGTGAAATTTGATGAATGAGTATGCTATATGTATGTATAATGACATAATATGTAATCAATTTGATGAAAAATGCATTGGATGATTTTTCCCCAAATTAATGCCTTGGCCGAATGTGATGTTCCTTGTTTGGGATTGGAATTTTTTGTGTACAAGATCATTGGATGACTTAAAACGTATACGGGACGTAGATTAGTGATTCAATCGGATTGAAAAACAAATCGACACAAAAAACTTACCTTGGCCGAATGTAAAGGACATGTATAAGGACTTGATTTTTTGTTCAAATAATTGTTGGACATGTGTTTTGAACAAGTGATGATTAATAAATTAAATTGGTGTTTTGGAAATATTTGGTTTAATGTATTAATCATGGATTTACACTTTAATTAATTGGATTTTAAAATTTGGAATATTAAAATTAATTAATGGGCTTAATTGTAAATTGGGCTTGAATTATTATATTTGGGCATAATGGGCTTGGTTGGGCCAAGTGATTTGGGCCAAAAGGATTGGATCCAATTTGGGCCTAAATCACTCCATTAAGTCCAAATATGGTAAAATGGGCTTTTATGTTTAATTGGGCCTTATGGGCTTGAAATTGATTTTATGGCATTTAAGGGTGATTCCTTATTTGGGTTTGGCAATTGGGTTTGACCCGCATTGACCAAAGCCCAAGCCTTAACAAAATCAATTGAAAGCCCATCGGACTTTAATTAAACAAACATTGGATGTTAGTTGGGCTTTGAGACCCAATTAGATTAGATTTAGAATCTAAGTCTTTAAAGCACATGAATAGTGTAAACATTTAATTTGGAATTAAATTAATTGAATTAGTATTGAATACGTATTAAATTAGATTTAATTAGTAGTTCGATATAATTCGCGAATTCGTACCTTATGTACTTATTCTCAATCGAGTTGGACTCGCGCAAAATCAAAAACCGTTGTTTGAACATTGGATGATCACTTTAACAAAGACTAATTAATTGGATTAGATTGGTTGTAGAAGCATGTCTTGTTTGAATATATATGTATGTGATGAATGAATAGTGTATATCGGATGGATATTAGAAGGGAAAGGGTAATTCTAGGAATTATTGTAAATTTAGAATTTAGAATTTATAAATTGGACCTGCGTGTCCAGCCTTATCTCTTTTTCTCTTTGTATTCTTTTCTCACCTAATTCCCCTCAATGTAAATGAGGTTTCTCTTATTGTATTATGTAATTGGGTAGAAGTAGAATAGTGCTAGCGGGGAGAGGAAAGGGAGTGATTTGTTCTAGGAACAAGTTGTTTATATATCCATCCGCATATCACTATTAATTTACTTTACGCGCTTTATGATGTTTTAGAAGCATGCTTAAGGGTGTATGTTGATGAGACCTAACAAAGATAAATAAATTGGTTGCCAATTACGCGAAAATCCCTCAATTATATTAAGCGAATATCCTTCCATTGAATGATTCTCGTTCAAGATCCAATTGGCATTGGTTTGTTGGCCAAAGTCAAGACCTTGTCAATTAGGATGTACTTGAATCATGAGAGTTTTGTTCCATAGGTGTCTAGTCCAAGTTGTGATTTGTTGGCCAAAGTCAAGATCACTTCTTGTCCAAAGACATTGATTACGAAACTTTCCTTGTCAATGGGTCCCGCTTAACTGGAATCATTAGGTTTGTTGTGCCAAAGCCAAGGCCTAGATGATTCGGAGGATATGGTTAGGAAAATGTATTAGATACATTGACATAAGTATTGTACATATGTTTAGGACTTGGATGTCCACCTAACCGGATCTAGGAATTGGATTGGATCCAATTGATCTGTGAGATCTACCTAGTTAAGTAGCATACAGCTTGTTGGCCAAAGTCAAGGTTGTGTGTTATTTAACGGGATCCTAGCCCACTAGGAAATAGGATTTCCCGAGTTCTCAACAGAGGGTTAGAGACTCGATGAAAATAGTGGGAGGCTAGTATGTGAATTTGCAATTTCGTTCAGATACTTTGCCTTACGCGTATTTCAAAATTTTTTCGTCTATTTTTTATAATTAGTTGGACTAATACATTGTTATTTTTCTTGTAACAGTTTGACTGTACCCATTTCATCGTCAACTAAATAGTTAGACTATTGTGGTTGAGATGGCTAGCAAGGGAAATGTGCGTGACATCATCATGGGTGATAATGTCTTTAAAGGCACAAACTTCGCTGACTGGGAAATGAACCTCAAGATAGTACTTGGGGCTGAGAGGCTACTGTACACTATTCAGACACCTCTCCCGCCTAGACCCACTGATCCGCTTGAGCTGGAGTTATGGAAAACTCACAGCGAGGATTGTGACACAGCTCAGGCTGTTATGTTAGCTTCAATGACTCAACACTTTCGTCGCCAGAATAGGGACTTGGATCCTTATAACATGATGGCTAGACTGCAAGATCTCCACCGCACCAACAAGCGGATGGAGAGGTATGAGTTAGTGAAGAAACTCTTCCGCACCCGAATGACTGAAGGCACATCAGTTGAGCTCCATGGGACTCAAATGATTGCCGATATTGATGAGTTGGGCAGTATGGGAATAGTCTTGGAGGCCGAGCTGACTGTAGATTTGATCTTACAATCACTTCCCGATACTTGGAAACAAATCATAATCAACTATAAGTTGATGGATACCGATGACACTCTTGGAGAGCTGTTATCCATGCTGAAGGAGTCTGAAAAAGAACTCCTAAAAGGGGGCAAGCGCGAGGCGCACTATGCATCGACCTCTCAGGGGCCAAGGGCTGGGCCCAAGGCCACTGGAGGGGTGAAGAAGAGGAAATTAAAAACAAGGGTAAAGGCAAGTTGACAAAGGCTTCTGGGAAGCCAAGGGACAAATCTCAAGATGTCTGCCTCAAATGCGGCAAAAAGGGTCACTGGAAACGTGACTGCCGAGTGGGCAAAGGACAGAGGGGGATATCAAGGCGGGCAAGGCACCAGCCTCTGGTACGTTTGTTATTGAAATTAATATGACTACTTCTAGTCTTAAAAATTGGATTTTTGATTCTGGTTGTGCTGCTCATATTTGTACTGATTTGCAGGATCTGCAGAATAGCAGGGTGCTGGCTTCAGGGGAGGTTGACCTACGAGTCGGAAACGGAACTCAGTTGCTGTTTGTTTTGGCTGTAGGGACTTTTGTTTTAGAACTGCCCTCGGGGCATGTACTTAAACTTTTGAACTGTTATATATACCTAGTTTAACTAGGAATATTATATCTGTATCTTTGTTAACCCAGCATGGGTACACTTTTGTATTTAGAAACACTGGGTGTTATTTATATAAAAATGATGCAGAAATATGCACTGCCGTTGCAAATAATGGTCTTTATATTTTGAATATAAATGAATCTCCTAAACGTAAAATGACAAACAAAAGGCTCAAAATGAGTAATCTAAAAGATGAAGCTTACATGTGGCATTGTCGTCTAGGACACATAAACAAGACTCGCATATCCACACTTTCGAAGAGTGGATACTTGGACGGATTTGATCCTAATTCATATGATGTCTGCGAATCTTGTCTTTTAGGCAAAATGCCTAAATCACCTTTTAGCGGTAAAGGTGAACGTGCCACAGAACTGTTAGCCCTCGTTCATAGTGACGTATGTGGGCCCATGTCTAGCCAGGCTAGAGGTGGATATCATTACTTCGTAACCTTTACGGATGATGCATCTCGTTACGGTTATGTGTATCTAATGAAACACAAGTCGGAAACTTTTGAGAAATTCAAAGAGTTTCGACACGAAGTAGAAAAACAAACAGGCAAGAGTATTAAGACATTGCGGTCAGACCGTGGTGGTGAATACTTAAGTTATGAGTTTCAAGATTACTTGAAAGAATATGGTATTCTTTCACAGTGGACTCCTCCTGGAACACCGCAATTAAACGGTGTGTCTGAACGGAGAAACCGTACCTTGCTAGACATGGTAAGGTCTATGATGAGTCGCACTGAGCTACCAATATCCTTCTGGGGATACGCTTTATACAGTGCAGTACTTATTTTGAATAAGGTTCCGTCAAAGTCTGTTGAACAGACTCCATACGAGTTATGGACAGGAAGGAAACCGGGTTTCTCTTTCCTGAAGATTTGGGGATGCTGGGCATATGTTAAACGTTTGGAAGGAACCAAACTAGAACCCAAATCAGATAAATGCCTTTTCGTGGGATATCCTAGGGAAACCAAAGGATATTACTTCTATCACCCACAAGAGAACAAAGTATTTGTTGCTCTACATGCATTTTTCCTTGAGAAGGAATTTCTAGATGCAGTGGTAAGTGGGAGGAAAGTAGAACTCGATGAAAATCGTAGTGATACTGTTCCTGGCAATGAATCAACGACGGAACATGAACAGACCATCCGGGATGAGTCTGTACCACAATCTTCATATACACAAGGACCGCGTAGGTCGGAGAGAGTCAGGACAATACCTGAGAGGTATGGGTACCTGATCTCGCCTCATGTAGATATTAATCTTATTGAGGATAATGAACCGACTACGTATGAGGAAGCAATACAGGATATTGATTCCGCTTTATGGCAAGAAGCCATGAAGTCCGAGATGGATTCCATGTATGCCAACCAAGTTTGGACACTGGTTGATGCACCAGAAGGCGTAAAGCCTATTGGATGCAGATGGATCTTCAAGAAGAAGACCGACATGGATGGCAACGTGCAAACATACAAAGCTAGGCTTGTAGCAAAGGGGTATCGTCAACAATATGGTGTTGATTATGACGAAACTTTCTCACCCGTTGCCATGATTAAATCCATTCGGATAATGCTTGCAATAGCTGCATATTTCGATTACGAGATATGGCAGATGGACGTTAAAACCGCTTTCCTTAACGGAAACCTTTTGGAGGTTTTATATGCAACAGCCTGACGGTTTTATCGTACCTAGACTTGCAAACAAGGTTTGTAAGTTAAATCGATCCATTTATGGATTGAAGCAAGCATCACGGTCATGGAATCAGCGTTTTGATGAGATCATAAAAGAATATGATTTCGTGCAAAATGAAGATGACCATTGTGTATACAAGAAGACTAGTGGGAGAGCACTGACTTTTATTGTCCTTTATGTCGACGATGTATTGCTTATAGGCAATGACATTCCCATGCTAACGTCGGTGAAAGCTTGGCTTTCATTAAAATTCTCCATGAAAGATCTGGGAGAAGCAGCCTTTATTCTGGGAATAAAGATCTACCGGGATAGATCTAGAAAGCTGCTTGGACTCTCCCAGAGTACATATATTGACAAAGTGTTGAAGCGATTCAGCATGGATCAATCCAAGAAAGGATTGATGCCAATGTTACGTGGTATCTCTCTGTCTAAGGACATGTGTCCTAAGACTCAAGAAGAGAGAGATAACATGAGTCGGATACCGTTCGCCTCGGCAGTCGGATCGATCATGTATGCCATGATATGTACACGACCTGATGTGTCATATGCTTTGAGCATGTGCAGTCGCTATCAGGCCGATCCAGGTGAAGGTCACTGGATGGCAGTTAAGAACATCCTTAAGTATCTTAGACGAACTAAGGATGCTTTCTTAATTTATGGAGAAGGAGAACTTGCGGTATCTGGGTATGCTGATGCAAGTTTCCAAACCGACAAGGACGACTTCAAGTCGCAATCTGGGTACATTTTTTGTTTGAATAACGGAGCAGTGAGCTGGAAATCTTCCAAGCAAGATACTGTTGCCGATTCAACAACAGAAGCGGAGTACATCGCTGCGTCGGAAGCAGCAAAGGAGGCAGTTTGGATCCGAAAATTCCTAATCGGATTAGGAGTAGTTCCGTTAGCTGCTGAGCCCGTTCCATTGTATTGTGACAATAACGGGGCTATAGCACAAGCTAAGGAACCAAGGTCTCATCAACGATCCAAGCATGTTCTTCGGCGTTACCATCTGATTCGAGAGATTATACATCGTGGCGATGTAAAGGTCGAGAAGGTCGCATCAGATAACAACATTGCAGATCCGCTGACGAAGGCTGTTTATACGCATGTGTTTGAGCGACACGTACATAGTTCAGGTATTAGATGCTTGAGTGACTGGCTATAGGCCAAGTGGGAGATTGTTAGACATTATGACCCATAGCGTCACTGTTTTGTAAATGATATTGTATTATTGTACAAAATTAACTGTGTGATAATGAAATTGCCTTTTGCCATTTTGTAATTTATTTACTTTGATATATAAATGGCGAAAGTCCATATGATTAGTTCCTTGTTGAGATGATATGAGACAGTATCAATATATAAAAGGATTAATCATTAAATATCCCTAGTCGGAGTATTATCGAGATAGGACATCGATAATGCGGAATAGACTAGTATTGCACTTGTGCACGTTGTGAGGGCACAACAGCATAGTTCTCATATATTTAAGTATTGGATACTTATGCGAGTGCGATAGGAGGTTGTGTTTTACCGATGGTACGGAAAACAGCTTCGCTCTGGATAGACCCCGCGGAATCCCATTGGTAGTATGTCTGCGTGTCTATGGGAGGCCGCATCAGGGTAGGTGTATATGGTCTTAACCTGAGACTTGCATCGCTAGTACTTACGACAATCGGTAAACTTTGGTTTTGGTGGTTGGGGGCTTTAACCAGTTCTGTGTCCACCACTTCTGGGTTTATCAGGAATCGTAGTGTACTGGGTGTGATGTCAAGATGGAAGTGTCACTTCAGACATATGGAGTTGATGATCTCGCAGGACACAGAACTAGTACTCTATAAAAGGTTGCAACCGTCGGGGCAATATGACTAGGTCAGGATTGTCCGATTTAAAGAGACTAGTTGCTTGATGTCCGATATATGTTTCGTACGGGGCAGACACATTTCCAGCCCCAGGCCTAACATGTGATCAAACGACACTGGATCGATGTACGCAATACTACGGTATACTACGCTTGATATAGATCTAATATTCCTATAAGAATATTTCTGGAGAATTGGGTAGGCATCGCGCTTTGCTAGAAGCCAACCTTGTCTTGTAAGTCGGTAAAAACGTAGTACTAGGTACGTACGTGTTCGGATTATCCGACGACCGTATTTACTGCCAACATATCCGGAGATCTCTCGGGTCGCTTCCTGAAGATTCACCTATGATGATTTGATTCGAACTTTATTAATCTTGGATTAATTGCGGAGAAACTTTATCTTGGATAAAATGCCTTATTTAGAGAGAGAACGATTAATTTAGAATTAATCGGTAAAATAATATATTCGATATATTAAACGAAATTAGATTTCGACGCGGAATTGAAATCGGATTTTAATTCGGGCAAACGAATCAATTTAGAATTAATTCGTTAGCGACGTGAATAGTGATTTTGCTAGGCATAATTATTTAATTTACGTCGCGACGGAAATTCGTTAATTCGGAATTAGCGAAACCGAGCCCGAAAGTGTTTGCGGACACATTCGTATTTTGAAACGAGTGGGACCCGCAAGTCACATCGCGAAGTCACATCACTTGACATGACTAGTTGATGGATGTCACAAGTCACTTTATTAAAGTGACTAGATGTCACTATTCATGACATTAGTTGGTGGAGCCTTTAATGGCTTTTTGGAGGGAAATTGGTTTTGACTTTTTGGATTTGGTATATACCAAATATTTTGGTATTACTTGACATTATTCTTGGAGAAAAAAAATTACCAAAACAAAAGAAACTCCTCCCTCTCTCTCTGCTAAAAACCGTGACTTCAAAAGGCACATAGGAAGAATTTTTTCTTCAATTTTCTTCTTTGCTAGCACATTAAGGATCAAAGGAGGTGATAGGGAAAACACCTTGGAGCTTGGAATACACAAAGCTTGGAGCTTTCATCCACTTCATCACCTTGGCCGAAACTTCAAGATTCTTGGAGCTTCAAACTTTGTTCATCATCTTCATCACTAAGCTTTGTAAGTATGATTCCGCCATCCTTCAAAGTTTATTATATATTCATATTGTTGTATTTCATTGCTTGATCTTTCCTTGGGACAAATAATAGAAAACACCAGGGTACTTCACCACTTCCAGGAATCCCACATCTATAGACTTATTGACTTCCTCTCAACCCTTTCAACCCACTCAGTGGTTCTCATTCTTCAGAGCTTATGCTTTACCTGCCTCAAGTTTGGATAAGTCGGTCTCGCATGTTGGGCGATGCTTCTATCTACTCCAGGCATGTCCTCATAGGACCAAGCGAATACTTTGCATATTTGTCTAATACCTCCTCTAATTTCCCCCGCTCTTCAGAGGTAACCTCACTTGCAATAGAATCTCCTTGGGCTTTCAGGCGTACCAAGGTTAAATCCGTTTGTTTTGGTGAGTTGATGTCAAATATACTAAAGTCATGTATATTGAAATGAAGAGACTCGGGCAAGTAAGTGAAATGATTGTCTCTATTACTAGAAATATGGGGAGTACACTCAAATAAATCAGGAAGATAAATGTTTTCGTCATCTACAGATACTTCATCCTCCGCAACTGGGTTTTCCTCAGTCTCTTTATTCTCCTCGATGGTCAGGCTCTCCAGCTTCATTAGCTCTTCTTCCCACTTGTCTTCCTCCTTCACAACGTCTTCTACCAGCAGTTTCTCACCCATCACATCCTGGAAGATTTCAAACCCTGGTACCATGACCCCATTAACTTCCACTGGTTCAGGCTCTCCTTGATACCCCGTGGCTTTCAAGAAGTATTCCGTCAGCTTCAATCATTTCTTCTTAGCCCTCAGTTTATCCTTATCAGACTTGTATCCCAAGCCTCTTATGGTGGTCTGCCCCTTGAAGTCGGGCAATACACCTCCAACACCTGAGCCCGTGCCTGGCTCGAACCTCATCTTCTCAATGATCTTAGCCACCTTAGGCTCTACCCACTCTTCAAAGGTTGCCGACACTTAGAACCTCGTGAAAGTTTGTATTCTAAAGTAGCTACACCATTGTCTACTTCCGCTCTAATAGTGACAATCTATCCCCCGTACGAAAAATTGATGACCTTATGTAGAGTGGAGGGCACGCCCCCAAGCTTGTGAAACCATGGCCTTCCCAATAACAATGTAAAAGTGGCTGGTATATCAAGCACTTTGAACTCAACCTCATCCTCAATTGGGCCCACTTTGACCATTCCAGCAAAAGTACCCTCAACTCCTCGCTTGTTATCATCATATGCCTTGATGGTCATGTTGGAGGGACTCAGATCTGTTTTCTCTATACCCAATCTCGACAAGATCTTCAAAGGGCACACATTGATAGATGAGCCGTCACCCACCATTACACAAGATATTTTCTTACCCCTCACTTCAGTTTTTATGAATAATGGCCTATTATGATTCCTTCCCTCCACCAGGAGTTCCTCCTCAGAAAAGGTCATCACCTGTGAAGCTTCCTTCTGCACCGATCCTACAAATATCGTAGGGTTGGCATTCTCCCGTACTCTTATCTTGTTCAAGGCCTCAACCATGGCACGCCTGTACTCCTACGATGCACACAATAACTCCCAAATGCTTAGATGTGCTCGTGTCTTTTTCAACTGATGTAGCACTATATCTCCCACAGTATTATCTTCATTATCTGCCACTTCTCTACCTTCGGCCAACACTTCATTGCCTTTCTCTGCTGTATCATTGTAGAAACTCAAACTATGTGTCATTTCTTTCACCTCCTCTTCATCCCTGCTGGAGAAGTCCAGCCAGAAGTTCGTCTCCTGTTCCGTTTCATCCTCACTGTTGCTATCCCAAATCCCCAGGCAAAAGGCTTGGTGGTCAAAGGTTTGGAGGGCAAGGCTTTCAGGTAGGCCAGAGCTAATCATGTAGGTAGGTGGTGGGACAGACTGATAGTTAGGTAAGGGGTTTATGTGTGTGTTAGGTTGCTCCTTTTCAGGGTTAGGTATTTTATGGGAGTCGATGAGGTCTTAGATTTCATGCCTGAGGCGGGCGCAGTTATCGGTGTCATGGCCTTTCTACTGGTGGTAATGACAGTAAAGGTTCAGGTTATAGTGTGGTGGTGGAGGATTAGGGAGTGGTCTAGCTTCTAAGGGTTTAAGGAGTCTCTGCCTCGCCAATTTCTCAAGCACTCTAGACAAAGGCCTTCTCAGGTTAGAAAAACACCGATTTCTGATGGCGGCAACCTCGGAAGAAACTGGCTTGGTACCAGAAGGCCCTCCAAAAGTTCTCTTATTCTAGCCATAAAACTTCTTATTCTCTGCTTCTTCTTCCTCAATGTTCATGACAGTCTCCCTCAACTATCGGAAGTCAGTGATCATAGAGGTCATCCTCCTCAATTCGCCATAAATAGAGGGCTTAGTGCCCTTGATAATCATCTTGATTTGGTCCTTCTCTCAGAGCCGAGTCTGAATTTTCAAGAGCTGGCTTCTCCAACGGTCCACATAATCCTTGAAGCTCTCCTCTGGCTTCTGTTTGGTATTCTTCAAGTCACGAAGCGACAAGTTGATCTCCAAGTCTGTGACGTACTGACTCAGAAAGGCCTCTGCCAATGCCTTCCAGTCGTCTTTGACCTTCCTCTCCATGCCATGGTACCATACCATGGGTGCTCCCTCAAGCGACATCCTAGACATCTTCTGGACCTGACGCTTTGAAAAACCCATTGAACTTATCACATAACATACTACCGGAGATGGACCCTCAGATCCTCATTCCCGTTGAACTTGGCTATATCAGGCATTTTGAACAAAGCCAGCAGCTATTCCTCAAACGTCATCACCTCATAGTCCAGCAATCTTCATGCTTACCCCTCATCTTGCGGGTAACTGACTCTACCTGATCTGGGAGTTTCTTCAATTCAGCCTGAGACCAGGCTACCCTTCCCGCGGCATACTCAGCCATATCATCATCGAAGACAGAGATATCATCACTCAGTCTGTTCGGAGGGTCACCATGCCTTTCATTCTCAGAGCCTCCCCCAGCATGGGGCATAGCCATATTGGTCATAGCGGCAGTCAAAGCTTGCAACTACTCGATAACCTTGGAGAGAGACTAGTTTCCAGTTGGTCCATATGAGATCCCTCATTAACTGATTCGCTCATGTTCATTGACGGCCTTTTGACGAGTCTTCCCTCTTCCCTAACCCAACGGGTATCTATGATGTCTTTTAAAACTACAAGTTAGCATGTTCGGGTGTGATGCATGTAATGTATAAGTCGGCCCATTACCATTTTGAAGCATTCAATCATACTATTGCGAGGTGAAAACTTGTCCCAGTTGAAAAGGCCCACAGGTTTACACTTTTGCAATAACATGGCTAAATGACTTCAAATGATAAGGGGCCTAAACATAAACTGGCCCATCAGTATTTTAGAAGCTTTTGGCCCAATTTCCATAAAGCACGGACTCGTCCCAGTTTAAATGGCCTAACAAGCCCATACCTCATGATAAAAAGTCCAACTGAATCCAAATGACGATTTTCCTAAATGCAAGCACAAAGGAATAATATCTATTGGTCCTACAACTATAGTTCATATGTGGGTTTATAGGGGTATAGACAAAAGCTCTCGCCGGTAAAGGATTGCCCACAACTAGGTCTCCCCACTCAAGGGTCCGAGCAGGCAATTGAGCGCACCTTTTTATACGCTAAGGTACGTGCCAACAAGTTAAGGTGTGTGGCTGACTGTCAAATGGATTTCATATTATAGATTCCCCAGAGGGAGGGTGGAGCAAACTCTCTTAAATACCCAAGCCTCTTAGGCTCTTATCGCTTTGGTGACAAGAATAAACAACAAGTCCTCCAAATTAGTCCATCATAGTAAGCTTCGAGTGAATGATTATCTAGGTACCTTCATGACTTTTCCCTTCAGCGATAGAAAGGTAGTGAATGAAGGAAGACACCAACCATTACCAAGCTCTAATAATGCCTTTGATTAAACCTCTGTTATTTATCATTGAAGTGGGCAGTTTAGGATGTGGCTTGATTTTGGTTTGTTCATGGTGATGGCTTCTTGCTGGTTAGTTATGGTCTTCACGTGGTGGGCTCGGTTTGGTGAGTTGTGTGTTTATTATTGGCTGTGAGTGTGGTTCACGTGAGTGGCCTGTGTGTGAGTGAAGTTGTCGAGTGCTGTGTGTGGCGTGAGGTGTCGAGTGAATGTGAGAGAGACATTAGGGTTTTTTATTTTATTTAGAGAGAGAGAGGCCAAAGAATAAAAGGGTTTGGATTTTGGTGTCTTTTGAAATATTGTGCTAGGGTTTCTCATGTGCATGAGATTTCAAAAAAAGGAAACAAATCAAGCCATAAAGGGGATGCATTTAATTAATTTATTTAAGGAAAGAATATTGTGTATTTTTGGTGGGGGAATATTTTTAATTTGGAAGGTGATTTAATTAGATTTTGGCATGTGTTAAATGTTATTTAAATATTTTGGATTGGGTTTGTGGGCTTGGGCGTGTGGTTTTTGTGTGTGGGCTTAGACGTGAGCCCTTGTGGGTTGCAGAGGTTTTTGGGCTAGCATTTAAAACAGAGATCAATCGAGTGAACCCGAGGCTAAATAAATGAATTAAATTTGATGATGTATTAAAATTTTCTTGAATTTTCCCTTCCGACGTCTGTTTCCCACGACTTTCGTAACTTATCGGGTAGTGCCTCCATACGATGCTCATCATTGGGCTTCATACAAAAATACAGTGCCTACAGTCACCCCCACTTTGATGGGCTTGTGCAGGTGTGTAAAAGTGACAATCCTATCAAAGTTATTCATGCATTTTTACTTACCTGGTATGAGGTGCTTCGACCCCGGGTTCATTCTCGAACCGTTACTTTGTGAGAGGTGGTCCATTCCCGGACCTTTACTGATGAGAGGTAGTCTATTCCTGGACCGTTACTGATGTGAGGTGGTTCATTCCTGAATCGTTACTGAGAGGTGGTTTATTCCTAAACTGTTACTGATGAGGTGGTTCAATCCCGAACCGTTACTGAGTTGAGATGGTTCATTCCCGAACTGTTCCTTAGTTGAGATGAGGGTCTTGTTCCTGCATTAAGTTGAGGGTCTTGTTCTCGAATTGAGATGAGGGTCTTATTCCCGAATTGAGATTAGGGTCTTGTTCCTGCATTAAGTTGAGGGTCTTGTTCTCGAATTGAGATGAGGGTCTTATTCCCGAATTGAGTTTAGGGTCTTATTCCCGAATTGATCCCGATTTGAGTTATGGTATTGTTCTTGAATTGAGTTGTGGGTCTTGTTCCCAAATTGAGTTGAGGGTCTTGTTCCCGATTTGAGTTGTGGGTCTTGTTCCCGATTTGAGTTGTGGGTCTTATTCCCGAATTGAGTTAAGAGTCTTGTTCCTGATTTAAGTTGTGGGTCTTGTTCCCGATTTGATTTGTGGGTCTTGTTCCCTAATTGAGGGTCTTGTTCTCGATTTGAGTTGTGGGTCTTGTTCTCGAATTGAGTTGTGGATCTTGTTCCCGATTTGAGTTGTGGGTCTTGTTCCTGAATTGAGTTGAGGGTCTTGTTCCCGATTTTAGTTGTGGCTCTTATTCCCTAGGCTTTATTCCCAAGTAGTTCCTCGTCTTTTCCACTTTTACTTTTTCTTCAAAGCTTGCGAAAACAAAACAAAGAATATTGTGTGTATATGATGCGTATGCATTGATGCATTTCCTATTCTGATGGGTTAGGCCTTTCTTATGCTCTTTGGTGCCCTTCGCCTACTAATGTCTTTGGTCGTCCCTGGCCAGATTAATATTTCCTTCTGATAATTATATTCCACTTCTCTCTTGCAATTAATATTCCCTTGGGGTTTTTGAATTTATCAAGATTAAATGCCCTTGCCTTTGTCGAATTAATGTCTAATACGCTCATGTCACACATATTATGATGTAAACTAAAAAACTTCGAGCAAGTAAGCAAAAAAATGTCTTTATGACTAATTAATGAAGGATTACAAAAATAAATGTCTTCGTCATATGCAACCTTGTCTTCTTCAGTCTTCTTGGTTTTTTTGAATGTTAGATTTTCAGGCTGTAGTAGGTCTTCTTTCTATTCATTCTTCTCTTTTTCATTACTCAAGAGGTTTTCCTAGGAATCCATCCTCTGCCTCATTTCATCTTCACTACTGCTGCCCCATATCTCCATGTAAGAGGCTTGGTGGTTGATGGTTTGGAGGACAAGGCTTTCGGGTAAGCCAAAGCTGATCATGTAGGTAGGTGGTGGAACATAGTGGTAGTTTGGTAGAGGGTTTCTATGTGTGTTGCGTTGTTCTTTTTTTCTGGGTCGGGTATTTTATGAGCGTCAATGAGGTTTTGGATCACATGTCTAAGGTGGGTGCAATTGTCTTTTTCGTGGCCTTTCTGCTGGCGGAAGTGGCAGTATTAGTTTAAGTCGAAGTAGTGTGGCACAAGGTTTGGAATTGATCTTGGTTCTAAAGGTTTCAGGAGTCCTTGTCCTTTCAACTTCTCAAGCACCTTTGACAGAGGCTTACCAAGGTTAGAAAATCACCTGTTTCTGATGGCGGTAACTTCAGCAGAAGCGGGCTTGGTCTCGGAAGGCCCTCAATAGTCCTTCTATTCTAGCAGTAAAACTTCCGATTCTCAGCTTCCTCCTCCTCGATATCCATGATAGTTTCTCTGAGCTATCGAAAGTCGCTAATCATAGAGGTCATTCTTCTCGGCTTGTTATAAATAGAGGGCTTGGTGCCCTTAATGATCATCTTGATCTGGTCCTTCTCTGAGGGCCGAGTCTGCATTTTCAAGACTTGGCTTCTCCAGCGATCTACATAATCCTTGAAGCTCTCCGCTAGCTTCTGTTTGATATTCTCTAAGTCATGGAGCGATAAGTCAATCTCCAAGTTTGTGACATATTGATTCGGAAAGGCCTCTACTAATGCCCTCCAATCATCCTTGACCTTTCTCTCCAGGCCGTGATACCATACCATGGGCACCCCCCTCTAGTGACATCTCGAACATCTTCTGAACCTGACGCTTCGACAAACCCACTGAACTCATCATGGAAACATTCTGTCAAAGATGGACCCTCGGATACATGTTCCTATTGAACTTGGCTATGTCAGGCATCTTGAACTGTGAAGGCAGCTGCTCTTCGAAAGTCATCGCATCGTAGTCTAGCAAATCTTCATGTTTACCCTTCAGCTTACGGGTAACTGACTCTACCTGATCCCTGAGTTTCTGTAATTTTGCCCGAGACCTGGCTACCTTTCCTATAGCATACTCTGCCATTCATCATCAGAAGCAGGGATCTCATCACTCACCCTATTTGGAGGCTCCTCACGCCTGACATTCTCATTATTTTCTACTCCCCCTGCATAGGGCACTACCAGAATGGCCACGGTTATGGCCAAAGCTTGCAACTGCTCAGTAATATTAGTGATGTTGGTCTCTAATTGATCTATGCGGGAAATGTGATTATCTGACTTACTCATGTTTGCTAACTATTTTTTAACGAGTATTCCTTCTTCTCTAACCCAACGAATATCTATGATGGCTTTTAAAATGTGAGTTAGAATGATGAGTGTATGCGTGCGATGCATGAGATATTTAAGATGTATATGGTTATCAAAATAGAATATATCCTTCCGACCTTATTTCTCCCACACTCGCGGTAAGTCTATTTTTGGGCCCTAGGTATGGATTATTTTACGCACCGATGTTGGTACACAAAATTGCTCTCTACTATGCTACAGGGTGAACCTGACTAAGCCTATTATGGGGTTGTGCCATTGTCTAGAAATGAAGAATTGGGCCTTCGGTAATCACGGTTATGGGGATGAACTTCGAAGCATCCAAAAGTATGCAAATATGTCGTTATAAGGCATATCCTTCCTGAATACAAGCCAGTGCGGATATCGGACTCATGCTTCAAGCATATTTGGATGATGATTGGATTTTCTAAGCCCATCAAGGTTTTCATACAAGTTGGTCCATTATTATTTCAAAGCATTCAATCATATTATTTCGAGGTGCAAACTTGTCCTAGTTGAAAAAGCCCAACAGGTATACACTTTTGCGATAATGTGGCTAAATAACTTCAAATGATAGGGGGCCAAACACAAAGTGGCCCATTGGAATTTTGAAAACTTTTGGTCCAATCGGCATAAGACATAAACTCATCTCAGTTTAAATGGCCCAACAAGTTCACATCTCATGACAAGAGGTCCAAATGAATCCAAATGATGATGGTCCCAAACACAAGCATAAAAGGGTGGCTTCTATAGGTCATAAAACTATAGTTCACATGTGGGTTTATAGGAGTACAGATAAAGGCTCTCGTTGGTGAAAGGTTGACCACAACTAGGTCTCCCCACTCAAGGGTTCGAGCGACCAAGTGATCGCACCTTTTTTATACCCTAAGGTACATGCCAATGAGTGATGATACTATATAAAGATCTGCCACTTCGAGCAAAAATGACTGCACGATACGTGATGCCATCAAGGCAAGAAAGGGTATGTAAAATATATGAGATAAGGTTAATTAAAGCAAAATCACAAACATTACAAGACATTATTTCGAGGCCGATTCTCTATCCCCAATAGAGTTGCCAGACTGTAGGAACATAGTACAGAGGTATGGCGACACTGTACGGGCTCACTGCCCGATCGGGAGTACAGAGTAGCCTGCGGGGGACTAAACCGGAGAATAAATTAGTCACCACCCAGTGTGAACTGGGAAATAATTTAAGGCCGCACTCACCCCTCGCAAGGGAAGATCTCAAACCGTTGGGTTCGGAATGGTCCCTTACTTATGCCAATTGTAATGAACAGATTTATGCAATAATATAACCAAGTCTTATGCAACACATGCAAGATAATTCAAATAACACACAACTTTGCACACCAATAAACATGAATAAAGATGAAAACAAATGCAAGATTCACAAGTGTATTAAATGAAGAAACGTGAAAATGTAAATTAACAATAATCATCGAAATGTTAATAATAAGGGCAGCTAATCAAGTGCATAATATAAAAGAAATGATCAAAGAGGCAAACATGCATAAAATATGATAAAAAGAAGTTTGTTCACTGTATGTGCGTTCGTGTAGTGTTCGGAAACGCATTCGAATGGAGTGAGGGAGAATGCATACGTTCGTGTATCTTAAATGACATTAACACGTGAGTGAATATTTCTTAAGTGGTACATGGAGTTATATCCCAAGTACAGACAGCACTACCGTCCATTCAGATTCGGCTACGGAATTTATGTCTGAGTTTCCATCTGATATGCCACGAGAGGCAACACTCAAGCATTGACACAAAATGAATGCGAAGCGATAAATGAAAAATAACAACCAAAAAGGTGAATAACAAAACTAGAAGAAGATGAGTGCGACCAAGAGCTTTAACCAACATCCATATGGGATCTTGTATTCTCGACGCGACAAAATGTCATAGTAAATTTAGGCTGCCTTCGGGCATTTCCCGTAAATGAGGGACCTTTAATCCGACGTGATTAACCATGCGCACTAATTAACAATGCATAAATAAATAAAGAAATAATAAGAAATGAATGACGAAATAAGAAAAGAGATACGACCAAGGCCGACATCTATATGGGACCTCGTATGCCCGATTGAACATATTTCACATCCAATCGAGTGTACTACATCCAGCGTGGTAAAACATCATGGTAGAGGCTGCTCTTAGGCATTTCCCTCAAACGGGGGACCTTTAATCAACCGTGATTGGCCCATGCGCACTAAATAACAATGCATAAGTAAATAAAGAAACAATACACAGAAAACAAATAACGGAACAGTAAACACAAGCAATGAATAAACACAAAAATTAAATAATAAAATGAAACACGTGCATGAAAGTTTCTCAAGCGGTACGTGGAGTTGTATCCCAAGTGCAGACTGCACTACCGTCCATTCGGATTCGGCTACAAAATTTATGTCTGGATTTTCATCCAATATACCGCGAGGGATAACACGTAATCATTAACACAATAAAAATAGATGTGAAATATAATGATGCATATGATGGAATAACAATAAATAACCGAAAAGATAAATAATAAACTAAAATATGAAATAATGAAGAAATATAAATAACATAAAATAAATACATAACAATAAAGCAACAATAAACGTAAATTAAATGCGAAATAATATAAGACTAATGATACGAAATAAATATGGAATAATAAATATATGACCAAAGAATTTGGCCATTTTCAATGTAGGACTTCGCGTACCCGGTTGGACGTATTTCAAGTCCAACCAAGCATGCTGTTTCCAGGACGACAAAATAAAATATAATAAAGGGTGCCCTCAGGTCTTACTTTTTAAGTCGCTTCTCGAGAGTGCGTTGGGATATCGCCGGAAGAGTTAACACTTCACTATTTTAAGCTACAGTTTTCAGGCTGTTTTGGGGGGGTTTTGGGGTCTATTTTCTGTGCATTTTAGGGCTAGTATTTTGTTGTTTATTTTGGTCAGTTGGGTGGCCTTTGTGATTTGTCTCTGTGTGTCGTGTCTCTCTCTAACGTGTGTGAGAGAATGGACTGTTTAGGGTGTTCATTTGTTAAAGGGCTGTAGTTTTTTTGTTGTTACGTGAAACTAAGGTGGGCAGGATGTGTCGGTTGGCTTATTTTATAGGTGAAGGGTTGCTCGGCTTGGCTTTATTTGTTGGTTATTTGTTGTTGAAGTGGGCAGTTTAGGAATTGGCTTGATTTTGGTTTGTTCGTGGTGATGGCTTCTTGCTGGTTAGTTATGGTCTTCACGTGGTGGGCTCGGTTTGGTGAGCTATGTGTTTGTTGTTGGCTGTGAGTGTGGTTCACGTGAGTGGTCTGTGTGTAGTGAAGCTACTGAGTATTGTGTATGGCGTGAGGTGTCGAGTGAATGTGAGAGAGAGATTAGGGTTTTTTATTTGGTTTAGAGAGATAGAGACCAAGAAAGATAAGGGTTTGGATTTTGGTGTCTTTTAAAATAGTGTGCTAAGGTTTCTCATGTGCATGGGATTTCAAAACAAGGAAACAAATCAAGCCATAAAGGGAATGTATTTAATTAATTTATTTAAGGAAAGAATATTGTGTATTTTTGTGGGGGAATATTTTTAATTTGGACGGTGATTTAATTAGATTTTGGCATGTGTTAAATGTGATTTAAATATTTTGGATTGGGTTTTATGGGCTTGGGCGTGTGGTTTTTATGTGTGGGCTTGGGCGTGTGGCCCCTTGTGGGTTGTGGAGGCTTTGGGCTTAGGCTAGCATTTAAAATATAGATCAATCGAGCAAACTCGATCAATCGAGCAAACGCGATGCTAAACAACTGAATTAAATTTGATGATGTATTAAAATTTTCTTGAATTTTCCCTTCCGATGTCTGTTTCTCGTGACTTTCGCAACTTACCGGGTAGTGCCTCTATACGAGGCTCATCATTAGGCTTCATGCAAAAATGCAGTGCCTACACCCATCTCTGAAAGCACTTGGGTGAGTCCTATGTAATGTGTACCCAAGAAATGAGGAATGATTGTAGTCACAAATGAAAATAACGAGCTGATTCCGACAAGGACAGTGACTGGATAGAGAGTATGCATGGACTATAGGAAGCTGAACAAAGCAACACGGAATGATCATTTGCCACTATTATTTCTTGACCAGATGCTAGACAGATTGGCGGGACATGAATTCTACTATTTTCTGAATGGATATTCAGGATACAATCAGATTGCCATCGCCCTAGAAGATCGGGAAAAAACCACTTTTACATGCCTATATGGTACTTTTACTTTCCGTATGATGCCATAGGACTTTGTAATACTCCTACCACATTTCAACGATGCTTGATGGTTATCTTTTCAGACATAATAGAACAAAGCATGGAAGTATTCATGGATGACTTCTTAGCTTTTTGAGACTCGTTCGACCACTACTTGTAAAATCTGGAAAAAATGTTACAGAGATGAAAAACGTGGTACTCAAATGGGAGAAATGTCATTTCATGGTATAGAAAGGAATTTTCCTGGGACATTGAATCTCATAGAAGGGAATCGAGGTAGACAAAGCAAAGATCGAGACGATAGAAAAATTACATCCACTATCATTCGTTAAAGGGATTCGATTTTTTCTCGAGCAAGCAGGATTTTACAAGAGATTCACCAAAGACTTCTCCAAGATTACTGAACCTCTAAGTAATCTACTAGAGAAATATATTCCTTTCAACTTCACCAAAGAATGTCACCATGCTTTTAAGATCTTGAAACAGAAGCTGGTCTCGGCCCCATCATAGTAGCACCAAACTGGACGCTTCCTTTTGAGGTGATGTGCGATGCTAGTGATTTTACTATAGGTGCAGTTTTGGGACAAGGTAAAGCAAAAAAATTTCACACCATTTACTACGCCAGTAAAACTTCGAATGAAGCACAACTCTACTAAACAACAACTGAAAATGAGTTGCTCGCAGTTGTGTTTGCTTTTGATAAATTCAGCTCCTATTTAGTGGGTCCCAAAGTGGTGGTCAACACAGATCATTCAGCAATCAAATACCTGATAGCGAAGAAAGATGCCAAGTCCATATTGATCTGTTGGGTGCTTCTACTGTAAGAATTTTTTGTTAAGATCCGAGACAGGAAAGGGACAGAAAATCAAGTGGCAGATCACTTGTCAAAGCTTGAAAATAGAGGAAAAACTGGCAATAAACTTACAATAAAAGAAACATTTCCAGATGATCAGTTGTTTTCTATCAAGCAACAAGAAGTCTCATGGTATACTGACTATGTAAACTACATAGTATCGGGGAAATGGCTGTTGGAATGGACACATCAGCAACGAAAGAAATTCTTCAAAGAAGTCAAGCACTATGTCTAGGATGAGTCGTACCAATTCAAACATTGTGATGATCAGTTATTACGCCTTTGTGTACCAAAGGAGGAGGTTAATAGTGTCTTACAACATTGTCATTTATCACCATACGGCAGACACTTCAGCGGAGATAAAATTGCAACCAAGTTCTACAATCAGGTTTGTTCTGGCCTATCTTGTTTGAAGATGCTCTCTTATTGTTCTTCAATGTGACAGGTGCCAGAGAACAGGATATATTTCGAGAGAAATGAAGGACCTCTTCAAAGCATTGTCGAAGTAGAGATATTTGATGTATGAGGGATTAACTTTATGGGACCCTTTGTCCATCATATGGAAACCTGTACACTTTGTTCCATTAAATGGAAACATGTACATTCTCGTTGCAGTAGACTACATTTCCAAATGGGTTGAAGAAACAGCACTGCCATCAAATGACTCAAAAGTGGTGTTAAAATTCCTCAAAACAATATTTCACTCACTTCGGAACACCTCAAGCGATCATCAGTGATAGCACTTCTGTAACAGATACTTTAATGCACTCCTAGCCAAATACGGAGTTACTCATAAAGTTGCCACTGCTTACCATCCGCAGTCAAGTGGGCAGGTTGAAGTTTCCAACAGAGAAATCAAAAGAATTTTATAGAGAACCATCGTGTCAACAAGGAGGCACTGGTCTAAAAACCTGGATGACACATTATGGGCATATCGGACAGCTTACAAGAACTCATTGCAATGTCCCCATATCAAATGGTTTTTGGGAAAGCATGCCATCTAGATGTGGAGCTCGAAGATAAAGCGTATTGGCACTGAAGAAGCTAGATTTTGTTCTACAAGCAGCATGAGAGAAATGGCTCCACCAACTGAATAAATTGGAGTAATTTCACTTTCATGCTTATGAGAATGCCAAAATGCACAATGAAAATACCAATAAGTGACATGATCAGAAAATAGTGGGCAGACAACTTGAACCTGGGCAATAGGTGTTATTATATAACTCACGATTGAAACTTTTCCCTGGTAAGCTGAAATCAAGGTGGTCAGGTCCATTTGTGATTACCCAAGTGTTACCCTATGGAGTAGTTAAGATACATAACCCCAACTCCAACACATTCAGGGTCAATAGTCAACGTGTCAAGTAATATTAGGGAGAATCATTTCAATGACAAAAAGATAGTATCACACGTGCCGATCCAGCCTAAAGTTCGGACAGTCATGTCTAGCTGGCGATGTTAAACTTAGCGCTAGCAGGGAGGCAACCCATGCAATTTGTGTATATATTGAGATTTGGTGTGATTTATTTTTATGTGTTTTAATTTTTGTAGGAAAAGTCACAGACATGATGGAAGACGTTCTTGTAAAACTACACAAGTATTTTCCTTATCTCCCTCAAAACTCTCTGAAGAAAGTCTACAAAGTATACATTGAAAGAATGATGCTTCTGTGATCAAAGGCATTCCTAGTGACATTTATTGGATAATTGAAGCACGAGTCCGATTGGAAGGCGAGTCAATACTCTTTTATTTCATTTCTGCCTGGTTTAGGAAAAAGCACCTATGTTAAGAAAAGAAGAGCTAAACGATTAGGTGATTGCTATAAATGTGAACGTTATACATGCAATACTCATTGTCGTTCTTTAGGAATGGTATCTGATAATGGAAGACAAAATAAAATTCATTAGGGATAGATGAGTAAGGAGTCTTTAGATAATATATCAATGACTCTTGAGACACATCCCGGTACATATGTGTATCACGTAATTCACAATTTACATGTTGGATAATTATGACCCATAGCGTCACTATTTGTACAGATCATGGTGTTGTTGTACAAATTAACTATGTGACAAATGAGATTGCTCTCTTTCATTTGTGATTAGATCACCAAGATATATAACTGATAAGAGGTCTTTGTGATTTGTTTCCTGGATTGAGAATAATATGAGACAGTATCAGTCCACGAATGATAAATCATTAAATATCCCTAGTCAGAGTATTATCGAGATTGGACATCGATAAATACGTAAAAGACTAGTATTACACTTGTGCGCATTATGAGGGCATAATGGTATAGTTCTCATATATTTGGGTATAGGATACTCATGCAAGTGTAATAGGAGGTTGTATTTTATCGATGGTACGAAAAACAGCTTCGCTCTGGATAGACCCCCTCGGAATTCCATTGGTAGTATGGCTATGTGTCTATGGAAGTCCGAAATCAGGGTAGGTGTATTTGGTTTTAATCTGAGACTTGCACCGCTAATACTTGCGACAATCAATATACTTTGGTTTTGGTCGTCCAGGGCTTTAATCGGTTTCTGTGTATGCCTCTTCTTGGTATATCGAGAATCGTAGTATGTTGGGTGTGATGTCAAGATGGAAGTGTCACTCCAGTCATATGGAGATGATGATCGCGCAGGGAAATAGAATAGGTTCTCTAAAGGGTTGCAACCATCAGAATAATATGACTTGGTCATGATTATCCCATAAAAGAGGCTAGTTGATCGTCATCCGATATATGCTTCGTAGGGGGCAGACACTGAACTAGCCCCAGGCTTTGCATGTGATCATCCGATACTGGATCAAAATACGCAATACTACGTATACTACGCCTGATATAGATCACTATATTCCTGTAAGGATATTTCTGGAGAATTGGGTAGGCATGGCGTTTTGCTAGAAGCCAACCTTGTCTTGTAAATCAGTACAAACGTAGTACTTGGTACGTACGTGTTCAGATAGTCCGACGACCGTATTTACTGCCAACATATCCGGGGATCTCATGGGTCGCTTCCCGAAGATTCACCGATGACGTATGACTTGCCTTTATTAATCTGGGATTAATTAGAAGAGAGAGAAAATTAATCTGGGATTAATTACGGAGATATTTTATCTGGGATAAAAGATCATTTAAAGAGAGAGAACGATTAATTTGTAATTAATCGGTAAATTAATATGTTCGATATATTAAGTGAAATTGGATTTCGACGAGGAATTAAAATTAGATTTTAATTCGGGAGAATGAGTTAATTTAGAATTAATTCGTTAGCGACGTGAAAAGTAATTATGCTTGGCATGATTATTTAATTAATTAGATTTAATTACGACGTAATGGAAAATTCATTAATTTGGAAATAACGAACCACAACTTGATTGATTGAAAGATGTGACTTGATGGGAGTTGTTGAAAAGCTTTTGAAAGCTTGATTGACATGTAATTATAAAATGTTTTGGTATATGTTTGATTATTTTTGGAAAACAATTAATCTAATACACATTTCCAACTCTCTCTCTCTCATTCCTCCTCTCTTCTCACGCCCATGGGGCTCTTTTTCTTCTTCTTTCACTACTAAAAAACTATGAGTTCAAGGGAACGATTAGAATGATTTTTATAGCAAAAATCAAGAGAGCTAGCACTCAAATGGACATACGAAGGTGACAGGGAAGTCCACCCATGAGCTTAGAATCACCATGATAAAGCTTGGAGCTTGGAAGATGATCCAAAAACTGAAAAATGGAGGACAGTGGACTGCTCACTGCCGTGACTTCCAATGGGCAGAAAATTGATTTTTGTTCATTGCCACTCGTTCAACCGCTCGATGTAAGTATTCCGTCACTTCCTCGATTGTATTCATACATGTTTTAATGCTTATGATTCGATCCTCGGGACCGTAGAAACTCCAACAATGGTATCAGAGCAGAGTAAAATTTGGGCATGATTTGATTAAATTGGATATTTGAGTATGCTTAATACATGTTTAATTGAAGATTGATTGGATCAATTTCAAGAAATTTTGTTTGGAACAATTTTCCCCAAATTGGATGGCTTGGCTGCATCCTTCATGAACCCTAAATGTCTTGGATTTTGAATTTTTGATTCATTGGATGAGTTAGAATCATTCGGGAAATGTCGATTGTAGATTTAATTGGATTGAAACCGAATTGATTTTGAAATTCCCCTTTGGCCGAGACTTGATAAGCATGTATTGGGTTTGATTTTTATCAAAATGTATTGGACATGTGATAATGATGATAAGCATGATCAATTAGGCTAATTTGATGTTTTGGAAATATTGATTTGGGTAATTAGTTATGCCATACACTTTATGTAATTAAATTGTGAAATTGGATTTTCAAATTTAATTATGTTGGGCCAATTTTAGAAATTAGGCTTGAATGTTGTAATTGGGCTTTAATGCGCTTGGTTGTACTAAGTTGGGTTTAGGCTAAATTGGTTGGATCCAATTAGGACCAAAACCACTTCCGTTAAGCCCAAATGCGACTAATGGACCTTTAATGTTAATTGGGCCTAACGGGCCTAAATTGGTTTCAAAGGCATATAAGGGTGATTCCTTTAATGGGCTTTAGTCTTTGGGATTGACCCATGTTGTCCAAAAGCCCACGCCTTAAGAAATTAATTGAAAGCCCATTAGACTTTAATTAAAAGACATTGGATGTCAATCGGGCTTTGAGACCCGTAACGATTAAATTTGGAATTTAAGTCGTAAAGGTTAGTTAATAAAGTGTAGTATTTAATTTGGAATTAAATAGCGAATTAGTATTAATTACATATTGAATTGGAATTAATTATGTAGTTTAATTTAATTCGAGAATTCGTACTTTAAGTACTTATTCGCAAAACGAGTTTGACTCGCGCAAAATCAAATCGCTGTTTGAACATTACACGGTCATTAATTATCAGATTAATTAATTTGATTAGATTGATTGATAGCATGCTTGTGTGAATACATGGTTGTGAAACATGAATAATGTATATCGGATGTATATTAGATGGGTGGGGCAATTTTAGAATTTATTGTAATAAATTTGGAATTTATTAATTGGACCTGCGTGTCCAGCCTTATCACCTCCTTATTCTTTGTGTTCTCTTCTCACCTATTCCCCTCAGTGTAAATGAGGTTTCTTTAGAAGTGTAGTGTAACGGGTAGAAGTAATACTTGTGCTAGCGGGAGAGAGAAAATGAGAGATTTGATCTAGGATCAATGTGTAAAGTATCCATCCGCATATCATTATTATTTTTTATATGTGCTTTATTATGTGTTTAGAATGCATGTTTAAGGGTGTATGATGATGAGACCTTAACAAAGATAATAAATTGGTTGCCAATTTGCACGTGAAAAACCCTCATAAATATTAAGCGTTTTTCCTTCCATTGAGTGATTCTCACTCAAGATCCAAGACTGGCATTGGCTTGTTGGCCAAAGTCAAGGCCTTTGTCCGTCGAGGATGTGTTTGAATCACGAGAGCTTTGTTCCATATTGGTGTCTTGTCCAAGTTGTGGTTTGTTGGCCAAAGTCAAGACCACTTCTTGTCCATCGACATTGATTACGAAGTTTTCCATGGTCAGTGGGTCACGCTTAACTGGGATCACTAAGTTTGTTGTGCCAAAGCCAAGGCATAGTAGATTCAGAGGAAAAAGGTTAGGTAATATATTAGATATATTGGCATATATAAGATATATGTTTTCGACTTGGATGTCCCCCTGCCGGATCTAGGAATTGGATGGGATCCAATCGATCTTAGAGATCTACCTAGTTAATTATCATACAGTTTGTTGGCCAAAGTCAAGATTGTGTGATATTTAACGGGATCCTGGCCCACTAGAAAACACGGTTTCCCGAGTACTCGACAAAAGGTTAGAGGCTCACCGAAAAATAGTAGGAGGCAAGTATTAGATTTGCAATATTCGTTTAATTACTTGCCATACGCGCTCAATCAAATATCATTCGTCAAATAAATTAAAAGTTAGTTGGACTAATATTTAAATCATTGTTTTATAAAACAGTTGGAATGTATTCAAACTAATTCAATATATAGTTGATTTTATAATTGGATTATAGTAATCAATATAATTGAATTTAACCAATTAAAGTATAGTTGATTAATATAGTTGGACTATAATAATCATTATATTTAATAGTACCTACATCGTTGATTAAATAGTTGGACTATTAGAATCAAGATGAAATTGAAAGATTGACATTTAAAACATAATCCAAGGGAAAATGAATTTAAATGGTTTAATTTTCAAATGGGAATAAAATTTCAATATGGTCCTGGAAACTAATAAGTTACTTTATTTGATAAAATAACATATTAGGCCTAAGCCCGGAATTAAGCAAATAGTAGAGCATGATCTTTGGAAGATTCATGTGATGATAAATTTAGTGCTTAATCCATTAAGCTTGCCAAGTAGACTCCTTAATTTCTTGATCAGAACTAAGGATTAGATCATTAAGGTACGATAATGAAATTGAAGGATCTTCATAAATCTATACTTAGATTTTAGAAGTACTAAATTGCAATAAATAACTCTTGGAGAGTTAATGATTATTCTCAATGAGATAAAGTCAAACTTTGCAATTAGGCAAGTAGCGCAAGGCGAACCTTACTTCGATATTCTAGAAGGCCAAGGCTTGGCCAAAATCTTCTGGAGTGTTGAAAAGGGCAAAGGCAAAATCATTATATTCTTCTAGGAATATAAAGGACATATCCCAAAATGTCTGCCTAAATTGTGGCAAACAGAATCGCGGAAGCGTGAGTGCCGTTTGGACAAGGCAAACATGAAGGAATTAAAGAAAGGGCAAGGCGCTGACTTTAAATATGTTTGTCATTAGAATGTTCACTACTAATATTAAAATTGGATTTGAGATATTAAATAAGTGGTACATAAATATTTACACTGATGTGCAGAATCTGCTATGAGCAGGATAATGACTTCAGATGAGATTAGTCTGCGAGTCAGAAATGGGAGGAAAGTCGTTGTTTTAAACCGTAGAAACCAAATTTTAGGAACTACCATTCAGGTGTGTACTTAAATTAGGAAACTGTTATATTGTAACTAGTTTGACTAGAAACATTATCTCTATATCGAGTATAACTCATTGCGAGTGTACCTTTATATTCTAGAACGCTAAAGTATTTTATTATATAATATGATATTGAGATAAAACACATTAGAGGTGAATAACAGTATTTATATTTTGAATTTAAATAAATCTCAAACATATAACATGACAATAAATAGCTCAAACTGATTTGATCAGATGAGACTTATACGTGGCAATGTTGTCTATGACACATTAAACAAGACTCGTATATCCACACTTTGAAGAGTGGATACTAGGACGGATTTGATTCCATTCAAATAAAGTCTAGGAATCTAGTTTATTAGGCAAAGTGCCTAAAACACCTTTACTTGGTAAAAGTGTAACTGCCACCGATCTGTTACCCCTCGTTCACAGTGACGTAAGTGGGCCCATGTCTAGCTAGACTAGATGTGGATATTGTTAGTGTTCCAAGAACAAAATAAGGATCTAATAAGCATGCATAATAAAAGAGTTGATCATTATAAGGTGCGGAATATACTTACAATGAGTTTTGGAGCCTTTAAAAAATTTGAGATCCAAGATCTCCAAGATCCAAGCTTTAGGATGATTCCAAGCTATTGAGGAGTTTCCCTATCACCTTTGTTCACTTCCAAAGTGCTAGCTTTTGATGATTTGAAAATCAAATCAAAGAGAAGAGAGGGGAAGGAATTCGGCCAAGCTTTCTTTCTTCTTAGGGTTTTGTGTGTTTTGGTTTGTGTCAAGTGTTACCACAATGAAAATCCCTTTTTGTTATTTACCAAAAGGTGAAACCATTTCCCTTTTACTTCCCAATACAAGGTAGAGATTGGTAAGTGGTTTACATAAAGGCAAAATAAGGTGGTTGTGTGGTGGGAACACCTACCACACTTTTGGCTCCAAATATTTGAATCCGAAATTCAAATATCTCTACGGGTATTTGCCGCGGCTCGGTTCCGTTTAATCCAATTAAACGATCCTTCGTCGTTAAATAATTAAAACCAATATAATTAATAACGATGCCTCGCAAATATATATCGAACGTCGTTCATGAATTAATTCTAAATCAATTCGTTCGTTCGCATTAAAGTCCGACTTTAATCTCGTAATGAAATCCAATCCATTTCAATATATCCGATATATATTTTTAGCCCGTTTGAATAAATTAAATAGAAAAATCAAATTTAACTATTAAATTTATTTTACCGATTAATTCCAAAATTAATCGCGTTCTTTCGCCACTTTACACTTTTAATCCCAGATAAAATAAAGCCAATATTAATCCCAGATTAATTTTCTCTCTCTTAATTAATCCCAGATTAATTCCAATTTAAGTCAACAGTCATCGGTGAATCCTTGGGAAGCGACCCAAGAGATCTCTGGATATGTTGGCAGTAAATCCGGTTATCGGACTATCCGATAAAGCGAGTACCTCGTACTACGTGTTTACCGATTTACAAGACATGGTTGGCTTCTAGCAAAGCACCGTGCCTACCAATTCTCCAGAAATATTCTTACTGGAATATATAATCTATGTCAGACGTAGAATACCTAGTATCTCGTATTACGATCCAGTATCTGATGTCACGTGCTAGGCCTGGGGCTGGAATAGTGTCTGCCCCGTACGAAGCACATATCGGATATCAAACAACTAGTCTCTTTGAATCGGATAATCATGACCTTGTCACATTATCCCGATGGTTGCAACACACTAAGAGAACGAGTTCTGAATCCCCGCGTAATCATCATCTCCA